>OX384047.1:8109518-8194694 GCA_947534325.1 Agonum fuliginosum | reverse complement strand
AAAAGAGTGCTATGATGAAATTATGCATACACAGTTTAAAAAAGAGCACTTTTAAAACCCTTATTAATGTTTATATAAGACCAAGGCCATATAACGCTCTATGATAAGGGTAAAATAAAGAGGGCACTTAATTCAGTAATATGTATAAATAGGATAAAACACGAAATAATGTTTTTTTTGTATAAAAATGTAGTCAAAGAGGTTCTTTAAATTAAACTAATATGGGTAAAATGTAATTCTTTTAATGTAATAATTTTGAAACAATTAATGGTAGTACTTCGTATTCCTAAAATGTATAAAATTTGCACTTATTTGAGTAATAAGTCTCTTTATTAAATTACAATTTTGTATTTTTTAAGATTACATTATTATACATGAAAGTCTACTTTATTTTCGGATTTCGGGTAAAAATTATTTACACAAGAATATCATATCAATATAAGTTGATTATTTAATAACATTACAAAAATATGTACTTTAGGTACTAAATATAAACTTTTACTTAATAATTTGGCACCGTGTAGTTCAAATGGTTCTCTATATAACATTTTTTGCAGCATATGGAGTTCAGTGGAAATATTATGATCTTTAATTATTTCACAGGCGTGCAAATTTTCACTAAAATTGAATTTAGTTATATTTAAGACTAAATAGCATTCTTCATCAACCAGAAACACAATAACTATTTCACTGCCAATATTAGTATCGTCACAACGCTGTCTGTATTTAAGTATCTAGGTAGATCAGTCAGACTATCGTAGTTCCAGTTTCTTTGCTAGACTAGACCTGGCTAGGGGAAGAACTGCTTTGCTTACTAAAGGAATTAGGTAGTATCCTTTCATGGTGCACATTGTTCTGTTTGTAGTGTTTCTCATTAAACATAATACATTTAAAGGGGTTCCAATCTACACAAAAAGTGTAACATATGTACTAATTTGGGTAATTTAAGAATACTTATATTAGTATACAATAACCAAAATTATAATTTAAAGGGTAAAATCAAATATTAAAAAATATAATAAGTACTCAAAAATTAGTACTCAATAAAATTCAATAAAATTTTACTCTTGTCCTTTTATAAGAATACATTTTTGAGTAATGTTTCTTTTATAAATTGTATTATTTTACATTTATAAGGGCAAAAATTAGAACGCTCTTTTAAAAGGGTACCAACAAATAATCTTATTTTAAACAGTGTACAATTGTTAAGACTATTGTAAGAAATGTCTATGAAAAAATTAAACACTCATTAAAGAACATAAAAATTTTTAAAGAATTTAAGCATAAAATTTTCGGTTTCTTGCCCAACGGAACTATGATAAAATATGGCAAAGATCTCCTTTTGAAAATTACAAAAGAGCTGTATGATCAAATTCTGCGTGATTATAAATTTGTTTCGAGTATTATAAAAAAAGTCTATAAAGAAATGAAACACTTATTTAAAAACATAAAAAGTTTTAAAGAATTTAAGAATAAAATTCTCGGTTTCTTGCCCCACGAAATTATAAAAAAATATGGCAAAGATCTTGTTAATAAAATTGTAAAAGAGCTCTATGATGAAATTGTGCATGAAATTGTTTCGAGTATTGTAGGAAAGGTCTATGACGAAATATTTCATAAAATACCATTTTAGTCCATGAGCCAAACCCGAAAATGAGCTAAATTGGTACCACCTGGGGTGGCAAATGCTGACTATGATTTTTTTGTTCAGTTTTATGTGTAGACCAAGAATAAATGTGATAGCAATGTCTAAGTAGTAGCTTTATGGCAGAAAATAACGATTTTTATAGTAAATAGTGATTTTTCATCATCAAATTATAAAAAGGTACCAATCAAGGTGGCACATGCTATCAATGTTTTTATTTTTCAGTTTTGTGTTTAGATTAAGAAAATACATGATAGCATGGATTATGGAGTAGCTTTTTGCAGAAAAAAAATAATTAAAAAAAAAGAAAGAAATTTTAGTATTTTTAAATTTTTGTGTGTTTAATCAACTCTAATTTCTAAACGGATAAAGATATCGACTTCCGGTTTGCAGCGTTGGATTCTTCAGTAAATTTTGCGTAAGATACTTTGTATTAAATTTTTTGTTAGGCCTTTGATAACCCAAAATTTAATTATTATCTTCAAGTGATAATTGCAAAATTTAAGAATTTCAAATATTTTTTGTGTTTAATCAACTTTACTTTCTGAACGGAGAAAGATATCGACTTCCGGTCTGCGGCTTTGGATTCTTTAGTAAATTTTACGTAAGATACATTATATTGAATTTTTGTAAGGCCCTTTTAATAACCCAAAATTTAAATATTATCTTCAAGTGAAAATTGAAAATTTAATAATTTTAAATATTTTCTTGTGTTTAATCAACTCTACTTTCTGAACGGGTAAAGATATCGACTTCCGGTTTGCGGATTTAGATTCCTTAGTAAATTTTACGTAAGATACATTATATTAATTTTTTGTAAAGTCATTGATAACCCAAAATTTAATTATTATCTTCAAGTGAAAATTGCAAAATTTAAGAATTTTAAATATTTTTTGTGTTCAATCATCTCTACTTTGAACGGAGAAAGATATCGACTTCCGGTTTGCAGCGTTGGATTCCTCAGTAAATTTTGCTTAAGATACATAATATTAAATTTTTTGTTAGGCCCGTGATAACCCAAAAGTAAAATAAAAGTTGATTAAACAAAAGAAACTTTTAAAATTCAAAAATTTTACAATTTTCTTTCGGAGAAAATAATTAAATTTCGGATTATTAGAGGTCTTTAAAAAAAATAGTACAATGTATCTTACATAAAAATGTCCCAATGCTGCAAACCGGAAGTCGATAACTTTATCCGTTCAGAAAGTAGAGTTGGTTGAACACAAAAAATATTTTAAATTCTTAAATTTTGAAATTATCACTTGAAGATAATAATTAGATTTTGGGTTAACACGGGCCTAACAAACATTTAGTATCATGTATCTTACGCAAAATTTACTGAGGAATCCAACGCTGCAAACCAGAAGTCGATATCTTTCTCCGTTCAGAAAGTAGAGATGATTAAACACAAAAAATATTTAAAATTCAGAAATTTCGCAATTTTCACTTGAAGATAATAATTACATTTTGGGTTATCAAGGACCTTACAAAAAATTTAATACAATGTGTCTTACGTAAAATTTACTAAGGAATCCAGCTCCGCAAACCGGAAGTCGATATCTTTATCCGTTAAGAAAGTAGAGTTGATTAAACACAAAAAAATATTTAAAATTCTTAAATTTTGCAATTTTCACTTGAAGATAATATTTAAATTTTGGGTTATCAAGGGCCTTACAAAAAAATTAAATATAATGTATCTTACGTAAAATTTACTAAAAAATCCAACGCCACAGACCGGAAGTCGATATCGTTATTGTTTCAGAAAGTAGAGTTGATTAAACACAAAAAATATTTAAAATTCTTAAATTTTGCAATTTTTACTTGAAGATAATAATTAAATTTTGGGTTATTAAAAGGGTCTTACAAAAATTTAATACAATGTATCTTACTTAAAATTTACTGAGGAATCCAACGCCGCAAACCGGAAGTCGATATCTTTATTTGTTCAGAAAGTAGAGTTGATTAAACACAAAAATTATTTTAAATTCTTAAATTTTGAAATTATCACTTGAAGATAATAATTAAATTTTGGGTTATCAAGGGCCTAACAAAAAATTTATTATAATGTATCTTACGTATAATTTACTGAGGAATCCAACGCTGCAAACCGGAAGTCGATATCTTTATCCGTTTAGATATTAGAGTTGATTAAACACACGAAAATTTAAAAATACTAAAATTTCTTTCTTTTTTTTAAATTGTTTTTTTCTGCAAAAAGCTACTCCATAGTCCGTGCTATCATATATTTTCTTAATCTAAACACAAAACTGAAAAATAAAAACATTGATAGCATGTGCCACTTTGATTGGTACCTTTTTATAATTTGATGATGAAAAATCACTATTTACTATAAAAATCGTTATTTTGTGCCATAAAGCTACTACTTAGACATTGCTATCACATTTATTCTTGGTCTACACATAAAACTGAACAAAAAAATCATAGTCAGCATTTGCCACCCCAGGTGGTACCAAAAAAGTAATTGGCTCATGGACTATTTCATAACATAGACATTTTTGAAAAATATAAGATTCAAATTCTCGGTTTCTTGCCCCCCGTAATTATGACAACGATATTATTATGACAATTCAACTCATGTGTCATCTGTCAAAAATGGACCAATCAATTTTGAGGATTTTTAAATTTTCCACCAATTGAAACGAATTTTTTCGACAATTTATCACTAGTGCTCGCAGCGATATAATTTTTCGACAATTTTCACTAGTGATCCAATCGACAAATTTAAACAATTGAATATATCTTTATTAATCAAAATCCTATTGTTATAACTGTTGTAATGGAAGTGAAGCTATTTATAAATCATTTTCATAAAGAAAGAATACATTTTTATTCGGTGAATTGTCCTCCGAATACCATTCGTGTTCCAAGTTATGTAGACAATTTTTGTGGCTGCATCACTTATGATTATTACGCTTGAGAAAATAGCACTCGTGCTACGCACTCGTGCAATTTTCAATCAAGCGTAATAACCATTCGTGATACAGCAACAAAAATTGTCGACATAACTTGGAACACTAGTGGTATTATATATGAAAATTGTAAAAGAGCTCTATGATAAAATTGTGCATGAGTATCATATTGTATTCAATAGTTTAAAAAAAGTCTATGAAGTAAAAGTGAAACACTCATTTAATGTCACAAAAATTTTTAAAAAGTTTAAGAATAAAATTATCGGTTTCTTGCCCGCCGGAATTTAAAAAAATATGACTAATTTATTGTTAACAAAATAGTAAAAGAGCTCTTTGATCAAAATCTATGAAGATATGAAACACACATTTAATATCACAACAAATTTTTAAGAATTTAGGATACCACGGATTAATATCCGCTATCATATATATATATATATATATATATATATATATATACAGTGTGTCTGTCGTAAATGTGTACATAGGAGATTAACATGGGAAATCAGTTTTTTGCCTGCCCTTGCTCCCCAAATTATTTTAGCGAAAAAATTTCAACTTCATGTTTTAAAGAATACAATTCTGCATCTAAATCATTAAACAAATTATTTTTTTGCAATTCATAGTTGTGAAAATCCACTTTAAAATTTAATAAAATCGCTCTTTTAATAGTGGTTAGCCGTGAATTTCAGAAAACAATTGTGACAAATGCATAATATAAAAGTTGTCAAAGTGACAGGCAGTTTGTTTAAAATTGATTTTAGGTTAGATTTGTATAACTAACTTATAACGGTGCCGGAATTATACTAATTCATTTTTTAGAAGAATATGAACGACAGTAAGTTGAAGTACAAATTTATTTGTTTGTTTTTATAAGAATAATTACTTAAACTTATTTATTAGGCAGCGAAATCACGATTTACATGGTATGTTACGTGACGACAGTGATCCGTTTGATTTACCAGAGGAAACGTTTAGAAAATTATATAGGCTTAATAATGCAGCATGTACAGATTTGTTTTCAGAAATTGAGCCGCACATGGTAGCCACACATAGAGTAAATGCAGTTCCTAAAATTATTAAAGTAATATCAAATATTATTTATTTAGTTTAAAAATATAAATATTATCTTCATTTATAATACTTGCATAGATGTTTGTTTACTGCGTTACACTTTTTCGCTCATGGAAGCTACCAAAAATCTGTAGTGAAAGATTATCATTCGGCTCTCAGTCAATCATCGGTTAGTAGATGTATTAACGAGATATATTCCGTAATCGATGAACATCTTACTGACCAATACATAAAATTTCCAACCACATTTCAAGAAATGACAATAATTAAACAAGGGTAATATTTAATGTTATTTACTCGTGCTAATAACTTTTTTAGTTTTTTTCAAAAATATAATTTTTCTGGAGTTGTGGGTACAATTGATTGTCCCTCCTCCTTCTCAACATCCAGAATACGCTGCGTATTTATTTATAAATCGTAAAAATTTTCACAGCATAAATTGTCAACTGGTATGTAATGTGCTATGTTTATGTAGCTTTGTAAAATTTGTACGCACTGTGGCAGACTGACATTGTGAGTTTTCAGTGTAGGTAATAAAATTAGCGACGATGGTTTTGGTCCTCAACTAGTTATGACCGAAACTATCGTCGCTAATTTCGTCATTTTTAAACTCAAAAAATTACCTTACAAAGGTAAAAATAGACGAGGCAAGGTTTTTGGGTTATAAAGTTGAAAATTCAACACAAGCTAGTGAAATACTACCATTTTACGCATAAAGAAGACGTGAAATCAATCGTTGAGGCAAATTCTCACTACACTAATAACACTTAATTAATAGGCAACTGTCAAAGGAGTCTTTGATTTAAAAAAGAATGAAATTAGTGACGATAGTTTCGGTCCTCAACTAAAGCGATTTATAATGACAAAGTCTAATGCAAATTGATTGAGTCAACAAGGAAACTTTTTTATCAAACTCTACCCATCTCAAATTGCATTGAACAACAAGGAAATATTTTCTATAAAAATGTACCCATCTCAAATTTCAATAGTAAACAAAAAATCACTATATAACTCCGATACTCCAGAATTGAAGAATCACCTTAAACCTTGCCGTCCCGTCTTTTTTCTTCAGACCATGTCAAATCGGCGGCTGTCGTCCATTCAAAAATGTCGTCTTTTCGACAAATTTACAGAATAACTTAAAAACTTAAACGTATTTTAAATCTTAAGAACTAAAATGCAAATCATGGTTCGCGCCATCGAACTGACGAGGTAAGATAAGTCACGTTTTATATTTGTTGGTCGCACAAACCTATGTATCGGATGTCCGCAACGCGGCTACTGCTATTTTTGTACCTACATTATACTTGTTTTTAAAGAATATAATGAAACAACAAATAATATAATTATTGTAACAAAAAAATATTGTTTAACTTTTAATTTTCTTCAATTCAATTTAATTTATAACTTGCCTATTATGGAAGAATGTCTTCCACTGACATGCATTTTGCGCCTTCCAATATAGTAAAGTTTATGTGTGGTCTGAACCGTCGAATGAAGATATGAGGAGATGACTTCATGCAACGCTCACATGTAACAATATTCAAACTGATTGGTCAGCCCCTTCTTCTTTCACAACTATACGGTTTCGAACGCATTCTTCCATAAAGTGTTAACTAATAGAATTTTTTTATCTACTGAAAAATACCTGGTTCATTCTCGAATTAAGAGTGTAAATTAATGAGCAACTCAACACGAACTGAATGTTTCAGTTGAAGTTTATATATCAACACGGTACGGCTTGTCATGGTCTGAAGAAAAAAGACGGGACGGCAAGGTTTAAGGTGATTCTTCAATTCTGGAGTATCGTAGTTATATAGTGATTTTTTGTTTACTATTGCAATTTGAGATGGGTACATTTATATAGAAAATATTTCCTTGTTGTTCAATGCAATTTGAGATGGGTAGAGTTTGATAAAAAAGTTTCCTTGTTGACTCAATCAATTTGCATTAGACTTTGTCATTATAAATCGCTTTAGTTGAGGACCGAAACTATCGTCGCTAATTTCATTCTTTTTTAAATCAAAGACTCCTTTGACAGTCGCCTATTAATTGAGTGTTATTAGTGTAGTGAGAATTTGCCTCAACAATTGATTTCACGTCTTCTTTATGCGTAAAATGGTAGTATTTCACTAGCTTGTGTTGAATTTTCAACTTTATAGCCCAAAAACCTTGCCTCGTCTATATTTACCTTTGTAAGGTAATTTTTGAGTTTAAAAAGGACGAAATTAGCGACGATAGTTTCGGTCATAACTAGTTGAGGACCAAAACCATCGTCGCTAATTTTATTATTTATACCTAACGATTTGTATGAAATTTCAAGTGCAGAATTCTCTTCACCTTCATGTTTAGTATCTGTCAGATTGACATAAGAACAGCACAGCGTTGCCGTAGTTTACCACTGGTATTTGACCGAATGATATCTTATAAAGTAAACAAGTTTTACATAATAAAAATTAATAATATTCTTAATTAATTGATTTTAATCTCATTTTATTAGATAAAAATGCGAATAGACTGCGTTTACATACAATAAAAATGTTTATTATTATTTTTTATAAGTTGGAACCCTGATATCAAATGCAATGCGAGCATAGGAGATTCCCCTAACCCCTCACCACCCGAGTGTACCTCCTTAATTGCAATTTTCTGAATATTTGTTACTGAAGCAGCAGCTATTGCAAGTAATAAACGCCTTCTTCTATCACTATTCATTTTTACATCTACAAAAATACTTAACTATGCTCAGCTCATAGAATAATTATTTTCTCTGTTTCGGAACTAGAATGAGTTCATACCAGTTCTAATTTTGATGCTGGTATGAGCTTCATTACCTACGATTTTTGGTGAAATTTTGTTATCAGCGACTGGTAGCACTGCATTAAATAAACAAAATATCTAGGCAACGGGCAACGAACAATTTTGACAAAACGGGATTCACTTTTGACGTTAATTTTATTAATTTGAATCAAATGAAATATACAAACTGAATTAATATTTATATTTCATACAAAGATAAACTAAATAATATAAATATAATATTAATCTTGTTTTGTACTACAGCCGGTCTTAAAATTAATATAATTTTTGATCAAATTAATCCATACTTCATTCGTTTGCAAATCATCTTAGACCATTCGTTTGAGTTTTTGATATTGTTACAAAAATTGAATTAGTTTTGTAACGGTTTTATTTATTTAGGTGAAGTGTAAAATCAGTAAAACACGAATATTTATATAACAAGTTTAATAACGAAAAATAAAACATAAAAGTTACTGATAATTAAATAAACACGCACTATTAATTAAACTTAAAACACTAATTATACACTAAGAATATTTATTTACACACTTAACACTACTACGATTATTTATTTATACACTATAATTATTTATTTAACCAGTAAATAACATTAAACACTATTTATTTCACAATACATCAATATTTAGTTCTATTTATGTCACCATTCAAACGTAGACTTCTATTTATGTCACCATGCTATCGTAGACTGGCTCACCGTCCGCTCGGGTAGCGTTTATATATCCACAGCCGGTAATTCTGGTAGATTCCATAAATTCCTTCCAGAAAGTCATTAAATTTTATTACCGTATTAGTCCAAGCAATAGGTAGTTCTACCTGGAAAAAATTAGAGAAGTTTTGCAAATTTGCAGGAAAGTGTAGTTTCATATCCCGAATAATATACTAAATTTGCGACCTTGAGGAGTCGCCGCTCCCTCCGCCATATTGAAAAAATGGCCGCCATTTTTTGTTTTTAGCGTTTATCTCGTAAATAGTGAATATTTCGAGAAAATTTTTTATTGAAATAGATAGAATGGACAATTCTCTATAAAAATGTTGTATGAAGTTTTTACGTAAGTAGCACAGTTTTCGAGAAAATCGAGAAAATTAATTTGAGCATTTTCTATCAATTTAAATAAAGTAGTATCCTTGTCTTACCACACAAAAATGGCTGTAGTTTCTTAGCGAACAAAGGTATCGACTTCCGGTTTTCAGCAATCGATTTCTTAGGTATTTTTCTATAAGAAATATAATTTTCAACTTTCTAGTTGTTCTTGTTAAGGAATAATTTTTGTTTATTCTTAAAAACATAATAAGGAAAAAATCTGCTGTGGCCAGTACACGACCTCTCGCCTAATTCTGCTTATTCTACTAATCTCGAGACTAATCTAATAAATAGTTTTACTTACATTTTAATAGTTTTATGTTCATGTAAGATGTAAACGATAATGTAAACCAAGATGCAAGCAAAAGATGTCAACTGTACTGTCACTGTCAGAATAATTCAAATTTTATGTGGAAACAAATTTCATATCATGGACAACAAGATAGAATATTAATTGTACTTTATTTTACTGTTAAATACTACCAGATTCAACAAATTGTATTTATAATTAACTGTACCCATAGATAATTATATTTTCTTTTATTTTTAATTGCAGAAATTGCCATAAATAAATAATGTACCAATATATTTAAAGAAAACTTAATCAAGCTTCAAAAAGTACTACTTCCGGTTTGCGGATTTCTTCCAAAATGTTATCCGGTGTTAAGATACTTATTAAAACCTTAAATATGAAATTTGGTTATTAAAGGTTTGATACTTTTTCAGTTATCGTGGACGAAAAATCGTCAGTCCATACATTCATACAAACACACACACGCACACACAGACATCATCGTGAAAATTTTTATCTAGGAGTGACTAGAATGGAGATATTGTCAAAAAACCAATTTTATGCGCCATTTTTCCAATTTAGTGGAGGGAGCGGCGGTCCCTCGAGGTCGCAAATTTAGTATATTATTCGCGATATGATACTACATTAAACTGCCAATTTTCAAAACTTCTTTAATTATTTCCAGGTAAGCCTGTTATAAACTCCCTGTTGCTTGGACTATATATTGTTCTAAAATTATAATTTAAATATAATTACTAATATACTTAGCTTACTTTTATTGAAAAATAGTCTCTGTCGGGTGCTTCATTCATAAATTTTTCTATCTGACATATTAATTTATTTGATTAATATAAAACAAATTTAAATAATATACAAAGCACCTAGGCAACAAACAAAACTCATCAATTGTCGAGCACAAATTACTGTCACCAACATAATTATTCTTCCAAAAAATTTCCCTAATGCAAACTGTCAAATAAATAAATAATTTAAATTGAATCAAAAACTGCCTCAACAGAGAAAATAGTATAAAACATTCGTTACGGAAGGCTTCTCTAGCACTCTTCCTAGAAAAAGTCGCCTTCCCTAACTTATGTTTTAATATACTATTCAGGTTCTAATACTGTCATTGTGTCATTTTTACCTTCCGCTTACCTGTAAAGGAATGTATTGGAATCATGCAAAAAATCGGGTAGTGAGTTTTTAGTGGATGAGCACGAATTAGGGTCCTTACAACTCATTTTTGATAGTTTCCCGATGATGTCTGTATGTATGTGTGTGTGTGTGTGTGTGCGTGTGTGTGTGTGTGTGTGTGTGTGTGTGTGTGTGTATGTGTGTGGTCCGGGCCGATGCCGTCTGTTGGATAACTCAAATACGAATTACCCAAAAAATTTGATATTTGGTATTTTACAATTGTATACGAATAGGAAGAGCTCATTAGATTTTGGTACAAATATCTTCACCGGAAGTGATATTTTTTGAAGATTGAAAAGATTAAGTGTTAAAAATTTCTATAAATTTGGATAAATATAGTATTTATTTGTAATAAGAATAAGAGGAAAAGTTATTTGCAATTTACGTTATAAAAAAATTGTCTTTATCTGATAGCATTAAAGAACTGCAGTAAAATTTAAAAAATCTGCTGTGGCCAGTACACGACCTCTCGCCTAATTCTTCTTATTCTACTAATCTAATAAATAGTTTTACTTACATTTTAATAGTTTCATGTTCATGTAATATGTAAACCGTGATGTAAACCAAGATGCAAGCAAAAGATGTCAACTGTACTGTCACTGTCATTATAATTCAAATTTTGAGTAAAAACAAATTTCATATCATGGACAACAAGATAATGGTACTTAGTTGCACTTTATTTTATTGCTAAATACTACCAGATTCAGCAAATTGTATTTAAAATGAACTGTACCCATAGATAATTATATTATCTTTTATTTTTAATTTCAAAAATTGTCATAAATAAATAATGTACCAATATATTTAACGAAAACTTTATCAAGCTTCAAAAAGTTCTACTTCCGGTTTGCGGATTTCTACCAAAATGTTATCCGGTGTTAAGATCCTTATTAAAACCTTAAATATGAAATTTGGTTATTAAAGGTTTGATACTTTTTCAGTTATCGTGGACGAAAAATCGTCAGTCCATACATTCATACAAACACACATACACACACACAGACATCATCGTGAAAATAGTAAATTCGTATTGTAGAGACCCTGAAACGTGCTTATCCACCAAAAACTCATACTCGAAAATTTTGACCCATTACAATACCTCTCTTATAGAATATGAGGCGAGAGGTAAAAATAAATTTATCAAATAAAACGTTGAAATCTTGTAATCCATGTTCGGTTGATTTTTGTTTCTGAATAAAAAATATTGACAGATGAGACGAGTGACAAGTTGGCATACTAGAGCTATATAAGTCATAAGCTTGGTCATAAGTAAGCTATTAAATGTAGTAACTGAACGGAGAATTGCTTCAACACAGAAGAGTTTTCGTGTGAATGAATCTTTTGATTCAGGTGATACTAATTTCTGTGTTGGAATATTTTAGATTTTTATTTGTATATTTTAAATGGGCACCGGATTGTACGTATACATTTCTGTTTAAAGTCTAGATATGGCGGAAGGTTGTGTGATGGCCACGTCAGATTTTTACGAAATTGTTTTGTATACGCATGCTTATGAATTAAAATTCTGTACAACAATTTAATACCGTGTCAGACAGAAATTTAAATTTTCGTAACAAATTTTATTATAATATTTCGTATGAAAATTTAATATTAAATTTTGTACAAAACTTTGTATCGTGTCAGACAGGCTTAGTGTAAATGTGTTATTGATAAACTAAATATAAATCCTATTAAATCTTCTGGTAAAGTTAAAAATGTGAAGTCCCTGCTGTCAATGGAAGGCCTTTGGATCCCTGGATCAGGCCTTGTTCAAAACCTTTGTAGATTGCAAGCTATTCGCGAGATTATATGCTGACTTATAAGTCCATGACCATGAAGTGCATGTGTTCATTCCCGACAACTAAATACAATTTATTAATAACATATTTCAAGAGATAAACGAACGAATAGATTCTAAATTACTTACAGTTGATTTAAGTTTATCTCAGAGTTCAAATAGTCTTTCCTATTTCATGTGCTTTCATATAATTTCATTTCACTCTATTAACTTAAATGTTTTGACGTTTAACGCCGTGTGGACACTTATTAACCTAAATATTTGACACAAGTTTGTCATTTATGTCCGATTATGCGCAACAGAGAGAGAGTTCCGAAATTTTCCTTTTCCCCAAGCGTCCGCCAAGGGAAAGCGGCGCTGGGGTAGGTACGGTCCGGCGATCATGAAACTCAAGTCTGTCTCTCTCTTCTTACGGGCGACCCAGTAGTAAGAGAGAGAAGAAACTAGTCGCAGAGCAGAATTCCGGTATATAGTCCCGCGCAACGCGAACCGACGGCAACGTGATTTTGGTTCTAAACTAACTTTTTACCTTGCCTCGTCGGTTCGCTGGCGCGAACCTTGATAGAGATAAAAGATGTTTCCATGATAATTAGAAAGCTTCATTAGCTTAAAAAAGAGTACTAAATTTAGTCCACATACTATTTTATTTATACGTACTACGACACAAAAATATGTTATTTGATTTTAATTTATCTTATTAAAAATTCTATCAATTATATATATAGTTTTTAACAAATATATAATACATTAATATAATAAACATAAATTAATGTATATCATTTACCTTGACAATTACTCGATATAACAATTTAAACAATTTTTAATTTAAATGTCAAACTGACATGTGACAAAAAAAATTCCACTCATTAATTTATGTTAAATTATTATAGCCAGTTAAATATTAATTATTATGGATCTGAAACATACATATATATTTTTTCAATTTCAGATATACTAAAAGACGCAAGAATAAAAATATAAACATAGTAAGTTTTTATATAATATAATATTGTGTTTTTTATAATTATTTCTTTTTACTTCCTTGTACGAAGTAAGGAAGTATTGTAATCGCGAAAAATTTCGGTTCTCAGATTTTGACGGAAATATCCGTTTTGACCTTTTCTGAATCCATTATGACTAGTTTCGACGTGACGTCTGTACGTACGTACGTATGTACGTACGTACGTACGTACGTGCGTACGTACGGACGTATGTGTGTCGCATAACTCAAATACGGTTAGACGTAGAAAGTTGAAATTTTGTATTTAAGACTGTTATAGCATCTAGTTGTGCACCTCCTATTTTTGGTTTCAATCTATAAACCGGAAGTAGTACTTTTTAAAAATATTTCGATAAATATTTAATTTAACACAAATTTTTTTATTTTTTATGAAAGATTATGTGATTATTACCTAAAATCGGTATTTTATAAATATTTTTGTATCTGGTATCATTTAGGAATAATTAAAGTATATATTTTTAATTTAGTATTTCTTTATCTTGTAGTCCATGATCGATTAACATTTGTTACTACGTAAAATTTAAATGATTATGACATGACAGTGACAATAGTAAAATATGCTTTATATCTTCTTCTGCAGTTTAAATAAAATGACTAAAATATATTTGTGAGTATACTAGTATAATAAGTTAAAATAATTTTTTATATTATTCTACATTTTAGTTATTAAGAAAAGTATGAACACACAAGGCGTACAAGGAAGTCATGTGGTGTCCACGTCAGATTTTTTTATAGGATATTATTACATTAAACTTTATTATAAAATACAATAATATTATTAAAAAATAAATTTAAAATACCTATATAACTAAATTAAATTGTTTCCTTGAAAATTTGTACAGCAAGTACACCAATTCTCAAATAATATTTGAGTATAAAAATTATGAACGTACATTAATTTGTATATCAATGTAATTACATTTTTATGTTTTTATTGCTTTAGGTCTCCAAGAATTTTAATTTTTATGAAATATATGTACTGAGTGATTGAAAAATAATGTTTCTAAATTAATAGTGAGATTCTATAAAAATCTGTAGTTGCTACAAATCTATAAAATTGTAAATATAGAACAAAATCGCAATGAAATTGATAATCATTATGAACATTTTTATATTTGTCAACAAATATTGATGTGATTTTATTCAATATTTAAAGATTTACAAATTTATAAAACTTACAGATTTGCACATAATCACACCATTAACCATTTCATATAAATATAACCGTATTTAATTCATACTAATTTACTGTTTAATAATAAAATAAAATCAATTATAACAAATGTCCAAGCTTATTATTATAATATAAAATGTATTATAAAACATAAATTCAATAAATTACTTTCAATTTATCTTAATGTAGCACAATAATTATAATCATTTCACAGTTCCAAAAAAACGTACTAAAAAGGTAGGTAGATATAGTGTATTGTCTATGACAGACGATTGTTTGCTTCTATGAATAAGATAGTAAACATCGTATTTCTGTAAGAATTCTTCTTCTTATAATAATTCATCTTATATTTCCAAAAAATTAGATTATATTTCACAGGAAAATAATAATTCACTCAAGTAACCTAGAATATAATAAATGTACATACATAATTATTAATTAATATAAAATAAATCGTTTTTATTTATTACCTTTTAATTGGCCTTGGCCGACGCGCCCACATACGGTGAAAAATGAAAGTTGTTAACTGAAAAGTCATGTTGACAGATGCAAGCAGTTCGCATACAATACAGCTGTGAAACGCGGTACAACTTTAATGACCATTTGCATCACAACCAGAGCTTAACAGACTAATTTTTAGTTAATAAAAACCCATAAATTCACATTTTATAGAAATGTCATCTTCATACCTATCAAGTATATGTCAAACAAAACTGAATTATATTTGGAATTGATCATATTTTGTATTTGTATACAGAATTTCGAAAGAATAAAACTATTTTAACAGCTACAAATAAAAAATAATGTAAAAATTCACTAGATTACTTTAAAACGATCGTCGCTAACGTAGAACCTGTAGAACATTTTTCGGCCTTTATTCAAGCTTTTCTCGCGAAATATGGCCAAGTCGACTGCTCGAAACCCGTACTGTATAATAGTCGGCATGTTGTGCAGTCGTTACGCCATCAGAATGGTTTGCAAACTCCAAAAACCACGATCTGCTGTACCATGATAATCACAACGTTTGAACGACCTCAGTCAACAACTTAGCGGTTCTTAGAGTTCAGGCGTAAGTTAAAATATATTCTGTAAAAATAATTATAATTAAGTGAATTAATAATAACCAATATTGTACTGTTTCTTACATTTTGAAAATAAACCAATTTTTAATCTTTATTCCATATTACTTAATAAAAAATCTGACGTGGACACCACATGACTTCCTTGTACGCCTTGTGTGTTCATACTTTTCTTAATAACTAAAATGTAAAATAATATTAAAAATTCTTTTAACTTATTATACTAGTATACTCACAAATATATTTTAGTCATTTTATTTAAACTGCAGAAGAAGATATAAAGCATATTTTACTATTGTCACTGTCATGTCATAATCATTTAAATTTTACGTAGTAACAAATGTTAAACGATCATGGAGTACAAGATACCGAAATACTAAATTATAATTATATACTTTAATTATTCTTAAATGATAGAAGATACAGAAAATTTTTATAAAATACCGATTGTAGATAATAATCACATAATCTTTCATTTAAAATAAAAAAAATTGTCTAAAATTAATTATTTATCGAAATATTTTTAAAAAGTACTACTTCCGGTTTATAGATTGAAACCAAAAATAGGAGGTGCACAACTAGATGCTATAACAGTCCTAAATACAAAATTTCAGCTTTCTACGTCTAACCGTATTTGAGTTATGCGACACACATACGTCCGTACGCACGTACGCACGTACGCACGTACGCACGTACGTACAGACGTCACGACGAAACTAGTCATAATGGATTCAGAAAAGGTCAAAACGGATATTTCCATCAAAATCTGAAAACCGAAATTTTTCGCGATTACAATACTTCCTTATTACTCCGTACAAGGAAGTAAAAACCATTATTCTTAAAAAAAACTGAATCACAATTTTTGTCAAAATCTGACAACGTAATTTTATTTTTGTAACGAAAAATAATAATTTCTAATTATCTTAATAATTACTAATTTAAATATATTATTTCAAAATATTATAATGAATAATAATTATCTTTAACTTTTACAAAGCAATATTTACAATTACAAATTAAATTTAAAATTAATTTTGAATTACCCATCAGAAAACTTTTCAATTGTTTTCTGTTTGTTTATTATAAACAATTTTGCTTTTACATTATTAAAGGTGTGTCAGCTATAAGATTTTCCGTGCTATTTTTTGAGATTCGCAGCAATTTATCTTCGATTTTTGGTAAGTAGAAACTATTTTATATATAAAAAATATCTCAGGAAAAAGTTGAATTTTAAAAACTTAATAAAATATATTAATTTAATATTTTATTTACATTTCCTTCTTGATATGTGTACAGAGGTAGTAATGACATTTACATATAAAACAAAATATCAGCTAAATATAACCACCGTTTCTCTGTTGGCAGAAATATACTCTTTTGACGACATTTCGCAGTACCTACATTTTAAAATAAGGACTGTTGAATTTCATAAATTTGGTGTGTAATTTCTTCTTTAAATTCCTCAGTTGTCTTAGAGTAATTCGCGTAGATCTTACTTTTCAAAAAACCCCAAAGAAAAGAATCTAAACAAATTAAATACCAACTTCACGACAGCCAGGTTTGGTCTCTAAAACGAGAGACGACACAACCTGAAAATTTTGTTTGCAACAAAGTCATTGTTTCGCGTGCAGATAACCAGATAGCGTCAAAATAATGACATAACTTGCGAATCGCCACAATAAATATTTTCTTCATTTTTGTAATGGGCTTTTACTATTAACAAACGTTCTTCCAAGCTATAATGCATCATTTTTGTAAATGTCAATGTCTTAATGGGAGTATTCGAGCACAGCTTATTGCAGATGGCAGCAATATTCCATTGTACCTCGCCCGGGCCACTTAAATTATTGTCAAAGTTAAAATGAAAGCTGAAATTACGTTTAGTTGTGAATTTATAACAATTTTGTTAAAAATATGTAATAATTATTATAATATAATATATTATGGAAAATTGAAAAGTTAAAAATGAGTTAAGTTGTTTAGGTGTGAATGTAGAAAAAAAATACGATTTTTAGCCCTGTTCGAACGGTGATCTTTGGAGATTCTACGGAGAGTCAAAGTCACGGCAAAATCCTGACAAAGAAGAAATTTTTTCTTTCTAATGAGAATTATTTGTTAAATTAAATTGAATCTTCAATGAGTCTTGGAAAAGAAGAATTTATAATTTGTTGATTGCTTCAAAACCACATAATTATCACTATTATTATTTTGACTCTCCGTAGAATCACCAAAGATCGTCGTGCGAACAGGGCTTTACGAATTACATGCAAACTAAAAATTTTAGTAATCAAAACATGAATACCGAAAGGATAATTTTTTATCAATCACATAACCTTCTTCAATATAATGTTTTAACTCCGAAAATTGAAATTTTTTCAGGCTTTCATTTTTTGGAAAATTGTAAATTATTTATGTTTTTATAAACACAACAAATACGAAATTGCAGAGAACCTATATAGTGATACTAACTGTCAATTTTCATTACAGATTTAGTAAAAAAGTATTATTTTATGCTAACGCACGATATGTTATACACATATTTCACTACAAAATTCGGATAAGGTACATTCGAATACTGGCGCCAAAGTTCTGAGACAACCTTTATTATTCATAACTATAATATTGACCCTAAAAAGGCAAAAGAGATTAAGCGAGTAAAATAAAACTTTACAATAAAGTAATTTGAAATAAACATAAATTTGCGATTAATCTTTTATAAATTACTGTTTTACAATAACTTTTTTGAAGTATTTTATTTGAAATAATGCTCTTTAAGTAGGTGGAGATGAAATGCAAACATAGAGAACATACACGACAATCGAACTTTCATGCCAGATACTTATCTTGGTATATTTTGTAATAGTGTCACAAAACGAAGTAGATAATGTGAATTTGTCTCACAAAAAGAGTAATGAATAACAAATAAAATAATCTATATATACTAATTAGCTTAATTCACTATGTTTTCATCATGTTAGCAACCAAACTTTTTTTTCTTCTACACGTTTTATTATTGGATCGATTTTAATCAAACTTTTTTTATATTAATAAGGATTCTTTTCACTAGTGCCTTTTGTATATTTCATTGTTGTAGGGGCCATAGTTTCAGTGAGAAATGAAAAAAACTCACTCTTTTTTCACTCCTTAGCAACGGGTATTATACTTTATTTGATTGTTTTTTTCATTTGACATATAGGTAGAGGATGTTTTTGACTATATTTTTAATACATGTTTTGTACCAATATTGTCTATATTAAGAAAGTTATTAAGAAAAAACCGAAAAATGCACGGAACACAGCTGGGAGTATGCCATGGAATTTTTGTGTTTTCTTTTTTATAAAACAAGATTTTTTTTGTCAATTCGTGTCAGATTTGATTTGACGTTTCCAATTCGAAATTTTATTTCGATATATTTTTCATAATTGATAAGGTAAGAGTGTTTTGAAAATTTTATTAAATATTTAAAGATGGAACATATGCGTTATGTTTACATATAGGTAGTTATGTTAAATTTGAAATATAATTTTTGAAATTATTTTATTTAATAACAATGCACTACTGTGAAGTTGCATCATGTTACTATTTATTACTATATTTATGTCATATTTTGACACAAGTTTAAATTTTAATTACAATTAGGTACCTATATATATATATATATATATATATATATATATATATATATATATATATATATATATATATATATATATATTAAATATGCGTGGCTAATACTATGTATAATTCGGAGTATTTTACTGACTATTTCCCACATATTAATTAAACCATTCATTTGCATCAATTTTTAAAATTCTAACCAATGACGTACAAAATATATCGGCAAAAAATGTAAAAATTCCCTAGGGATTGTTCAAGTGACAATTTACCCGTCATACATAGCTATGACAATTTTATTGATTTTGTATTGTTTTTAATTGAAATTAAAAGTGTCAAATGAACCTTTTTGTGACAACTTCTTACGATGAAATAAAAAATATATCAAATAGAACACCAAAAAATACAGTTACGTCAAAAACCTTAGTTTGGAACCAATTATTAATGAACTTGTGAAACGAAAGAAACTAAAATAAAATTTTGACACTCAAAGGTTAGTATAAAAATTGAATGTCAAACTAAACAACCGTTTCGGCTCAATAAATTAGTCTTGATTTAAAAACACGAAAACCCACGACTAATAATTATTCTAATCGGTCTGCAGCACTGTCAAATTTAGTTTACTCCGGCATTAGAAAACATTTAATAATAAAAATATTAGGACACTCCAACGTGAATTTATTAGTTCATTTATTTTATGTCTGTTTATTTAGAAATAGTCAATATAGTAATATATCAAGGGATCATTATTTTGCTGGTAAAATTTATTTCAAAAGATTGTTGCTTGGTAACATTTCGAGACAAATGACATGATCAAAATCCCGAGCTGAAGGCGAGGGATTTTATCATTCAATTTGTCGAGGAATGTTACCTATAAGCAACAATCTTAAGAAATAATTTTACCTGCAAAATAATGAGACCCGAGATATATTTTGTTAGACTATTTCCCAAATAAACAGACATAAAATATGAACTAATAAATTTACGTTGGACTGTCCTAATATTTTTATTATTAAAATGTTTTTTAATGGCGGAGTAAGCAAAATTTGACACTGCTGCAGAACGATTAGAATAATTATTCGTGGTTTTTCGTGTTTTTAAATAAAGACTAATTTTTTGTGTCGAAACGGTTGTTTATTTTGACATTTAATTTTTTTACTAACCTTTGAGTGTCAAAATTATAAATTTTAGTTTCTTTCGTTTCACAAGTTCATTAATAATTGCTTCCAAACTAAGGTTTTTGACGTAACTGTATTTTTTGCCGTTCTAAATGATATATTTTTATTTCATCGTAAGAAGTTGTAGCAAAAAGGTTCATTTGACACTTTTAATTTCAATTAAAAACAATACTAAATCAATAAAATTGTCATACATGGCCATGTAACGGGTAAATTGTCACTTGAACAATCCCTAGGGAATTTTTTCAATTTTTGTTGATATATTTTGTACGTCATTGGTCAGAATTTAAAAAATTGAAGCAAATGATTGATTTAATTAATATGTGGGAAATAGTCTAACGAAATATATCTCGTGTCTCATTATTTTTAAGATTGTTGCTTATAGGTAACATTCCTCGACAAATTCAATGATAAAATCCCTCGCCAGCCTTTGGTAACTTAGATTGCAGGCGCTCGGCCTTTATTTATAGTACTCAATTATCAATAGATGTCGCTATTGACAGTTAGCAGCCATGAATGATAACAAAATTATCATATATAATATCTCAAGTGCACTTGAGGAAATTATCGACAATTACATGCACGAGGGATATTCGAAGGACTATTTTCCGATTAAAATTTAGCCAAACGCTGTTTCTCTCATGAAAAATAAAGCAAAATTTAAAAATGTCTTTTGACAGCAAGTCAGAATCACTTTGCCACGCCGTATTAAAATACAATAATTTTGCACTAGTGCAAATTATCGATAATTTGCACTAGTGCAAAATTATCGTGTAATTCTACGTTGATTGGACGATATTCAGAAATGTCAGACTTCTGATTGGCTTAAATTTTATGAGGGAAATAGTTTATTTTATCAACTTTACCAACAGTTGGCAGCTATGAAACTAGTTGACATTTGAACAGTTCCATTGTTACCATTATTATGATCCACCACATCTCCTCAAATGCATGAGGAATAATTAATCAAATACGATTTAAAATTTACAATTGACGGGGCAGAAATGACTGCAAAGTGGCAACACATTGTCGATGTTTACGAAGAGGACACCGAGGAAGAATATTTTTTGCTGATGTAATGTATTTCGAAATTTAAATTAATATTACACACATTTATTGTAAATATAAATAATTTTCAACATATTTTATGTGAAATACAATTTCAAGAAAATAATTGTGGTACAATAAATGTATGTAATAAAAATTTTAATATCGAAATACATTAAATCAGCAAACACTTTGAAATATTTTTGTTGTTAAACGGGTTGCATTTTTTACTCTTTAGTTCCAAATTACAACCGCTAGGAGTAGCGTTCAACCTAGTATCATAGGAGATTCCTGTCTAAATATATCTCTTGTCTATGTCCCTCGCCTTCAGCTAGGGATTTTGATCATGTCATTTGTCTCGAAATGTTACCAAGCAACAATCTTTTGAAATAAATTTTTCCAGCGAAATAATGGTCCCTTGATATATTACTATTGAAAACTTTAAATGTCAAATTAATTAACAAATTAAATTAAGAAGTATTGGAGGAAAGACCACCTAACATACGTCTTACTTATACGTAGGCAGCTAAGGGACGTTCAAAATCCTTTCGAAATTGAAAATTCGGAATTTGTAAAAAATTTAGATTGAGCAAAGAAGCACGCCAATTTTTATTAGACCAAATGCAACCGCAGTCGGGCTTCGGAATACAAAAAATCAACATTATCTTCCATGAAATTGATTATTATTTGTTTTTGTTCTTCCGTAGCGTTCATTTAAAATCTCTGAATGACAATGACCATAGAAAAGAGAGAGTGAGAGAATGACAGTAGACAGTTACCACAAGGTTACCACCAATACCAAAATAGTGTGAAAACCTAACGAACTAGTTTCCCCATGAAAGTCACCAGATTAGAAACAGTTAATTTTTTGAGTTATGTTATAATAGAGAGACCGTAAATATTTTCAATATTTTCATCAATTTTAATAATATTTTAGACAAATTATTTTATTTTGACAGTCATTACAAAGTACAGTCGCAGAAAAAGACGTCAGAAGTTTTAGTACCTACATTCAGGGTAAAAATTGTTAACATATTTGAAAAAAACAATGCTTTGTTCTGTCAAACTGACGTTTACAGATTACAATAATTCGATATTCAGATTAGTGCTGTTGATAAAATTCGAATTTTGAAAAATTTGAAATTCGAAAAATATGCTTTTTAAATTTTCGAATTTCAAATTTCAAAATTCGAATTTAAATTCGAATTTCGAGTGTATTGTAAACGGTGATTTTTAACATTACATATTAATTCGATTATCGTCATGCTCTCATAAATACAGTGGCATGTTTTGGAGAAAGGGCTGAAACAGGTTAATTAGAACAAGAATGATGCACACTAGTTATTTACACGCTTAAGCTAGATTCAGACCTACTCAATTATAAGTGTAAGTGTCTAATTTAACTAATCAGCGCTCAATGTTTGTACTCATAATTGAAATTGGAATTTTATGGAAGCGCTGGTTGGTTAATTTAGCACTTATACTTATAATTGGGTAGGTTTGAATCTAGCTTTATGCCTGTAGTGCAGAGTGCAGATACGTTTTTGTTTGCCCTTGACGCAGTGTAGTGGTGAACTTCGAATTTTTATTAAAATTCGAAATTCGAACTTCGAATTTTTCATTAAAATTCGAAATTTTTTTTCGAATGAATTTTCGAATTCAATTTTTTTGAAAATCAACAGCACTAATTCAGATGCATGTATCTTAAGTTATATTAGTAATAGAAGCAATTTGTAAATTATATTAAGTAATAATCGAAAGAACCATTTTTTGTATGTTTATCAATATTAGTATTTTATGTTTACAGTCATTTGAAGTACAGTCCCAACAAAAAATGTCAAGTTTAGGTACCTACATGCAAAGAAAAAATTATTTGAAAATAAAAAAGCAAAAAAGGAACTTTTTCACCGGAAAGTATCATAAATTCATGGCATTTGATGCCAAAGTAAAGGATTAGAGGAACACTAGGTACTTTATATAACTGTTAAAATTGAAAGTCGACAATATGCATTTTGTGTTTAACAAAAAAAAATTATATAGAACAATATCGAGTTTGATATTAAATGAAACTACCAAGTGAGCACCAATTTTATAAAATTATTGAAAATGGCGACCAACAATTATTGTCATTTGTTTTTATTAAAAAATCATATCGAATTTCATATCAAATTCAAGGGCTGGATAAGGGCTACCTAATTAATCAAATTATTTAAAATGGTGGCTGACGATTGAAATTTGTTTTTATAAAAAAAAACAATATCGAGTTTAAGCTAGATGCGGGATAATTAATAAGATTATTTAAAATGATGGCCGACGATTATCTTTTGTTTTTATAAAAATATGTTAGAATAATACCTATTTGAGTATTATATCAAATTAAATGTTTTATTGGTAAGGGTTGTTCAAAATGGAGACCTACGATCGTCATTTGTTTATACCTATTATAATATTATTAAAATCATATTGATTTTGATATCAAAGTAAAGGTCTTGATGATGAGGACTGATATACACAAAAAGTTATAAATTTGATAGTGCGTGATTAGCTTCTGTTTTTTATTTAAATCCTTGATATTAAGTTCATCGTCACTCATCTCTGTCTGTCTGTCTACGTACGGTAAAAAAAACAAAAGTCAAAAATGACCCACTTCCCGGGATCTTATCGAGCTGCAATTTTGCAAATAGACTTTTGTCACCTAACAATGCACTTTGGCAACATTTCAAATTATCCGCCATCTTGAAACCAAATGGCGGCTAACTATCTCAAAATGTACTGCACCGATTACGGTAAAATTTGGTACACTAATAGCCAAGGATCTAACTTATGATATAGATATATTAAAATGTCAGTCCGCCATCTTGAAACAAAATGGCTGACAGATATATCAAAATGTACTGTAACTATTGCGTTAAAATTTGGTACAGTAATAGCCAAGAATCTGTCTTAAAACATAGGTATATTAAAATGTTAGTCCGCCATCTTGAAACAAAATGGCAGCTAGCTATCTCAAAACGTACTTCACCGATCTGGTTCAAATTTAGTACAGTAACAGCTAAAGATCTAATTTAATATACCTACTATAGGTATATAACAATGTCAGTCCACCATAAAAAAACTGGGCTGTAAAAATTAGTACCGGAAAAGTGTTTACGCGGTGAAAAACGAAACAAAAATCTGTGCACAAAAAATTTAAATAAATATCGATCGATCCTCATATATAATGGATTTATTATCAAAAACTTTGTTTTTTAATAATAGAATAATTTCAAGTTTGATATCAAATTAATTTAATTACACATATTATGTTATTTTATTCTAAAATTTTAATGGCATAAATATAATTTGTATTGAAGAAGGAAGATGAATAATATGAAGTTGTAATTAAATAATTATAATTTCATCATACAATTTTTTCGGTAGAGTCTAAATGTTATAATCGTTATAATTGAGACACGAAGTGCCAAATTGTCCCACATTCAGGGTCCGCGGAGTTTAAGCCCGCGAAGCGGGCGAATCCCCCTTGTCGCGCGCAGCGGTAAAGTCTGAATGTTAAAATCGTTATAATTGAGGCACGAAGTGCCAAATTGTCCCACATTCAGGGTCCGCGGAGCCTAAGCCTGCGAAGCGGGCGAATCCCCCTTGTCGCGCGCAGCGGTAGAGTCTGAATGTTAAAATCATTATAATTGAGGCACGAAGTGCCGAATTGTCCCACATTCAGGGGCTGCGGAGCTTGAGCCCGCGAAGCGGGCGAATTTTCCTTGTCGCGCGGTAGCGCGACCTAGCCGTAGGCCCGCGTAGCGGGGCCTGACGCTATCCATATATTAAAAGAGCTTGGGTTCACTATATTTCTTTCAAGTTGAAACTTTTCAGAACGTCTAGAAGTTAAATGGTTTAAGCGATTTTTATGAATTTTTTTTTATAAAATAGATATTTATTTAGACTATATTCTTACATTTGTTTTGGATTTTTTTAAAATTCATAATGTATGAGAAATTTTTAAAAAACATGCATTTTTTGGACATTTTCATATTAGATTGAGTTGTCCATGTAATTTTTAAGATGAATAACGAAAGTTGGTGGTTTGACAGTTGTTATTTTATTACTAGACAGGATGATAATACACCATGTTTATCATGATTTTGAAATTAATGTAAGTACCTAACCTATATAACTTAAGTGTAGATGTGTTTATTTACTTTTTTTATAGTTCATAAATTGTGTATTTAAAAATTTAAAAATTTTTGACGTAAAATGCACTCTGAAGTTATCTACCTATAATAAAAATAATGTCATAAAATATTTTCAGTATTCCATGTAAACTATAGTATAACCCGTTTAACCCGTATACAGCGATGGTCAACTTAACATTGTTCATGATTGACATGATCAAGTATTTTTTCATACAACAATTAATTTTTAAATTAAAACAAACCACGCTGTCCTAAGTAACGAAAATGTTTTGTTTATGTATCCTTGTTAAGTCGCAATCTAAATTCAGTAAAACATTTCGTAACAAATGAATTTGTCAGATGACAAATCCACTTTCGGATTTTGCAACAATTTTAAATGTATAATTATTTAATTGAAAATATTGCGTATGTCAAAGTGGCAGCAATCAATATCAAAGTGACAGCAATCAATGTCAAAGTGACAGCTGTCAATGTCAAAGTGACATTTAAAATTCAATTTTAATCTAAATGTAAAATTGGATTCATTTGAGGTCCGAAATTAATTCGTTATGTTACTCGCGAGCGAAGCGAGTGTGAGGCCATATAAACACAGTCCGTGCGGCAGCACGGACCTAGCTGAAAGACCCGCGTAGCGGGGCCTGACGCTAGTCTTATATACTAAAAGGCTAGGTATCACTATATTTTCAGCAGCTTAGCAACCGTTTTTCGCATCGCCTACAGCCTGAACGGTTCAACCGATTTTTATGAACTTTTTTTTATTTGATAGAGGTTCATGTGAAGTAGTGCCTTTTGGGTATATGAATATTGTAGATGGCGTGATAGTCGCAGGGGAGTTGAAAAACCGTGATATTTTTGAGTCCTTGGATACGGGCATTATACATTATTCGATTGTTTTTTTCATTTGACATATAGGTAGAGAATGAATTTGACTATATTTCTATACATGTTTCAACCCAATATTGAGTATATTAAGAAAGTTATTAAAAAAAAACTGAAAAATGCACGGAACGCAAATGGGAGCATGCCATGGAATTTTTGTTTTCTTTTTGATAAAAATGATTTTTTTGTCTAGTGTCAGATTTGACGTTTCCAATTTGATATTTTATTTGGATTTATCTTTTATATTTGATAAGGTAGAAATATTTTGAAAATTTTATTGAGTATTTAAAGATGGAGCACGCATTATGTTTACATGGTTTTGTATAAATTTGTAATATATTTTTTGAAAATTTTTATTCAATTTAACAATGCACTGTGAAGTTGAAACATATTTTTATTTATAACTGTAATATTTATAGTAATATATTTTGACCCAAGTGTAAATATTCAATTAAATATTAGGTATCTATATCCAATATCCGTGGATAATACTATTTCTCAGTATTTTACGGAAAGTTTTAAATGTCAAATTAATATACAAATTTAACAAACGTGTTAAAAATGGTGTCCGATAATCGGGATTTTTATCTATTGTACTTGAGTTTGGGTTGAGTTTGAGTTTGTCCTGCCCAAGCCGCCCTACTGGGATCTTTATCCTGGATACGCCCACTAACTAACAACTGGACAAGCACTAGGCACGAAGCGGACTAGAGATGATCTACATTGTTATTGCACTTGTATCAAGTATCAAATCTGTTTTTACAAAAGTATGTATGGTATTAATTAGCACCAAGGGGTCAAAATATGGCTTCAATGATCAGCATTTGTATTTCAATATAAATTTAATATAATTATGATTGGTATCAAACTTATCGTCCAATGTTTTCCAAAATTATGGCTGTTTACTAAGAAAAAATTTAAATTGCACTCGGTTTTTTCTGAATATTTTAAAAATTATATCGCGATTGATATCAAATTAAAGGTCTTAATAAGGACAAAAAATCTACAGTATGCATTAAAATGACTTTCGACAATTTGGCATTTGTTTTTAGTCGGACAAAAAGTATTTTTTTAGTTTTCACTAAATTTTGTTATTTTCTTTTTAAAACACTAATGACTACCTACTTGGTATATTCCGATAATCACATCAAAAGACGTCAGAAAAAACTTATTCAAATGGTAAGTCTAAATGCAAAAGTGGATTTATGTGAGGCACGAAGTGCCGAATTCTCCTACATTCAGGATCCACGTAGCTTGAGCCCCGCGAAGCGGGGCGATCCTCTTTGTTCCGCGGTAGCGGGACCTAGTATTACAATTGAGGCACGAAGTGCCGAATTGTCCCACATTCAGGGTCCGCCGAGCGTGAGCCCGCGAAGCGGGCGAATCCTCTTTGTCGCGCGGCAGCGGTAGAGTCTAAATGTTAAAATCGTTATAATTGAGGCACGAAGTGCCGAATCGTCCCACATTCAGGGTTCGGGGTGCTTGAGCCCGCGAAGCGGGCGAATCCCCCTTGTCGCGCGGCAGCGCGACCTAGCCGAAGGCCCGCGTAGCGGGGCCTGACGCTAGTAAAATCTAAAAGTACATGTTGAACGTTAGTATAGTAAATGTAATTATTATGAAAAGAATACAAAAACATATTTATTTTAATTGTTAAATAAATTATAAAGCTAGAATTTATAATAAAAACTCAAACAAATTTCTCTGCCAAACAGTAGCCTAAACGATTGTAAAATCCATAGTTCTAACATTATTTAACATTTGTGACCTAATTGTTGCAAATGCATCTAAAATTTGAAGTTCATCCAAGGTTGTCGCTCCTTCTTCTTGACACCTATAAATTTTAGATTTAATATAACACCACAAGAAAAAATCTTGGGGAACTAAGTCCACAAACCTATCTGGTCAAGGAATTATTCCACGGGTAAAATACAAATTTCAATAATATGACAGCTACTGTAACATTGACAGTATTCCACATATATCAAGATGCCTAACATGATAAATCAATTGTCATATATTTCCCTATGTTCGCATTTCACCTCCACTAACCTGTATATGATATAATATAGTAAAAAGTAAGGCCCTGTTCACACATAAACACACAGAAGACACACAAGCGACACATAGGCAACAGAAGCAAAATGACAAACATGTGGAATGTTTGTGGCCTCAATAGTATATTGTGTTATTAGGATTAAAAGTGATACTTTGTTTGATGAGCAATTAATTTACATTTGCGAGGCGAAGCGTAGCGAAGCCGAGCGGATGCAAAAATTGCGAATCAAACAAAGACACTTTTAATCCAAATAACACATACTATTTTTTCTTCAACCAAGAAAATTACTTTTTAAATTATTGAAATATTTTGTTGAAATATGATTGAAACTAAGAAGGTAGCTTTGCTTTAACTTTTGTTTTGTTTACAAATTTTATTGTTCTGTCAAACTAAAATAAATCAAGAGTTTTTCTGGAATTATGCTCCTGATAATACATACCTGATGATTAAAGTAAGTGTTTAAATATGAGGAATGAGAATATAATTATCTAAATATTATTAATTTTTATAGATTGTTGTAATACTGGAAATTTCGGGTGAATGCCGTTGCGATGAATTGGTACGTTTAAAGATTGATGTTATTGAAGACGTCAAATCAGCTTTACTGGTAAACATACATGGTAGACAGCTAAAAAAATATTACGGTTCGATGAACCTAGCACTAGTAAAAGTATAATATCCTCCATTCGTGATGATAATACCAGTAGAAAAAATGAAGAAGTGCGTGATAATCAAGCTCAAGAAATATTACGCTCCCAAGATTCTAGTAGAAATACAGAATCTACTTTTAAGCTTAGGATTAAAAGTACTTTTAAGCCTAGGATTAAAAGTGTTACCTAGCAACAGTTACATTTCTTTATTAATAACAAAAACGTCAACTTTTAATACTAAAAACAGTATTAAAAGAACCAACTTTTAAGACGGTTGAAGAAAAAATTGATTTTTTCTTTACTTACATAGGAGCCACAAAATAGCGACGTCTCTATTACACAAGCAACACACATAGTAATTTTTACTGTTGCGTATATGTGTCTTCTATATGTCCATGTGTAAACAGGACATAACAATACATCGTTTTATTATATCGTGTGGTAATTTAAGTGTTTCTTGATGTTTTATTTATATAGGAATGTCATATCAAAGTAATTGTAGATAGTAATAAAAATAAATCTTGAAAAAACCCTTCACTTGCAGCTTATTTGTCTGCCATCAGAGGTCAAGCACTTCGACTTTTTTCGCCTGACAGACCACATGTATTTTGTTTTACTCTGTTTAAAACATCTTTTGCCTTTGACATGAAAATATTGATAAAATTGTTAATAATAAAATATAGTGAATTTTAAAATTGTAAGGTTATCAAGACATTTTCAACGTATTATAAAAGAACAACTTCTCTTCCACTTAATTTTAATTTAATAAATATTTAATGCAGGACTTATTATACATAATTTAAATTATACATTTAATTTATTAACTTATCTAGAATGAATTATAATTCATTATTAATAGATAGTTATGATTATATAGCTCGTCCAAAACTTCTTTGTCGTTACGTCATATCTGTAGTTCGTATGAATCAATTTGAAATTATGGCGGGAAAGTTATATTTTGATATCAAATATTTTTAAACTATATTATGTGAATATTTGGAATAATAATAATAAAGATAGAAAGAGTAAGAGAATGTATTCTTTAGTTATTCTTGAAAATGAAATAATGACGTAACAGCAAAAAAGTTTGAGACGAACTATACAAATTTAGTAGTCGATATAAAAAATAAACCAAATTTGAAATAAATAGTACCTACTAAAATTTTCGAATTTCAAAAAATAAGCACATGAAATTATAATTTACAATTACCCTTATTTATGTAAAATTTGTACCAAAAGTTTTTTTACCAGTACCAGTTATCATACCTACATTTAAAACAATGGCGAGAAAGTTATATTTTAAATTCAAGTATTTTTCAGGTAATATTACATAACCAATTTTTGGAATAATGAGTCATATTTGCTATGTGACACTGTCTGATGGCAATATTTAAAAATACCTGCACCCATTATTTACATGTCATAATATATTTAAAGAAAATTAAAATAAATTATTTATGCGATAAAATATTATGATTCATTAATTCTTTTTAACATACTATACCTCTCACAATTCTGAACCAAATTAAAATGAAATAGATTTAAAAAACCACGAGTTGACTAAAATTTCAATACATTTTATATAAATCGATATATTTTGAAAACCGGATTTATAAATATACACTCGATCAACTTTAAAGATTGCACTTTCGAAAAAGACAAAAAATTAACTTTATGATTCATGTTGTAAAAGCTGTAAAAATGTGCAAAATCTTCATCACTAATATCTGTATTTAACAAACGTCGGTGACAAATTTAGATTAGGTACACTGTGACCTTAAGAGCATTCTGTACAGGAAGAATATTGCACGAGTGCGTAGCACGAGTGCTATTTTCCCAAGCGTAATAATCATGAGTGATGCAGCCACAAAAATTGTCTACATAACTTGGAACACGAATGGTATTCGGAGGACAATTCACCGAATAAAAATGTATTCTTTCTTTACGAAAATGATTTATAAATAGCTTCACTTCCATTACAACAGTTATAACAATAGGATTTTGATTAATAAAGATATATTCAATTGTTTAAAATTGTCGATTGGATCACTAGTGAAAATTGTCGAAAAATTATGTCGCTGCGAGCACTAGTGATAAATTGTCGAAAAAATTAGTTTCAATTGGTGGAAAATTTATAAATCCTCAAAATTGATTGGTCCATTTTTGACAGATGACACATGAGTTGAATTGTCTAAAAAATAACACTACCCCAACGTAGATAAAACTTTAAACTACATGATTCAAATTTAAAATATCATGTTCTGCGAAATATTAAAAAAAATCTGTAGGTGCTTCTAAACGCCTGCAAGCGATTGAAAGTAAGTAATTTCGACCGTTGAAGGTGCTAAAAAAAAAATTTGCACTAATAGAATGAAGTTTTATCCCTTATCTATACCATATAAAAATTTGTGTTTATTAAAATGTGCAACCATGTATCGATGAGGTGTATGCGTGTAAATTCTTTTTACGCGTACATTCTTCCTGTACAGAATGCTCTTAAATGTGAAAATTAATCGAATATTATCTATGCTAAAATATAGATCAAGCAAATAACTATAGGTACACAAAATTATGACGTAAATTATCATACTTGACTCTTTTGACAGCTTTATTTCATTTTTCTCTCTGCTCACATTTATATTTTCTCATACAATACCCGTAAAACCCTACATTTGATTCATTAGGGCAATTTTTATACAACCTACAACGCAAAATTTATTTCTGACCAATTTTTATGGTACCTATCAAGCGGCGATCATAATTCATATTTACGAAAAGAGTTGTACAAAAAAAATAAATTATTACACTTTAAAAATTGCTAACATTTATTTATGTCAATAATTTTTTTTGATAACATGCGATTATTGAGATTATTTACGAAAAATGTATACGTACAGTGTTTAGTAAATAAAAAGAGATGAACAAATTTCTTTATTTGTTCATCGCAAGCGCTACAATTGAAAAATGTTCAACATCGCCCACTTGCACACAATCCATAACCACAGCAAATATATTCTGAGCTTATAATATTAACGAATTTAAATATATTTACTCTATTTTGCTACTCTCGTAATATAATGTACCGTACTACCACAATTTTCTTATGTATAGTATTTTATACAAAATTATCTATAAGTACATTTTGTTATATCCTTCCGTATCTCTTTCGTCGTATTTCTTTTGGAGATGACCGGGCTATTCCATTCTTCATATTTTCCTTTATATCAAGTTAAAATATTGCTATTTATCTGTTGACTATTATAATCGCTTCAAATATTTACTAAAATAAATACAATAAAATGCTAATTAAACATAACCTCAAACATAACAATATAAATAATAAATACCTCCACAACTGATACAAGAATAAGTAATTCTTCGTTTTCTGTTTTTATAGTAAAATATTCATATAAATTCATAATAATCCGAATTCTTTATTTTATAATTCCTTTACCGGACATATTTGCAGAAAAAACACATAATATCAATTATTAATATAAAACAAAGTTCAAGCAGCAAATTTTTATAACTGCATATCTACCGTCATGTCAATCTAAACACATGGTAGAGCTGAAAATGTCAAAGTCAAACTCTAGTGACATTCATCCGAAAAAATAAGTATTAACTCTCATAATTTTACTGAATTTTAAAAACATCGAAAAAAGCAAGAAATATTATATGAATTAAAAACAAACACACACACAGTAACACTAAAAACAGAAGACTAATTCAATAAAATTATAATAGATTGTTTTTATTTTCTCTACAACATTCTACACAAGTTTAACATTTCATATTCTAAGGGCTAGTTGCACAGTTACCACTTAAGTAAAAGTTTAGTTAATCCTTAAACTGTCACTTAAACAAAATACTTAAGCCGTACGTGTTGTACAGTTCTCAATAAGAAAATACTTACCTAAGCGAAAAAAGATCAATGTTGGTAAACATGAATATCAGTTTATAACTAATTTGACATAAAAACAAACAAAATATATAATTCAAATGAATTTTAAAACAGTGTTTTGTGTAATTATTGATTATAAATCTTAAACGTGGACAATTCAGAAAGAAATAAAATAAAAAGCGCTTCGAATTTCATAAAGGATGAAGTATGACGTACCATTTTTACTAAATGTTGTAAGAAAATCTAAACATATTGTAGAGTGAAAAAAAATCGAACACGTTATTATGGAAGCACAAAACTACTATTTGAGAAACAGTGAACCATTAATTCAATCACTGAATTCAATAATGAAATCCATATTGGTACTAAGAGCAGTAGGACACATTGTTTAAGAAAAAAGTTCGAAAATATAAATAAAACCTGCAAGAGACAATACAAATTGATTTATTATAATAAATATATGTAATTGGATTACAATAAATTAGAAAAGTAAACATTTGTCCTGCAATTTTATTCCCATAATAATTAATTAGACCAATAAAATTTTCTAATAAACGTGAAGAAATATTACTACCTGGTGTCTAATTTTTTTCTGATAAATTATAACTTTCTTTACTTGAATAAATGAAATTTATTATAAAATTATTTTCTATTGATTGAAATTATTGTCCCTGTCTTGAATAACGGCGACCGGTGTGGGGCGAACTCTCATGAAAATGTCAATATATAAGATATCTTCATCCTCATCGTGATCAATGTCAATAATATTTCTAAGATTCATTTTAAAAATATATGGAAAATGGATAATAACAATAATAATCACAAAAACATGTTAAACTTTGGTTTAAGTGACACCGCATCTACCGCTTAAGTAATTTGACATTTAAGTGACACTTAAACTGAAAATCAATACTGTGCAACAGCTAAACCATAAACTAAAACTTAAGCCTTAAAAAATACTTAAGTGGTAACTGTGCAACTGGGCCTAACATGTATTCAGATATGCCGTCATCAAACTCTATCATTCAAACTACATACTTGATTGAATTCAAATCTCCATGAAACAATAAAATACATTATCTATTTCTTTCTTTCTCTATATTTCGTCATCGTCATATAAATCAAAAACAAAACTGCATAAAAAAGCCTCAATATTACGCAAATTGACATACGTGTTTTAAATAAATACATAATTGTAATAAAATAGAAACAAAGACTATGTTGTATTTTTCAGTATTTCTTGAAAATAAAATAATAATGCAATGGCAAAAAACTTTAGTACAAATTTTACATAATGTTATGATAAATTCTGTGTAAATTGATTAAATATTTTATAATGGAAAATAATTTATATCAAACCCTACTTAATTAGATTTATAATTTCTATGTAATTATCATACAATAATTTAATTTACCATGCTGCTTATTTTAATCTAAAAACACAGTCTCATAAATTTTTATTAATCATAAAATTCTACTATAAAAAAAAATCGCACAATAATATTTCTAAAATTGGTAAAACTAAAGTTATGCATGAAATGCCAAGAAATTTGGAATGTGGTGGTTTTATTATGAAACCTATCCTAACCTACCACATTCCAATTTTCTTGGCATTTCATGCATAGGCACGTCAACTTTAGTTTAACCCTAAAATTTATCTCAATGCATATTCCTATAAATTTAAATTTAAAATTAAATTCTGATCATTAATAATAATTATTAAAATTGAATATTATTAAAAAAAATTTAATAGACGATTTCCATAATGACATCATTTGACTGCAGCGCTGTGGCAGATTTGGAAATTATTCTAACAGTAATTATAATAGCTTTGATTTTAGTTATGATTGTTTGTTGATATTTATAATTTTAATATATAATTACGGATAAAAATATATTACATTCAAGAGAAGATGATGTGCCCGAGGCTAAATTAAAATACATAAATAAATCAACATTCAATAGCTAAATTAAAACGATGGCTTGAAAAACCGCGTACACAACATAAGGTTTAAAAACTTAATATTTACAATACAATTTATGTATTATTCTTTAATTGTAATGTAATACAAACCTTATACACCGTCAAAATACAAATCAAATCTAACGTTATCTACATACTGCTGTTAGAATAGTTCAACCAGCAACCGCTGGCGCCACTATCGATTCTCAAATGGAAATCGTCTATTACAGGCAATAGCGAAGCAAGTATAAAAATGTCTAATGCTGTTTATGTTATATAATTTTCATTTTATCATAAAAAGGTTACGTTATTGCAAAGAACGGTAGAGCAGATAAAAAAAAATTAATACTGATGTAATATAAAATTCATTTCTTCAATAACAAATTTCGTTATTGTAAATAATAATAGTACAATTGATATAAATATTGGGTGCCGTGTCAACAACAGAATATTCAAATTCCGAATCATGTTACAGCCTAATATTCATTTTCAGAATATTCAAATTCCGAATTTTTTAGGTTTGCACAAAATTATTCAAATTCCGAAGTATATCACAGCCGAATCATCATTTTCAGTATATCCATAATCCGAAAATTTTAGGTCTGGCCAAAATTATTAAAATTCCGAAATATGTTACAGCCGAATATTCATTTTCAGAATATTCAAATTCCGAAATATTAAAATTCCGAAACATACTGCAGTCGAATATTAATTTTCAGAATATTCATATTCCGAAAGTTTTAGGTTTGCACGGAATTATTCAAATTCCGAAACATGTTGAAACCGAATATTCGTTTTCAGAATGTACATATTCCGAAAGTTTTAGGTTTGTAAAAATTTATTCAAATGCCGAATTATGTTTCAGCCGAATATTAAATTTCCAAATATATATAAATTTTTTTGTATCTTTTTCTAATTTTTAATAAAATCTTATATCAACGTTTTACTGTCTTTTAATCTAAATATCATTAAAATCCTGATTTAATCAGGAAAATTATTTTTCAAATAATTGTCATTTATATGGTAGAACAAGTGACGTGGTAGCTCCTAACTTAATGAAACTTTTAAAATTATGAATTAAAGTAATACTGAAATAATTATTTTGATTTTATTTTATAACAAAATAAAACTGTTATTTTAACAAATGGCACTCTAGCGACGAAAAGCAAAACTAATTTCAAACTGCCAGCAAGCGATAAATTGAATATTCGGAATTTAAATAAATTTTTACAAACCTAAAACTTTCGGAATATGTACATTCTAAAAATGAATATTCGGTTTCAACATATTTCGGAATTTGAATGATTCCGTGTAAACCTAAAACTTTCGGAATATGAATATTCTAATAATTAATATTCGGCTGCAGTATGTTTCGAAATTTTAATATTTCGGAATTTAAATATTCTGAAAATGAATATTCCGCTATAACATGTTTCAAAATTTCAATAATTCTGGTCAGACCTAAATTTTTCAATTTATGAATATTCTAAAAATGAATATTCTGCTTTAACATGTTTCGGAATTTGAATAATTTCTGTGCAAACCTACAACTTTCGGAATTTAAAAATTCTGAAAATGAATATTCGGCTGTAACATGATTCGGATTATGAATATTCTGCTGTTGAAAGCATTCACTATACAGGGTGAGTCATCGAAATGCCCGTCGTCGATATCTCCCTTGTCGTTAAAAATACAGCATAAATTTATTAACAGAATTTTTCGTCTACTCAAGGAGCATAACTTAAAATTATTTTCACATATACAGGGTGTTGCATAACGACTTGGCAATAATTGTTCGTCTTTTTTTAAATGAAACACCCTATATATTTTATATATTTTGAATTGTATTTTATTTACCTATACGAAAATATAAGTTTCATTTTAGTTTTCCGCGGCGTTGCCAAGTTATTCAATTTTTTCTCTAAAAAAAGCCGAATACACGTATTGTTTTATAAAGGCGTACTGAAGTTATTTTAACAGTAAAAATTATGAATTTTTTTTTCTGTACAGCTGTAACTATACTCTTTGTTCTGACATAACTTTTTTTAAATGGTATTATACAGGCTGTTCAGTACAGAGAATCAAATTTACTCAATTTCAAATGGCTATAACTCGTCATTTTCAAATGGAACACCCTATATTTTATTATTCTGTTGTGTGTATTTTTGCATCTTAATTTCGAAATTAGAGAAAGAAGAGTGGTGATTGACTGTCTAAACCGGGTTCGTGAAGCAGGTGGCACAGTTAACATTATACAGCGTGAATTACTTCGGCAATTTGTAGCTGTATATCCAGACGGTAAACTTGCAGCGAATACGTTGTATAACCATGTTTTAAAAGCAGGTGAAGTACAACTTCCCGGTGAGACAGTATCCCACGTGTCTCGGTGGACCGCCGAAAAAGATGCATTCTTAGCTGAATGTGTCTTGCGTGCCCTCGAAGAAAAGAAAGTAGAAGAAAACCAACGCTCTTTGGAGTTAGGTTTGCGTGCAGGTAAAATTGGCTGTCATGGTCAATTTAGAAACTTGGTAACGCAATTCTTCGAGGAACGCTACCCCAACAAACACACATCTGTTGCTGTTTTCAACCGAATTACATTTCTTCGTAAAGAGAATCGTATTCCAGAAAACAGTGGTGCAGACAGTGTTGTTATCAAACAAACTACTTCTACAGGTGACTCACAATCTAAGATTGAGAGTGATACTATAGAAATAGTTCAAGTACCCGAGAATGTCAAGCTGTTTTTCAATAGTACGATGAAGTATTGGGAACTTGGATTTAAGTTTAGTTTGATACCAATGTTTGTTGGTGTTTGTGCCAAGTGCTCCTGTGTGCTCATTAATGACTCCAAGAGCCGCGTGAAAATAACTACGTTGTCCCAGCAACCGAATGTTTTCACGTACTACGAAGCAAACGATGTGGCGTTGAAAGTAGTTGCTAACGCAGCTACGAATAAATGCTATATTTGTGATTCGTGTGACAAATGGGATTTGCTAGCACAGTACAGGTTAGCTCCAAGCCCAGTCACAAACTTGCCGCTGCCAAAAGCTATATTAGATTTGGGTGATGAAGACAAACGTCAAGTTTGTTTGGTCGCCTTAAAGTCGAATACGGCCAAGGCTAGCAGTGAGGCGTTGCGGATATTTAAACACTAACGTGGTGATTTTGTGACGCAACGTAAGGGCGATGCATGTTATTTCGACATGTATGCCATGATTGTCAGTCGGCAACCGGTAGCGAAGAATATCTCCAGCGGAAACGCAATTGTTATTGTGGCCGCTCTACAGTGGTTACGTAAAAATAACCATCTGTATGATAAATTCGCGGCGAATTACGAAACGCTTTTGCGTTTTGTGAAACGTAAACCCGGTCAACCGACGACATTACCTGTTTTGAGCGATGTTGATTTCGATCCGGCCGTTCCAGATCAAACGAAAACGTCCGTTCTTGACGGGGAACAGGCAGCACTGATGATTCCTGCAAACAACGTCCCGTCGCGGGGTGTGAATGTGGCGAATAGAGTAACTGCCACTCAGCATGTGCGAAGCCTTAAAGGGGGTGTAAACAAAAAATCAAAATTATAGTATGAAAAATTCTAAGAATAAATTTTCAAACCGCATATTTTTATTGTTAAAGCTTCAATAATTATGAGAGTTTTAAATAACGCGTCCTCCACTTGTGACGTCATACCGACATGAGCCGGGCGAGCCAGCATTGGCTACAATGCTGTTATGCGTATGCGTTTCAACAGAAGCAATATCCGTGGCTTACTTATATCATTATTACGTGTGTTCTGGCGTTAATATTATATTCCAATTATACACAATGGCTTTTGGCTTTGAACCTAGGTTTACCGAGATGAAAATGGAAGAAAAATCAATCAATAAATTGCGTATTCCAAAGGAAACAGATAATATTGAACGCCTAGACAATGTGAATTGGTGCAATTGTACGAATTGCATAAAAATGCCTACTGCCCGAGAATGTGTTTGCTGTTGGGATAGCAAAATAATATCAGATGTAAGAAGCGAAAATATATGTATTACATTAGGTACACGAAAGTTTTGCAAATATAGTTTTAAATTAAGACTCTTTAAATCTGACGAGACACAATGAAATTTTATAATGTAGTGCTAATAATGAAAAAAATAAAATTATCTTCAAGTGGGCAACAAACTATGGCGACATTTAGCATATAAAAATTTTACAAGTTGGGTATATTCTTGGACCTCAATTGGACGTTTCAACAGAATTGTTATACCGCCTTGCACTGTATCACAAATACGAAAACGCTACCCAGAAGAAAGTGGAATATACATTGGTTTCAAGAATGGTGAAGACAACAATGAAGATATAAAATAAGATTTATTAAGTGTTCCATTGTACATTACTATTTTAACAAAAAATTAAACATTCTGAAAAAGATGTTTCAATATAACATAAAAATTATTTATTCTCAAACCTTGACAATTGTTTTTCTTTTGGTTTTGGTGTTTTTAATTTATAAATATTTTTAGGGACATCAAAATAAGTTTATCAACATTAGGGTTATAATTTAATTTTTTTGCAAGAGGTCGGATTTCCACTCATAACTTTTTTGTCGTATTTATTTTTAAAATGCCAACGTTCAGAACTTTTTGAAAATTGTACATCATCACCAATAATTTTTCTGTCCACATTAAAATTATTATCTAATATTGCACCTTTACATATATATTTTTAAAATCGTCAGTTTTAAAATAATGTAAACTACAGACAACATGGTTGTGATTGGGAGTAAAATACTTCCGATTGATACGATTTTTGCATGCTTTATATCGTTGTGCGAATCTTTTTCTTTCCGGGGAAAATTATGTAATATTACATTTGAATTCTTTAAATTGTTGTTACAACCAACTACACAACAATTAGGCATTTTTAAATAACACCTTGTACGACTGCACAATCGAAAATTTACGCGACTGCACAATCGAAAATTTACGCGACTGCACTCATATACAGCGGGCTAGCTCAACCTGGCTCAGCAGACTCGTGTCGGTATGACGTCACGCGTTACTCTGTTAATATATTCGCGTTTGAATATCTCAAAAAGTATTGCCCGTAGCAAACTGCGGTTTTCATTTTTGTTCTTAGATAATTTTTTTCTATTTTTTAATGTAAAGTTGTTTTTTTGGTTTACACCCCCTTTAAGCAAGCTAAAGGTACGCATGCACAGTTGGTCAACGTATTTGTAAAGGATATGTATTTGGAGCCAAAAGTGTTTCCATGGCTTTTCCCATATGGCATCGGTGGATGGTGCATTGGGATTAGTCGTGGATTCACTCGCGGTGCATATATACGCTGGCGTTAGCGTATGTGTGACAGTCGTTTCCGCGATTCCGCAGACTACATGTTTTACATGTTGGATGTGATAATCAAGGAACGACTACAGTACTATTCTTCTATCAAGGTAAACGTTGCAAAACTGGCTGAGCCATTGACCGTTCAGAAGCTCAAAGAGGCAGGCACGAATCCGTACCATCAATATGGCACAGAGGTACCAGCTTCAATTCCGAATTCTCGGAATTACTGGGATTCGAAAACGCTCGATTTGATCGGGATGTCACAGTACATGGGGCGAGTACCGGATTTCTTTGTCACGTTGACAGAGAATGACAGTTGGCCTGAACTGCAAGCAATCATTCGTGATGGCATGGCAGGAGTACATGAGACATCTGGATCGAAGGAATTCGAGGACGTCCATAAACGTGGAGCACCGGCGATGAAATTTCCCATGCAGACTGTGGTAGCGTTCTACCGACGTTTGCAGGAATTTCGTCGTAGGTTTCTGCAGGACCCAAAAGGTCCGTTTGGTAAAGTTCTCGATTTCTGGATAAGAATCGAGTATCAAAAACGCGGCTCTTTACATGCGCATTTAGTTGTGTGGTGTGAAGAAGGAACTGTACCTAACGGTGTAGTTTCGGCCGAAATGCCTCGATATGATCACCCCCATAACGGGAAGTGGCGAGATATTGTGGGCAGTATCCAGAAACACGATTGTTACCACAAGAGGTGTTATACTGGATACAAGGGTAAAGTGTTGTCCAGCTGCAAGTATGGATTTCCATATGCACTGAACGATACTGTAATACCCGAGAGAAGTGGTGCGAGATATCGGTATATGCGACGTAGTCCTGAGGATTGTCGAATAATACCGTACAACTTGCAACTACTGCTCTTTTGGGACGGGCACGTTAACGTCCAATTGGTAACGAACGGTGGCTGGGAATTGTACCTAGCCAAGTATGTTGCCAAATCCGAGTATCCGATACGTATGCGCTTATCACATAAACGCCAAAGTGATTGTGAAACGTATCTGAAAACTCGAGTAGTTTCCCTTTTGGAAGCTGCTACACTTCTGTTACACTACCCACACGTGTTTTGCAGTCGTGAAGTCATTTATTTGGCCATATCGGTGAATCCATCGTATAGATTCCTGAAGAGGATATCGGAGATGATTGATAAAACCAGTAATACGGTGAATAATGATGTATCGTTGTATTACGATACAAAACTTGAAAAGTACCTTGATCGACCGAGTGTACTGTGCGATTTAACCTACCCACAATTTTTTGCGCAATACCGTTATCGCCAGTCACCTCGTGAGAACGAAGTATTTGCCAGTGATGTATTCGGAGACGACGATATTGATTTTATCAATGGAAACGATGTAGTTGTTAATGATGCCGAGTTATCGACAGCTGTTTCGTACCGTGATAAAAAAGGTCGTGTTGTATGTGAACGAGTACGACATGAGGCGATTGTTCGCTTCAAGGAGTACTCACCATACGGTAACGAACTGGAGATGTACTGTTTAACGAAACTTCTTCAAACTATTCCCGTTGACCGAGAGAGTCTCGCGGCTCGCGACAGGATCATATTTGGAGGAGTGCTTAAACAGGAATCTCATTTCGGCGGATAACGAGGCAAAGCAGTTTCTTGAGGGTGTAGCGAAACGTGGCATTTCGCTGGATCGTTTACGAGAGATGGCTTCGCGTCTTATCGACGGTAACTGGCTACATGATCAAGACATTGATCAGTTGCTGGAAACTGTCTCTCCGTATCAAATGCAAGCAGAGCGAATACGTGCCGAAACCGTTGAGGACGACGATGACAACGTTGTCATTGTTGATAACCATGAACGGGACGGTCTGGATTTAAATATCCGAACGTATTTGCCGGTCAGTGAGTACATCTCCGGATTCACCGAAAGTCAACGAGCGACTTTCGAATTCGTGACCAATGCCTGGCGACAAGGAGAACAATGTTTGGCTCTCATTACCGGTGGCGGTGGTGTAGGTAAAACATTTTTACTTGATAGCTTGGTGGCATTTTGCAATGAGAATCAACGGACTGTACAAAAGTTGGCAACAACCGGATGTGCAGCCCATTTGATTGGTGGCGTTACAATCCATACATTCTTGCGAATGACACCGGATTTGGAAAGCCACATTGAGCGCGGTACCACTGACGCTTTTTTGATTGAACTCCTTGAGGTGTTGTTGATCGATGAAGTATCAATGTTGGAGGAACGCGTCATGATGAAGCTCGAAGACTGTATGAGTCTCCACTCGCGCAGTCACAACTCGCAAAACAACTCTTTACCGAGACGTTTTGCGGGAAAGAGCGTCATCATGTTTGGGGATCCAGCACAACTGCCACCAGTTGGAAGACATATTTGGCAACCTGCGCTGCTAAAAGGATTCCAATTTGCTGTGCTGAAGGAAATTGTTCGACAAAAAGGTGATCGAGAGTTTACCGATTTGTTGAACCGCGTGAGACTAGGGAAACCTAACGAAGCCGATATTGATTTGTTGAAGACTCGCATTGTAACCAATGAACAGTTACAACAAATTGAAATTGGCGATCGTGGTCTTATGCTGTTTCCGACACGTCGACTGAAAGACGAAATAAATGCACTTGAACTGGCCAAATCGCCGGGAGACGAGCGCGTTTATTCGGCTGAAGATGTCGATGGAAGTGATAACCCACTTCCAAAAAGTGCACGCGAGTGCATCGCCAATTTAGAGAAAAAGATACAGCTTTTACCGGCTTCTTTGTCTCTTAAGGTTGGTGCTCGCGTCATGCTAATCCGGAATAGAGATGTTGAACACGGTTGGGTAAATGGTAAGTTGGCTACGGTTCTCAGTATGTCCGATAACTACGTAGTTATCGCGGCTATTGATGACCCAGGCCGACGACTCATAACCTTCCGTGTACGTCAATCGATTCAATGCAGGGATGTAGAGAATCGGCAATATTTCAGACTGCAGTTTCCCTTAGACTTGGCGTATGGTGTCACTATACACAAGTCACAGGGACAAACATTAGACGTAATTGCTGTGTCTGCGAGTTGTCTAAGTTTTTCTGAACAGTTTTATACGGCTATTAGTCGTGTACGTAAACTGGACGGATTGTACTTGATGCAATTCGATCGTGACGCAATATTTTTGGCCTCTGATGTTGGTAAACTCATTGAATGGATGAACGAGGTTGACGTCACTCGACCGAAAACATCCGATTGGGTTAGACCAACAATGCCAGAAGTATCGCATATTATGTATAATTTAGGTGGTTGGAAAGTATCTGTTGCGCCCAACAAAGGTGCAATTGATATTTCTACCAACATCACCACGAAACGTGTACTTCCAGTGCAGACTGTTACACAGCCTCCTAGTCATCACGGAAAACGTCCTCGTGATGTTATGTCCGTTGACCAGCTACTGCAAAGTATACATCGTATTGACGCTGCCCGACCGTTAGAAATTTTCTTTGAAATTTTCGATACAGTGATTAACGAAGAAATTCGTGAACACTGTTTACAATGGACGGAACGTTTTGCTCGTGAGCGTGGATGTGTGTTTGATGAAACGTCACCGAACCACTGTGTGGATCGACAACGTACACTTCAAACATACGCAGCTATATCCGAACAATACGGTCGTGTCATAAATACGTCTGCTGACGGCTCGTGTCTGTTTCATACGTTGTCACTGTGCCTATTTGGCCATGAGCACTACGATCGAGAGATTCGATTGTTATGTTGCCTGGCATTTAGAAACGGGGCAATGTATTATGACACGCAACATTGTCGTAATCACTTTGACTACGTAAATGTTCAACAGCTGATACATCAGACGTCAAGCTTGCAATTAGATCACGAGTCTTGGGGAGGCGCAGCTCACCTGGATGCAATGGCCAATATTGCAAGACGCGAAATTTATGTTTACATAGGTTTCGTGAGAAACAATAACAATGGTCAAATCAATCCGATGTATACGGACAATCGATTTTTATCGATTGATGAGTTGCAACAGAAAGATGATGATGGTAATATTCCAGGTGCATATTTCACCCGATATGTACCTGGATATGAATTACTGGAGCATCGCCGACCATTAATGGTTTTGTTCACCGGTACAGGTGCAGCGGCACATTACTCGGCAATCTTACCAGTTGCTGAGGAAGTTTTTTTTTAATGGCAAATTTTACGAAAATTGTTTAATTTTAAATTATTATACATTCCGTAACTACTATTTACTCAAAATAAGTAGTAATTTTCTTTATTTCATAATATCAAACAAATTCAATGTGCTTTCAACACTTGCAAAGAAATATTAAATTTTATAAAAAATATATATTTTTATAAAAGTTTACATCATTTTTAGTTAGTTGGTAGAATTATCAACAAATTAAAACAAATAGTTTAAAAAGAAATAAACTATTTTAGATATATAATATATACAATGATTGTGAAAAACAGCCATTAAAAAATATAAACAACAAAATGTTGAATAGGAAAATTTTTGCAAAGAAGCCAAACATTTTTTTTCAATTACATTGAAGAAATTAAATTGAAAAACATTTCAAAAAATTTGTTCCAAATTTATACATTTTAACAAACAATAATTTATTATTGTTGTTTAAAACAATTTAATAATATTGCAAAAAACATCAGCTTTCAGAATAACACTTTTTGCAATTTTGTTTGTAAAAGAACCATTTCTTAAGGATCAGTATCGAATGAGGATCACATTTGATATAGATAATTAAGAATTTTAACAAAATTATGCTACATTTGCAACTAAACTCTTATTACAAACTTAAGTATTAAATAACCTCCATTTCAAAATAATGGTTGTAAACATTGTAAAATATCTTAATTATTTACACATTTTATGTATATCTAATTAATTTAGATCTATAATTATTAAAGAAATTTTCAAGTTGAAATAATAATTACAAAATTATTGATATTATCTTAAATAATTTTTACTGCACATAAAAAAAAATTGAAATTTTCTATTAGTTGCAAATGTAGTAATCAATTTTTTTAATTAAACATACAACTTATATTAACATAATTAAGTAATTAACAAAAAATTAACATAATGTGCATGTTCATAAAAAAAATATTTTGCAAATACTACTCTTTACAAATTATAAATATTAGGAAAAAATCATATGTAATTTGATTAAATTCATTTTTAAAAATTACTAAAAATTTTAAAACAATATTTTACCATAAAAAGTAAATTAAAAGTCTGAACAATAAAATCAACAGACATATTATGCTGTCAACCCACTACAACTACAAGTTTGTCATCCATAATGAAAAAATCCATTATTCAACCATAAAATCAACGAATTGGATTGTTTGCATATTATGAAGAATGCAATTTCAATCCCTCTTCGTGACTGCAAATATCTCAACAACTCTAAGTATGACGGTATGACAAGTATAAAATCAACAGACATATTATGCTGTCAACCCACTACAACTACAAATTCGTCATCCATAATGAAGAAATCCATTATTCAATCATAAAATCAACGAATTGGATTGTTTGCATACCATTATGAAGAATGAAATTTCAATCCCTCTTCGTGACTGCAAATATCTCAACAACTCTCAGTATGACGGTATGACAAGTATAAAATCAACAGACATATTATGCTGTCAACCCACTACAACTACAAGTTTGTCATCCATAATTAAGAAATCCATTATTCAACCATAAAATCAACGAATTGGATTGTTTGCATATTATGAAGAATGAAATTTCAATCCCTCTTCGTGACTGCAAATATCTCAACAACTCTCGGTATGACGGGTATGACAACTATATTCTTCCATCAGCATCATCATCATCATTTATTTTTACAATCAATGGTTAGCAAGTACAATTATTTATTAACCGAAAAGAAAAATATACTAACCGAAAAAAAAATACCACCAATATAGAATAGTAAACTTTAAACAAATCAATATGGATATATAGTTACTATTCTATAAAATTAAGAAATCAATTTTTGCAACCACTACCAAATCAACGAATGAAATATTGTGCAATTATGAAGAATGAAAACTCTACATTTCTACAATTTAAATAAGATGATCGACTTTTAATATACAATATGGTATTTGTTTTTTATAAAACTTTGATGAAAAGTTTATCTTTTTTAATAAATTATTCTAAATTTAAATACAAAAATTGAAATTTTTTCAAATTACAAATGATTTTACTAATATATAATATTGTAATATGATAACCGAAATGCACATTTGTAGTCTATTATAAAATTTACACCGAAAACTCACAATGTAAATGCATAATTAAACGCAAAAAACGCATATATAATGTATATTGTATTTAACAAATAAAAATTTTGTAAAATAAAACAAAAATATATGTATAGTTGATAGATTTTGCACATTATCAGTTGTATTTATATATATGTATTATTTTTTAATATTAAAATAATTAGTTATAATTAAAAATTATGTAAATATTAATCAAACAAAAACAAAATGTATTTATAGCATTTCAATAAACATTTATAATTAAAATTATTTAAATAAATCTTTCAATTTATACGAAATACTTCCAGTTTAGCTAATTCACTCTGACAAAGACAACGTTATTTATATAACTACGGCGTTGCTATGGCAATTATATATACATGTTTACACAATAACATTTCCATGGTAACCATACTGTCATTACTACTATTGTTAACAGTAACCATGGTAACCATACTGTAATTAATATTATTATTATTATTAGTGGTTACCATGGTAATTAAAACTTTATGACGAGTTCTCCCCAAGGACGAGTTTAACCTTAAGACGTGGTAACCTAAAAACGTAGTAACCTAAGAACGTGTCCTACCTAAAGACGTGGTAACCTAAAAACGTGTCCTACCTAAAGACGTGGTAACCTAAGAACGTGGTAACCTAAAAATGTGTCCTACCTAAAGACGTGGTAACCTAAAAATGTGTCCTACCTAAAGACGTGTCCTACCTAAAAATGTGGTAACCTACTCGACTGGTTGACCTCTTTTTACTCTATATTATACTTGCAAACAATTGCAAGGATTCAAGCGCTCTTTAATGATATACATCATGTTTTAGTGGAGAAAATTTCAAGAACCCGTTTGAAGCTTATTTTTCTCTCCATGTCTTGAGTTTTTTTATAAATTACATTTAAATATAGAAATTTGATAGGAAACTAACATTTTTCATAAATTTTCCCCTAGAAATTACTAAATTTCCGGGTTGTTGCCAAGATATGCGAAAATTGCACGGACAACAATTATGTTTTCATCTGACGTATGCGTCACATTTTGATGTCTCTGATTTTTTCGACACGTTTTACGTGAATATTTGTAATTTATGTAAGTAATTTTACTTAAAAAATGTTATAATTTATTGTAGAAAATGTTTATTTATTAAGTTGAGTAATAAATTTGTCTTCATTTCATTAGAAATACAATACAAAACAGATTTTTATAACCTCTTACAGAAGATGCCGTTTCAAATTAAAAGGTACTAATTTAAAAGGTATGTACTCTTAATTATTATCTATTCCATCATTTTATTGTCGTAGGCAATCTTTTCAGTACTTTTTTGGTAAACCACGAACAATATTTCAACGCTTTTCGGTGATTTTTAGAAGCTGTCAGATAGACATATAATACAAGTTTAGTATCTTCGCGTGGAGCGAAGCGAAACAAGCCTGTGTCTCGTCTCAAGTGTTTGATTTAAATTGTCATTGAATAAGTCAACGGCGCGAAGCGCCCAATTTATCGTTAAGCATTTTGGAATTAAAGCAAAAGATTAAGTATCTTCGCGTTGAGCGAAGCGAAACGCGTCAATGTATCATTAAATGTTTGATTTAAATTGTCACTGAAAAAGTCAACGGCGCGAAGCGCCCAAAATCTCATTGAGCGTTAGACGCATAAAGACGTGTTTTAAACTGTTTCAACCGATAGAAACTACCAGATTTTCACGTCTTTGATATATGTTGCAGAGACAATTTAAAAGAATATTTGTGTTTTATGTAAGTAATTTTATTGGAAAATGTTTTAAATAAGTGTAAATTATGTTTATTTATAGGTACAGTAATAAATTTATCTTAATTGAATAACATTTGTACAATACAACAAATTATAACCTCTTATGCCTGTGGCACACCGGCCGAGGAGCATCGAGGACCATCGAGTAACTCCTCGATGAAACGATAGAACGCACCCCGTCCTCGACGAAAAATAGGGGCGCCGCTATTTTCATCGAGTTGTTCCTCGATGAAACGAATGTATCTCATTTCAGACGTATCTTTGTATTTGATTTCGCGCAAAACTTTGATGTATTTGTCACCGATTAAATAGAAATCCATCGCGGACGGGTGCGTTCTTTCGTTTCATCGAGGAGTTACTCGATGGTCCTCGATGCTCCTCGACCGGTGTGCCACAGGCATAACACAGCTGTCGTCTCAACGTTTTTAAATTAAAGGTAATAATTAATAAGGTTTGTAATCTTGATTACTGTACATAATATATCATTTTATTATTGTAGGCAATCTTTTCAGTAATTTATAAGCAAACAAAAACAATATTGCAACGTTTTTAGAAGCTGTCAAATGTAGACACATACGTATAAAACTTACAAATACTCTACGTACACTGTGACATACTGCGTGGTATTTAAATAATATTTATAAATATAACCATACTCAATGCGTACAGTTCTTGAAGTTGTAATTTGACAGTTTTCAATCAAACTGTCACCAGATAAAGATCATTTAGGAAGAATTTACTGGCATATTTAATACCAGAATTATTATTATCTTTAAATTCTTGAAACTATAGAAAATTCCAGGTATGTACGCTTGAAAATCAATTACTTTCACTTGATAATTAATTAATCTCTTTTTGTTATAGGCGCAAAAACATGTGGATGGATAAAAATACCACAGAAAAGCTCAGTTCTAACCTACAAATCGGAGAAAACCCGAATGAAACCTGGACAAATTGAAAGTTTGTACGTGTGAATAACTAATTTTACTATGAATATAACATTTTGTTACTTTCTTTTCAGTATTTCATACGTGATCTCAAACAGGTTTGCAATTGCAACGTTTTTTAATTTATAAAATAAAACCTTAATGTAGCTTGGACAAATTAAAAATTTGTACACGGTGAATATCTACTTTTGCTACAAATATAACATATTATTTTCTTTTCAGTATTTCATACACAATTTTTGTTATAGGCACAAGAACATAGAAAAACGATAGTTCAGATCTGGTAAATCTAACCTTCAAATCGAAGAAAACCCTATTGAAGTTTAAACAAATTGAAAGTTTGTACGTGGGAATATCTACTTTTGCTATAAACGAATGTAACATGTGGATTTCGTTTCAGTATTTTTTATAGACAATCTTGAATAAGAAATTGCTACGATTTTTGCAGTTGTCAGATAGATACATAAGTACAAAACTTATAAATACGACGTAAACACTGTGAATTACAATTACTTTTACTTGATCTTAATATTTGCGTTACAAAACAAACCATCTAGATTATATTTTCTACGAATCCTAGGCGCTTTGCGCCAGAATTATAACGTTAAAGTCTTGAAACTACAGATTTATTTATTTATTTCATTTACTTGATAATTATGAATCTATCGTTTTTGTTGTTGATAAAAATACCATAGAAAACCCGTTATACAGAATATATAACAGAGCAGCTCTCAAATATATTTATATAAATTTAAAATGGTACGTTTATAAAACAGTGTTACTTAATTTGTATGTGTTTTTTGGTATTTTAGGCATCCAAAAATTTTTCTCTTTGTAAAATACAAGTGTTCCAACAGTGATTTCTGATTAATAACCTTTACCAGACAATAAATACATTCAAACTGCTTTCAGATTAATATTCGTTAAAATATAGACGTATTTAATTAAATTTCAAGGTATTTTAACCCTTCATAAAGTGACAGAACATCCAATTTAGTATATAATATAAACAGTGCCAAAAATGCAGAGAAAAGAAAAACTAAGAAAGATTTATACCATGGCGTAATCTACAACAGACAAATCAAAATACGAATAAAGACAATGAGACCATTGTACAAATGTTTCAGGCTTATTATTATAATATAAAATATTCTGTATTACAAAACATACATCAATAAATCACTATAAAAAATATATTTTATATCTTAAGGTAGTAGAATTTTTATTGTTACAATTAATTTATAGTAATTATTTTTCCATTAATACGTGACAAGTAAAAAACATAGGTAATGTATTGTATGAAAACATATGAGACGATTGTGTTTATTTGCTTCAAGGAATAAGACATCAGTGGCGTAGCCAGGATTTGTAAAACGAGTAGGCTTATTTTAAGCACAACCCATAGACATCAGTGGTGGAACTTCAAATATTGCGCGGAGTACCCCCAATAGCGAAGCAGGCGAAAAATTTTGGGGGGAGCCACCTTGCAGGCCACAAAAAGGGTGCTACGCCTTTCAGGACCGCTGCGGCATTGTAGTTCTGAACCTCAAAACCTATCCTATACAAAAACCCTAAAAACGAGGTTTTGAAATCGAGGGGGTAGGCTGCAGTCTACCAGCCTACCCCCTGGCTACGCCTATGAGTATCATACACCGTATTTCTTCAAGAATACCATATTCTTATTGTTACGATTCACTTTATATTTCCAAGAAATTCGACTGTACTTGACAGAATAATAATTCATTTCGGTAAAATCTAGAATATATAATAATTATTAATTGATATAAATTAAGTTGTTTTATTCCTTTACCTTTCTTCAGTTGATTTTTTTTCATGCTATGCAGGTTTTTTTCTGTGTCGTACGAACAGGCAAATATTTTTGACAAATCATAACCACCTACATAATAGGATATCTTCTGTAATAATAATTATCATAGTTAAATGGATGAATTATAACCAATACTGTATTGTTTCTTACCATTTTAAAATAAATCAATTTAGGTATAATCTTTATTCCGTCAAATCGATTAATCTCACAAAATCGTTGTATGACAGTGTTGTCAGATTCTAAAAATAGGTATACCATGTTGCCAACATTTTTTGTTGCAACAAAAAATAATAATTTCTGATTGTGTTTACACGTTCACTACTAATTTAAATTTGTATATGTTCCTGGAACCTGATACGATTTATTATAAATAAAATTCCAATTATCGTAACGCGCGTATTAACGTCATTCGCAACTCTGCAATGCGCATGTCGACGCAGTAATAATTAATTAATAATTTCTAATTATATTAGTAATTTAACTCTATTATTTCCAAATATTATAATACATTATTAAAAATTATACATATAAAAATTTACAATTTTAATTTCAAAATTAAATTCAAATTTAATTTTAATTAAATTAAAAATTAATTTCAAAATATCAAGGCTCAATTGTTCTTTTGTTTTATTTGTTATAAACAATTGCAGTTTTGTTAATATCAACTGATAAATACATATTTTATACTTAATGCAATGATTTATTATTTCCTTTATAAATTTTAATAATTTAAATAGATAAATAATTCTCATGAGATTCATATAGGCCTGCCATGTTCCTCACTACTTGAATTAGTTAATTGTGCCGCGTATAGATGGCGTCAAAATCAACATGATTCTTCCTACTGTTTTTGTTCTGTGCTTATGAATGAATGAATGTTAGAAAAATCGTCAGTAACGAACATTAAACCGATAATAAAGCAAAATATCTATTCTATTAAATGAGCAAGGAATTGTATGTTTTTACGGTCATGCTATCTCGAAAACGGCGCTAACGATTTTCTCGAAAGTTGGTATAAAAGAAGTTTTCAACCTCAGGAATCTAACGGACTAACTCAAATTTTCCAGAAAACTCGTTTTCAGCGAGTTTTTCACTGTTCAAAAATACACTAGGTCACGCCTATACCACGTCTACTCGAGAGCAAGGAATTGTATGTTTTCACGGTCATGCTATCTCGAAAACGGCTCTAACGATTTTCTCGAAAGTTGGTATATAAGAAGTTTTCAACCTCAGGAATCTAACGGACTAACTCAAATTTTCCAGAAAACTCGTTTTCAGCGAGTTTTTCACTGTTCAAAAATACACTAGGTCACGCCTATACCACGTCTACTCGAATATTTTACTGTATACACTTCTGAGCGTATCTAATTGCCGCGCTGTGACTCTACCTATGGCTATACCTATTAAATAAAATTTTTGATTCCCACATAAATTCTTACCTGATGTGAGGTGGTCAAAGACTCTACCTATGGCCATACCTATTAAATAAAATTTTTTATTCCCACATAAATTCTTACCTGATGTTAGGTGGTCAAGAACGGTACCTGGTGGCCACACCTATTAAATAAAATTTTAGATTTCCACAAATTCTTACCTGATGTGAGGTGGTCTAGAATGGTACCTATGGCCATACCTATTAAATAAAATTTTTGATTCCCATATAAATTCTTACAATCTTACCTGATGTGAGGTAGTCAAGAATGGTACCTATGGCCATACCGATTAAATAAAATTTTTGATTTCCACATAAATTCTTACCTGATGTGAGGTGGTCAAGAACGGTACCTATGGCCATACCTATTAAATACAATTTTTGATTCCCATATAAATTCTTACCTGATGTGAGATGGTCAAAAACTCTACCCATGGCCATACCTATTAAATAAAATTTTTGATTCCCACATAAATTATTACCTTATGTGAGGTGGCCAAAACCCAGGGTTTTTTTTGGTTAACTTAGAAAAAAGTTGCTCCTTTAGGGGGCCAATTTAGAAATGTTTTTGTTTTCCCACAAAAATGCGCAAGTGAGTAGATATACGCAAAAATGTAAATTTTGCCAATTTCGTTTCGCACCTATAACTTTTTTGTTTGAATTAGTACAAATTTCTAATTTGCACGTTCTATAGGCAGTTTTTAACGAAGAATTCACAGCAGTCCTCAAATTTTTATTATCTCCTACAGATTTTGAGTAATTTAAATCAAATTTTCATATATTTTTTAATAGATTTTTTTTCTCTTTTCAACGATATAAAACACAAGTGAATTGAAATTAAAATGAAGGCAGAAATTACACAATAATATTTTTATTTGATTATGTCAAAAAGTGACGTTTTTTGGTTAAGATATTCGGACGAAAAGCTAACCTTTTTAGACTAGGAAATTTTTTCGAAAATATACCTCCTAGAGGCAAATCATGTAACAATTGATTAACAGGTTAAATCTTATGCTTTGATACCCGCTGAGTATGCCTAGGTATGTTATTTGCTCGAATTTTTCCTCCTTGTGCCCCAAATTCAAGATGGCGGACGAAAATTGTGTCCGAAAATCAGTTTTTTACATTTATCTCGGAAACTATTCACATTAAGTGAAAAAGTGTTATATAAGAAAATGTAGATCATAAAATTCTCTATAAGATAGGTTTTTAACGATTTTCATGTAAGTGGCACAGTTTTCGAGAAAATCTAGAAAATATATTTCGAACATTTCAATCATTAAAAACCAAGTCCAAATGATGTCTCCCTTCATGAAAACAGCTGTCATTTATGAACTAATAATAATACCAACTTCCGGTTTTTTAAATTAAATTATATGAAATTTTTTTGTAAGATATATTATTTCAAAAACTTTTTAGTGCGTTCATTGAGCCAAAATGTAAAATTTTCTTCCGAGAAATTTTACCATTTTTTATATTATTTTGTATTTAATGAACTGTAACTTCAGACCGAATAAAAATATTGACTTCCGGTTTCTTTTATTAAATTCTACGAACATTTCTCTCTAAGATACATTATGTTAAAAACAGTTTAAAGTTTTCTTTAAGCCAAAATATTACATTTTTCCCCAAGAAAAAGTTGAGAAATTTTTAATTATTTGTATTTATTGTGTTTAATGAACTGTAACTTCTAATCGAATAACAATATCGACTTCCGGTTTCTTTTATTAAATTCTACGAACATTTCTCTATAAGATACAGTATTTTAAAAAGTTTTAAGGGCGTTCGTTAAGCCAAAATATTTCATTTTCCCCCAAGAGAAAGTTGAGAAATTTTAATTTTTTTTATATTTATTGTGTTTAATGAACTGTAACTTCTAATCGAATAAAAATATCGACTTCCGGTTTCTTTTATTAAATTCTACGAACATTTCTCTATAAGATACAATATTTTAAAAAGTTTGAAGGGCGTTCTTTAAGCCATAATAAATCATTTACTTCTGTTTGTAATGTTTTACTGCTGGTTTTTCAAAAATTTTATTATCTAATCATTTGTTATTTTAAAATTTATTATTTTGTATAATTTATTAAATAATATTTATTGTGTTAAAATTGTTTTAGTTTTATTTCAACTAAGTAACCATTCCATTATCCTTTTAAACAGGTAGTCAATTGATCAAAAAATAAATTCACAAAAATGATGATTAAAGACAATTTTATAATTTATTTTCATCCGGAAAAAATACATACATGCAATTTTTAGTCATTTTATAGCATAAGATAAGATATTAAACAAAGCGAGAGTTTGGCTAATGAGACCAGATCGTAGATCGGCATCCCGATATTTTTTATTAATTGTGTAATAATACTTAAATATTATCACATAACCAAAACTTAATAAATAAATCTGATTCAATTTCAATCTATTTATAACTAAAATCTATAATCTAAAATACTTTTTAACATGAACTCGAACCGCACAAAATAATTAAGATTCGATTACTAATGCACCATAATTTAAATTGATACAATTCAATACACCAGATTGAAGATACTGAAAACTGTGTACTTAGAACACAAGCTGTTGCTGTTATGCATGGTAAATAACAGTCCGATTTTTTGAGACAATAAATTTATTATCTTATAACGAAATACGTCGTCCTCCACGTGACTTTTATATTTTAAGTGTAAGTAGTAGTGTTAGATTAGCCGAATTGTAGTAATTATTTGAATTTCGCGCCAAACATTTGAATAAAGTAAATAGATAGATGGCGTTTAAGTATTTATGAATATTGTTCAAAAATCGTCAGTGACGAACATGTTGCGTATTATATGAAAACGATAATAATGCAAATTATTTTTATTTCATTGTGTGGGTTGTAAAAATAGTTATTTATATTTCAAGTGGGGTAAGAACATTATTACAGCTGACGAATGTGAAGAATTGGACGATAAGGTCGTAGACCGAGTCGTGTAATCACATGAGTGCTGTAATATGTCTTAGCCCACATGTGATATACAAAATTTTATCCACGACTGCTCAAAATTAATAAAAAATTGATAGTTTTCTTGAAACGTTAGATTTGAAATATAAAAATTATATATTTTTCCTACAACTGTTCGATTTCTTTGTTATTACCTAACAATTATTGCCTTGGTTATGGGTGGGAAGAAGACAAATGCAGAACAAGTGCGTTTATCTGTAAACGTGAAACACAAGTGCGTTTCGTTTACGCAACTGTCAAAACCAAGCTTAACAGTCCATGAACTGAACTGACTGCGATTTAAATTTCGCACGGTGTGTTAAGTTCATATTTTAGCTATACTAACGGGCTACTAACCAAATAACCTCAATTTCTCTTTCAATTGTAGCAAAGATTAAAGAAAGAAAATTATTTTGAAAGATTTCTAAATAACGTAGAACAAATGAAGCAATCAACAAACAAACCATAACAACGCCGTAAAACAAAGTTTTAATGTAATGTCATTAAAATTTAATAAATCCTAATAAGATTTAAGTGATTTTCCAAATTATTAGTTGTAGGAAAAATGTTGTTTATAACACGTGTTATAAACAAGCCTCGCGCGTTAAACTCTGCACTTTCACGTAACGAGGCTTTTTCGGCACTTGATATAAAAATAACTATTAACAATTGTCAGTTTCTATAATTTTGATTTAAAATCAAAGCAATTTCGCGCCAAACATTTGAATAAAGTAAATAGATAGATTGCGTTTAAGTATTTATGAATATTGTTCAAAAATCGTCAGTGACGAACATGTTGCGTATTATATGAAAACGATAATAATGCAAATTATTTTTATTTAATTGTGTGGGTTGTAAAAATAGTTATTTATATTTCAAGTGGGGTAAGAGCATTATTACAACTGACGAATGTGAAGAATTGGACGACGAGGTCGTAGACCGAGTCGTATAATCGCATGAGTACTGTAATATACTTTAGCCCTCATGTGATATACAAAATTTTATCCACGACTGCTCAAAATTAATAAAAATTGATATTTTTGTTTAAACGTCAGATTTGAAATTTAAAAATTATATATTTTAACAATTGTTAGATGTCAGTTTCTATAATTTTGATTTAAAATCAAAGCAACAGGGTACATACAATTTGTCTGACAGCAGGTCGATCTGTCAGTTTTTTTATACAATCAAATTCTTAATTTGTAAGTTTATACATGATATTTATTTATAATTCGTTTATAAATTATTTATTATGGGACAATATTTCAAAATTGATTTATTATAACAATATTTAAGGAATAAATAGGTAGACAAGCAGATTATACCTAAATATGCGAGAGGTAATAGGACAAAAGCACATCATATAACTTCACTAGTGAGGTAATATAACTAATTACCTCACTCAAATGATGAAAATAACATGACTATTATATTACTGGCGTAGATAAAAATATATATAACCATCATAATACTCAACACTTAATAAATAAATCTCTGATTCATTTTCAATCTATTTATATATCATAACATCTATAATCTAAAATACTTTTTAACATGAACTCGAACCGCACAAAGTAACGGTTTAGGTTCGATTACCAATGCACCATAATTTAAATTGTTCGGTTTTGTTCCTGATGTTATAATTCTATTTTATGTGAACCGGTTACCAGTTTTTAGAAAACCGCTTCAGGGTTCAGTTCAAACACCGAATACCCGGCATTTCTGACTTAACAATTACTTTTTCTTAGTATATATGTAGAATCATATAATATTATGCTCACACAAAACAGTATAATTATTACAGTACAGTAATTTTTAAATGAGTATTTAAGATACACTTTGTACAAACAAAGATTTCAAGATTTTATGTTGAATTTTTATGAGAAATAATATACGCATTTGATTGAATATCAGGCATTTCAACCTCTTATAATAATTATAATAATTGAAGCACCAAGTGCGGAATCTAAAAAAAAGAAACACCCTTCAGTTTACCAAATTTATATCAAAAAAGCATAAGAAACAAGTACATTTTAGAAAATTTCATCAGTAGTTTCAATTTAAAGCAGAATGTACCTTTTATGAAATATAATGTCCAATGCACGCGACGAAACTTTTTCACAAGTTTCCTGAAAAATATTTTTTCAAAAATAAATTTTCAAAATTGTTTCCTGAAAGTTAACGGCGACGTTACAGTTTATTTACCATATGCAATGAGGCTCTAATTATCGAGAAAATGTGGAGAAAACATAATAATTACATGTTTCCCCATGTGCACTATAGGCATTAGACTTTAAACATTCGTAATTAAAACGTGAGTTTTTAAGTTTACATTTTGTGCAAACAACGTTTTTAAACAGTTGTTTAAAAAATATACATGTTTGATTAAATTTTATATATTTTAACCTGTTACGATTGAGCTCCGCGTAAGCGGGGTAAATTTCCCTGTCCTGCGAAGAGACTTCTGTAATTAACTATTCTTATTATTGTAGACATTCAATAATAATAATAATAATAATAATATATAACCTAAAAACATTTGTCAATAATGATTTTAAAATATAGCTACTTTAACTTTTAGAAGGCAGCCCCGTAGATTTGCTGAGTTAATTAAAAGACTAACATTTTCATAACAATGAAATATAAAATCATAAAATTTCATAACTACAAATAAATTTAATAAAGTTATAAAACTTTCACTCCTATACAACACAATAATTCAAGTTTCACTACTTCAATGACAAAGACAACGTTATTTGTTGCTATGGAAACAATAACATTTCCATGGTAACCATACTGTCATTATTATTAGCGCAGTTACCATGGTAATTAAAACTATATGTAAAAACAATGCATAAAAACCGAATTTATCCTAAAAGACGAGTTCTATTTTAAAACGAGTTCTACCTAAAGCCGAGTTCTACCTAAAGACAAGTTCTACCTAAAGACGTGGTAACCTAAGAACGTGGTAACCTAAAAATGTGTCCTACCTAAAGACGTGGTAACCTAAGAACGTGGTAACCTAAGAACGTGGTAACCTAAGAACGTTGTAACCTAAGAACGTGGTTACCTAAGAATGTGGTAACCTACTCGACTGGTTGACCCATTTTTATTACTCTATATTATACTTGCAAACAATAGAGTACTTTCAACAAGGTCACAAACAGTCACGTGACAGTCAAAAACTAAGCGCGCGAACCTGTTTGTGGACAACCCAACAAAATTTTAACATGGAGTCTTATGGAGTATTCATGTTTACTTTTGTAAAAATATCTTTTATTCGCATTCTACGTTGTTTTAAAAAAAGAAAACGTATGAAGTTGATTAAGGTAAGTTCATATATTATACTGGTTACTTAAAATTATCCTAAATATAAAGCACTTTTAAAATATCGTATGTTCAAAGTGTGGTATTGAACTGTTGTCATAATAAAAACAGTTTATAGAACTGTAATATAGGTACCCGTTATATTTTGTATATTTTCTTACACATTAAGAAATGTTTTAAGTTTATTAATTTAACAATTAGTGAAAATCCATGCACTTGATGATACAAAACCAACTTAACCTATACATTTAATGTGTTAGTAATACAAGTTTCATTTAAAATATGCTTGTTTTATATGTATTTATTTAATACAAATATATTATACATACACTTACCTTTCTTGAAAAGTATACAATATAAATGAAACATGCAATTAATGCTGGAAAAACACAAAAATAACTCATAAGAACCAAAACCGCCATAAGACACAATGTTAACCTGTACAGCAGTTGTCCACAAACAGAATCCCGCCAAATCCGAAACATTGGCCACGCCTCCTGCAAGTACTCTATTGCAATATTTTCAAGCGCTCTTTAATGATATACATCATTTTTTAGTAAAGAAAATTTCAAGAACCCGTTTGAAGCTTATTTTTCTCTCCATGTAGTGAGTTTTTTATAAATTACATTTAAATATAGAAATTTGATAGGAAACTAACATTTTTCATAAATTTTCCCCTAGAAATTACTAAATTTCCGGGTTGTTGCCAAGATATGCGAAAATTGCACGGAAGTCAACAATTATGTTTTCATCTGACGTATGCGTCACATTTTGACATCTCTGATTTTTTCGACACGTTTTACGTGAATATTTGTAATTTATGTAAGTAATTTTACTTAAAAAATGTTTAAATTTATTGTACAAAATGTTTATTTATTAAGTTGAGTAATAAATTTGTCTTCATTTCATTAGAAATACAATACAAAACAGATTTTTATAACCTCTTACAGAAGATGCCGTTTCAAATTAAAAGGTTCTAATTTAAAAGGTATGTACTCTTAATTATTATCTATTCCATCATTTTATTGTCGTAGGCAATCTTTTCAGTACTTTTTTGGTAAACCCCACGAACAATATTTCAACGCTTTTCGGTGATTTTTAGAAGCTGTCAGATAGACAAATACAAGTTTAGTATCTTCGCGTGGAGCGAAGCGAAACAAGCCTGTGTCTCGTCTCAAGTGTTTGATTTAAATTAACATTGAATAAGTCAACGGCGCGAAGCGCCCAATTTATCGTTAAGCATTTTGGAATTAAAGCAAAAGATTAAGTATCTTCGCGTTGAGCGAAGCGAAACGCGTCAATGTATCATTATTGTTTGATTTAAATTGTCACTGAAAAAGTCAACGGCGCGAAGCGCCCAAAATCTCATTGAGCGTTATACGCATAAAGACGTGTTTTAAACTGTTTCAACCGATAGAAACTATCAGATTTTCACGTCTTTGATATATGTTGCAGAGACAATTTACAAGAATATTTGTGTTTTATGTAAGTAATTTTATTGGAAAATGTTTTAAATAAGTGTAAGTTATGTTTATTTATAGGTACAGTAATAAATTTATCTTAATTTAATAACATTGGTACAATACAATAAATTATAACCTCTTACACAGCTGTCGTCTCAAAGTTTTTAAATTAAAGGTAATAATTAATAAGGTTTGTAATCTTGATTACTGTACATATTATATCATTTTATTATTGTAGGCAATCTTTTCAGTAATTTATAAGCAAACACGAACAATATTGCAACGTTTTTAGAAGCTGTCAAATGAAGACACATACGTATAAAACTTACAAATACTCTCTACGTACATGCTGCGTGGTATTTAAATAATATTTATAAATATAACCATACTCAAAGCGTACAGTTCTTCAAGTTGTAATAAGACAGTTTCCAATCAAACTGTCACCAGATAAAGATCATTTAGGAAGAATTTACTGGCATATTTGATACCAGAATTATTATTATCCTTAAATTCTTGAAACTATAGATAATTCCAGGTATGTACGCTTGAAAATCAATTACTTTCACTTGATAATTAATTAATCTCTTTTTGTTATAGGCGCAAAAACATGTGGATGGATAAAAATACCACAGAAAAGCTCAGTTCTAACCTACAAATCGGAGAAAACCCGAATGAAACCTGGACAAATTGAAAGTTTGTACGTGTAAATAACTAATTTTACTATGAATATAACATTTTGTTACTTTCTTTTCAGTATTTCATACGTGATCTCAAACAGGTTTGCAATTGCAACGTTTTTTAATTTATAACATAAAACCTTAATGTAGCTTGGACAAATTAAAAATTTGTACACGGTGAATATCTACTTTTGCTACAAATATAACATATTATTTTCTTTTCAGTATTTCATACACAATTTTTGTTATAGGCACAAGAACATAGAAAAACGATAGCTCAGATCTGGTAATTCTAACCTTCAAATCGAAGAAAACCCTAGTGAAGTATGAACAAATTGAAAGTTTCTACGTGGGAATAACTAATTTTACTATGAATATAACATTTTGTTACTTTCTTTTCAGTATTTCATACGTGATCTCAAACAGGTTTGCAATTGCAACGTTTTTTAATTTATAACATAAAACCTTAATATAGCTCGGACAAATTAAAAATTTGTACACGGTGAATATCTACTTTTGCTACAAATATAACATATTATTTTCTTTTCAGTATTTCATACACAATTTTTGTTATAGGCACAAGAACATAGAAAAACGATAGCTCAGATCTGGTAAATCTAACCTTCAAATCGAAGAAAACCCTATTGAAGTTTGAACAAATTGAAAATTTGTACGTGGGAATATCTACTTTTGCTATAATCGAATGTAACATGTGGATTTCGTTTCAGTATTTTTTATAGACAATCTTGAATAAGAAATTGCTACGCTTTTTGTAGTTGTCAGATAGATACATAAGTACAAAACTTATAAATACGACGTAAACACTGTGAATTACAATTACTTTTACTTGATCTTAATATTTGCGTTACAAAACAAACCATCTAGATTATATTTTCTACGAATCCTAGGCGCTTTGCGTCAGAATTATAACGTTGAAGTCTTGAAACTACAGATTTATTTATTTATTTCATTTACTTGTTAATTATGAATCTATCGTTTTTGTTGTTGATAAAAATACCATAGAAAACCCGTTATAGTAAACAGAGCAGCTCTCAAATATATTTATATAAATTTAAAATGGTACGTTTATAAAACAGTGTTACTTAATTTTTATGTGTTTTTTGGTACTTTAGGCTTCCAAAAATTTTTCTCTTTGTAAAATACAATTGTTCCAACAGTGATTTCTGATTAATAACCTTTACCAGACAATAAATACATTCAAACTGCTTTCAGATTAATATTCGTTAAAATATAGACGTATTTAATTAAATTTCAAGGTATTTTAACCCTTCATAAAGTGACAGAACATCCAATTTAGTATATAATATAAACAGTGCCAAAAATGCAGAGAAAAGAAAAACTAAGAAAGATTTATACTATGGCGTAATCTACAACAGACAAATCAAAATACGAATAAAGACAATGAGACCTTTGTACAAATGTTTCAGGCTTATTATTATAATATAAAATATTCTGTATTACAAAACATACATCAATAAATCACTATAAAAAATATATTTTATATCTTAAGGTAGTAGAGTTTTTATTGTTAAAATTAATTTATAGTAATTATTTTTCCATTAATACGTGACAAGTAAAAAACATAGGTAATGTATTGTATAACAACATATGAGACGATTGTGTTTATTTGCTTCAAGGAATAAGTATTATTAGTGGCGTAGCCAGGATTTGTAAAACGAGTAGGCTTATTTTAAGCATTACCCATAGACATCAGTGGTGAAACTTCAAATACAGCTACGCCTTACAGGACCGCTGCGGCATTGTAGTTCTGAACCTCAAAACCTATACAAAAACCCTAAAAACGAGGTTTTGAAATCGAGGGGGGTAGGCTGCAGTCTACCAGCCTACCCCCTGGCTACGCCTATGAGTATCATACACCGTATTTCTTCAAGAATACCATATTCTTATTGTTACGATTCACTTTATATTTCCAAGAAATTCGACTGTACTTGACAGAATAATAATTCATTTCGGTAAAATCTAGAATATATAATAATTATTAATTGATATAAATTAAGTTGTTTTATTCCTTTACCTTTCTTCAGTTGATTTTTTTTCATGCTATGCAGGTTTTTTTCTGTGTCGTACGAACAGGCAAATATTTTTGACAAATCATAACCACTTACATAATAGGATATCTTCTGTAATAATAATTATCATAGTTAAATGGATGAATTATAACCAATACTGTATTGTTTCTTACCATTTTAAAATAAATCAATTTAGGTATAATCTTTATTCCGTCAAATCGATTAATCTCACAAAATCGTTGTATGACAGTGTTGTCAGATTCTAAAAATAGGTATACTATGTTGCCAACATTTTTTGTTGCAACAAGAAAAAAATAATTTCTAATTGTGTTACCACGTTCACTACTTATTTAAATTTGAATATGTTCCTGGAACCTGATACGATTTATTATAAATAAAATTCCAATTATCGTAACGCGCGTATTAACGTCATGCGCACCTTTGCAATGCGCATACATATTTTTTGGCTCAAAGAAAAAAACTTTTGGATTTAATGTTTTTCTAAAGATCTTCGTTGACTAGACTAATAGAGATTATGGAAATTAAATTTCAGAAAAATGCTGAAATCACATTGAAGAAAATTATGGAAAAATTTTCACTTTATAAATCAAAAATATTATTAATGAATTATACTCAATTACAAAAAAAGCAATTACAACCGAAAATCAGAAATTCATTGTAAAACGATTTATTTCACTACTACCAACTTCAATTAGAGGTTCATTTTTTGTTGTCAAAGATCCTACAACTTTGGAACAGTGTGAAAAACTACTCAAAAATGAATTTAGTTTTATTAATAATCCACATCTTCCAAATTTATCTAAACCACAAGAGAATTTTAACCAAAGAATAAATATTCCACCTAAAAAATTTCCTGGACAAATGTTCCCTCAAAAACCATTTAATCCTCAACAAGGAGCCACTTACAAACAATTCGCTCCAAAACAAAATGTTAGAAATGCCACAGAAAATAAAAGACAATACAACACACTTATGTCACAGTCACAAACAACTAGATTAACACAACCAATGTCAACACAATCAATAAGACAAAATTATCTTTGTAATGAATCAAACACAGAGACTGAAAATTACATTGACGAAAACGACGAACACTTATTAGAAAATCAAAATACCGAGAATGATTTTTTAGAATTAGAACCGACGATGGACGAAGAAAACTACGTAATGTCTTCTATCACAAAAAATTTACCTACTTTAAAAATTGGACCAAACGTAATACTTTTTGACACCGGTTCCTCAATTAACTTTATTTATCCAAATTTAATTAAACAATATAAAATAAAAACATACAAAGAAAATTTAACATTTAAAACTGTCAATAGTAAATCAACATGTGGTACTTATGCGATAATAAAAATTCAAAGTCAACCATTAAAATGCTATGTCTACAATTTTCATAAAAATTATAATATACTTCTAGGTATAGAAGCTTTCAAAATATTAAATATTCAATTAAACTTCCAAAATAATGAAGTACAAGTAGGAAAAAATATTTATATATTACAAGAATTAGAAAAAATAAAAATTTAAATAAATAACATCCAAATTAAAGATAATCATTTGCACGAGTTTGAAAAAGGAAAAGATAACGTAATCACATACCTTTTATCAAAACAAAAACCTAAGTATAATTTAATTGAAAAGATTGGAAATGTATTAGAACAAAACCCTTTTGGTCATTGTATATCACAAGACTGTCAAATGTCTAAAGGATTAGCTAAAGTAGTCAATGAAAAATATCAAAGTAAAAATTACTGTATAAAAGTAATAAAAGTTTAATTATTCAAAATTCAGATGAAAAACTCATATTCCATTTAATTACAAAAATAAACCATTATGATACTCCTTCATACAAAAATTTAGACAAACCTTTAAAAGAATTAAGAGATTACATGATAAAAAATGATTTAGAAATTATTAATATTCCAAAATTAGGTTGTGGCCTAGACAACTTAGAATGGGAAAAAGTAAAAACAAAATTAAATAAAATATTTGAAGACACTAATATAAATATAAACGTTTATTCATTGCGGTGTGTAAACAAAAACGAAATCACTAATGATAGTGAACAGAATAATGTTGATGAAGACGAAGGTCAACAAACAATTCATAGCTCTGATGAAAACCCAGTCGCAGGCATAAAATACTCAGACGACAGAATAAACATTGCAGATAATCAAATCATATTTTATAAAGTACCAGATGACACAAACATTAAAATTGAAAAATACTTTAATAACAAAAAACAAATATTTATTTGCAAATTTAACGAAAAGACTTTTGAACAAGACGTTACTGAATTTATAAAAACCTATTTGATACCAAAAATCAGATATTTAGCACTCTTTCAAAAACCTCTAGATAAAGAAGTTTGAAAGATCTTACAAAATAAATTTCAAGCAAATTCTATAAATATTATAGCCTGTACAAAATTAGTAGAAAACATAGAAAACGAAGAAGAACAATTATAAATAATTCATGATTTTCATACGGGTATAACAAATCATAGAGGAATTCTAGCCACTATCAGAGAGTTAAAAGAAAAATATTATTGGCCTCGAATGAACAAGGACATTCAAGATTACATTAATAACTGCGAAATATGCAGATGCAACAAGTATGAAAGAAAACCGATAAAGACCACCGACAATCTTACACCCACACGAAAGACTCCGTTCGATATAATAAACATAGACTTATTATCATTAGATAAAAAACCGTACTTAACTATTTTCGACCAATTCTCTAAACACGGACAAATATTAAAAGTAGAAGATAAAAGCGCAAAGACCGTAGTAAAGAAATTACAAACTTATTTTGAAACTTCCAAAAGAAATAATAATGGACAACGGAACGGAATTCAATAATAATTTAATTAAAGACTTATTAATTAGAAATAAAATAAAAATTCATATCATATGCGTAAATAATCCTAAAAGCAATGCTGTAGAAAGATTTCATTCTACAATAATTGAACAAATTAGAATATTACATTCAAAACAACTTATTAAAGACAAGTCTATATCAGAAAAAGTTCAAATGGCTATACTAGCCTATAATAACACAAAACATAGCACAACACAATTAAGCCCAAACGAAATACTTTTCGGCATCTGAAATGAAAACATTTTCAATTATGAAGAAACAGATAACATACCCAAGTAGCACACGAAGCTGTAAAAAAGCTGCGGCGACGTTGCTGCAGCAAATAATAACAGCAATATAGCTACCGCAGCTGGCATCGCAGCGTAATTATAACGTTGTTAAAGAGTTGCCATAGCCAAAGTGGTACAACATTTTCTTGCTTTGAAAATGTTGTCACAGCCATTTAGCTGTGACCACTTGGCAAGTAATACAGTCAAAATACAGCCATTTAGTTGTTTGGCATTAAAATAACTATTTGGTTGTAGTACGTAGATATAATAGCTGTATTTTGTATGTCTATGTTACATATTTATGCGTGTACCTAAGAAGCTAAACTTACAAATATACATGATACCTATATCAAAATCATAAAGATTATAAGTCAAAATTTGCACCCTACAATACTCAAAATTTACAAGAAACATCATTTGGTCGTTAAATGTAGTTGTGATACTTCGAAATAAAAGATGCGCTTCGAAAATAACAATAATTTAGTTATTTATTTATTAATATGGAAATTAATTTAATTTTTCTTTATAACTAATTATAGTTTTTATATGTTTACAATGCAAAAATATCAAGTTACAAATGGTTTTCCGTTATGTGTAATGCAGCAATAGTGATTAAATAATTCTTGTTTAAGTAAAAATTTCTTGTTTTCAAAATGGCTGTCTCTCTTCACGGCTACATCGCCTACTTTGATTAAAAAAGATGTCTACTTGTCTGAAATACAGACATATAGCTTTTGTGGAATGAAAAAATATTGCCCAATAATAGCCATTTGGATTATACAGTTATTTGGTTGTAATATGGTTGGCAATGTATATGCAATATACTAGAAAACAACTATTTGGCTGAAATGATGTACAATAATTTACATACGAAACCCAAATAGTTGCAAGAATAGTCACTGCAGCCATCTATATATATATATATATATATATATATATATATATATATATATTCATCCCTACTACAGCTACCTACCAGTAATGATATGAAAATATAAACATAACCTCTGCATAAGATCTGGCTACCTTATTATTCAAGTTAAATGTTTAAAATTGTACAAACAATAGAAGACAACGAAATGACACTTTGTGTTGTGCCCGAAAACTGGGAGAAAAATGCAATATTGTTTTTGCTTCCGGGTAAGAAGGGCATAGCTCTTAGAAAAGATGCCAACAGTGTTCCGAATTGACATACGTGATCCAAACAAAATTGTGTGGTAAAAAAGCATAGTATTGAAACTTAGGCCAATAAACTTTTGGTGTTCTACCCGAAAATTATTGGAACACATAGATTCATCTGAGTTTTCATCCAAACTAGTTTTTCCAAAGTATTTGGAAATACGTTGTCACCGAAAGTAGCAAGCAATGCACTGACTTGGCTCAGTTACAGTCAGTTTTGGAATTGTGGCTGTACTTGTAAATATTCAGGTTGACTGAAAGTTCATTATTTTAAAGTGTTGTTTTTGTACTCACTTCGGTATTCTCTGATACACTTGATACCGACCAAATTTGGCTTTGACTTTGTCGGTTAAGAATATAAGTAACAGATAGTTTACACCTAAAATTGTAGAAAATTTCGTAGATTTTCTAAGCTTCAGAATGTATTTTATAACCAAAATTACGTACAAATTTTAAAGCTTTGATTCGGTTGATTGATTTTGCAACTAAAATTATGGACATATTGCGACAGCTGTTAGTTAGTATGAACTTATAGCTGTAAAATACATTTCATAGCTCACAATACAGAAATAAAGCTTTAGCTGTTATTTTTCTATATAAGTTAGTAATCAAATCTATTTTACAGCTGAAATTGTACACAATAAAGCTGTGGCTGTATTTTTGCATTTTTGATGATTGTAAAGCGAACTTTACAGACAGAAAAATGGTTGGATGGTTAATATAGCTGCAATTTAGTTTGCGATAACACTTATTTGGACAAAAAAATAACACAAAATACAGCTAAAAATAAAGCTAATATAAAGCTAAAACAAGGCTGCCACGTTTTAACAGCCTTGTTTTAGCTGTGGTTGCCAATTTTTCCAGACTGTACTGCTTGGGTAATAGATAACCACATGACAAAACAAACCGAAATTAGACAACAAATATCGGACAAAACTGAGAAAGAAAAAATTAAAAGATATATCGAAAATGACAACCCATTAGAAATTAAAAATGAAGTTTACGTAAAACAAAACCCGCGAATCATTCACAAAATTAAAAAACCCTTATTTAGGAAATATTCAGTAAAGAACTATAATCCTCTATTAGGAAAAATTCAAATATTAGATAAGAAAAATAGAGCCAAAAACATTAGAATCAATCAATTAAAAATTAAATAATTAAACAAATTCAAAATAGTCTCACATTTTGTTCATTACACAAATTAGATACTAGTATAATTAATTATGAGAATCTGAAGCAAATAACACAAGACACACATATTTGGAATCTAAATAAACTAACCAATCACACTGTATCATGAAGGACAAATACACTTTATCCTTACTATTCCCACATTTTCCCATAGAAAATTATAAATTATACCAATTCATACCGTTACTAATGATTCAAAATCAAAGATTCCTGATTGTAAATGAACTTCAGCAATTATACTATTTACAGAGAAATATTATTATATTAATCAATGTACTTATATTAATAATAAATATTTATGTATCACACATTTTTAGAAAATAAGTGAATGTCTAAATAATATTGTAATAAATCAAAGGAATGATGATTGTAAGTACCATAATATAGAAAAGAAAATACTGTTGAATTAATAAAGATTGCCAAGTAAATAATTTCATATTTACACAGAAATAAATAAAGAAATAGAATTTAAAAATTTCGAAAAAAAGATTTAATTACTTTAAAATTAAATAACACCAAATCAATCATCACTCTTATATATTATACTTAATTGTAATTATAATAATAAGTTATTATATTATAAAAAGGTTTATTATACTTAAAATAAGGAAATGTAGAGAAAAACAATGTACTTTGAATAGAGAAAGAACTTTGGAGTAAAATATGGCGAAAACTAAAAGGGGAGGAATTATATATCTCCACACACTGTATTTCACCATATTTCATCAAACCCTATAAATATGTTTCATCAGCATCCTTGCGATAAGTAAAGAGATAAATACGCTAGCATCTACAGAGACGGGTCAGTCAATCTGCTTCCGTACGCTTGTATATCAAATTGTAATATTATTTTCAATAATAATGATATTTGAATTAGTTGCTATTTTGATATTTCATAAATAAATTCTCAATTATTTCGCAAAATTTCAAGAAAATTTTATTAATTTTTTTATGTAATGAATGTAATAAAATAAAATAAAATACAAAAAATAAGAATTTACAAACATTTTCTAAGTCCGCAAACCCCGAGAAATCGTCAAAAAATCAAATTCGTTTAAATACACGTATTTCAAGCTGAAACGCTCAAATAAGATGTTTCCGCTAAAATTAGTATAAAACGTGAACGCGTTGAGATATTTTCATGATTTTTGGACTATAAATTTATCTAAAAATGTTAAAATTAGAGGAAAAAGTTGAATATGAAATTCTTAAAATTCAATTTTTATCGTTCTGTAACTTTTCAACCCGTGCAGATAAAATTTTGTAAATTTCACGATAAATCATCTAAATGTAGTCTACACATCATACAAAAGAAAATTTTCAAAAATAATGATATTTGAATTAGTTGCTATTTTGATATTTCATAAATAAATTCTCAATTATTTCGCAAAATTTCAACAAAATTTTATTAAAATTTTTTTATGTAATGAATGTAATAAAATAAAATACAAAAAATAAGAATTTACAAAAATTTTCTGTCCGCAAACCCCGAGAAATCGTCAAAAAATCAAATTCGTTTAAATACACGTATTTCAAGCTGAAACGCTCAAATATGATGTTTCCGCTAAAATTAGTATAAAACGTGAACGCGTTGAGATATTTTCATGATTTTTTGGGCTATAAATTTATCTAAATATGCATATTAACCCAGTTTAAGAAATTTTAAAAAAATGTCAAAATTAGAGGAAATAGGTGAATATGAAATTCTTAAAATTCAATTTTTATCGTTCTGTAACTTTTCAACCCGTGCAGATAAAATTTTGTAAATTTCACGATAAATCATCTAAATGTAGTCTACACCATCATACAAAAGAAAATTTTCAAAAATAATGATATTTGAATTAGTTGCTATTTTGATATTTCATAAATAAATTCTCAATTATTTCGCAAAATTTCAAGAAAATTTTATTAAATTTTTTTTATGTAATGACAGTAATAAAATAAAATATAAAAAATAAGAATTTACAAAAATTTTCTGTCCGCAAACCCCGAGAAATCGTCAAAAAATCAAATTCGTTTAAATACACGTATTTCAAGCTGAAACGCTCAAATATGATGTTTCTGCTAAAATTAGTATAAATCGTGAACGCGTTGAGATATTTTCATGATTTTTTGGGCTATAAATTTAACTAAATATGCTTATTAACCCAGTTCAAGAAATTTTTTTAAAAATGTTAAAATTAGAGGAAATAGGTGAATATGAAATTCTTAAAATTCAATTTTTATCGTTCTGTAACTTTTCAACCCGTGCAGATAAAATTTTGTAAATTTCACGATAAATCATCTAAATGTAGTCTACACATCATACAAAAGAAAATTTTCAAAATAATGATATTTGAATTAGTTGCTATTTTGATATTTCGTAAATAAATTTTCAATTATTTCGCAAAATTTCAACAAAATTTTATTAAAATTTTTTTATGTAATGAATGTAATAAAATAAAATACAAAAAATAAGAATTTACAAAAATTTTCTGTCCGCAAACCCCGAGAAATCGTCAAAAAATCAAATTCGTTTAAATACACGTATTTCAAGCTGAAACGCTCAAATATGATGTTTCCGCTAAAATTAGTATAAAACGTGAACGCGTTGAGATATTTTCATGATTTTTTGGGCTATAAATTTATCTAAATATGCTTATTAACCCAGTTCAAGAATTTTTTTAAAAATGTTAAAATTAGAGGAAATAGGTGAATATAAAATTCTTAAAATTCAATATTTATCGTTCTGTAACTTTTCAACCCGTGCAGATAAAATTTTGTAAATTTCACGATAAATCATCTAAATGTAGTCTACACATCATACAAAAGAAAATTTTCAAAAATAATGATATTTGAATTAGTTGCTATTTTGATATTTCTTAAATAAATTCTCAATTATTTCGCAAAATTTCAAGAAAATTTTATTAAAATTTTTTTATGTAATGAATGTAATAAAATAAAATACAAAAAATAAAAATTTACAAAAAATTTCTGAGTCCGCAAACCCCGAGAAATCGTCAAAAAATCAAATTCGTTTAAATACACGTATATCAAGCTGAAACGCTCAAATATGGATGTTTCCGCTAAAATTAGTATAAAACGTGAACGCGTTGAGATATTTTTATGATTTTTTGGGCTATAAATTTATCTAAATATGTATATTAACCCAGTTCAAGAAATTTTTAAAAAATGTCAAAATTAGAGGAAATAGGTGAATATGAAATTCTTAAAATTCAATTTTTATCGTTCTGTAACTTTTCAACCCGTGCAGATAAAATTTTGAAAATTTCACGATAAATCAACTAAATGTAGTCTACACCATCATACAAAAGAAAATTTTCAAAAATAATGATATTTGAATTTGTTGCTATTTTGATATTTCATAAATAAATTCTCAATTATTTCGCAAAATTTCAAGAAAATTTTATTAAATTTTTTTAATGTAATGACAGTAATAAAATAAAATACAAAAAATAAGAATTTACAAAAATTTTCTGTCCGCAAACCCCGAGAAATCGTCAAAAAATCAAATTTGTTTAAATACACGTATTTCAAGCTGAAACGCTCAAATATGATATTTCCGCTAAAATTAGTATAAATCGTGAACGCGTTGAGATATTTTCCTGATTTTTTAGGATATAAATTTATCTAAATATGCTTATTAACCCAGTTCAAGAAATTTTTTAAAAATGTTTAAAATTAGAGGAAATAGGTGAATATGAAATTCTTAAAATTCAATTTTTATCGTTCTGTAACTTTTCAACCCGTGCAGATAAAATTTTGTAAATTTCACAGTAAATCATCTAAATGTAGTATACACATCATACAAAAGAAAATTTTCAAAAATAATGATATTTGAATTAGTTGCTATTTTGATATTTCATAAATAAAATCTCAATTATTTCGCAAAATTTAAAGAAAATTTTATTAATTTTTTTTTATGTAATGACTGTAACAAAAAAAATCTGACGTGGACACCACATGACTTCCTTGTACGCCTTGTGTGTTCATACTTTTCTTAATAACTAAAATGTAAAATAATATTAAAAATTCTTTTAACTTATTATACTAGTATACTCACAAATATATTTTAGTCATTTTATTTAAACTGCAGAAGAAGATATAAAGCATATTTTACTATTGTCACTGTCATGTCATAATCATTTAAATTTTACGTAGTAACAAATGTTAATCGATCATGGACTACAAGATACCGAAATACTATAAATTATAAATATATACTTTAATTATTTTTAAATGATAGCAGATACAAAAATTGTACAGTTACGTACCCCATTTTGTATTGTGTAGGGTGTAGTTCTTCACCCCCACTACTCACCCCCACTACTATAGCCAATATATACCCCAAGATTTGTATTAGGGTAAGAAGTCGACTCACAGCTATTGAGTGTTAACCATATAACAAGTATATTCGTGTTGATCAATAAAGCTATTACAAATATCTAATCTTTTATTCAACAATCCAACAACATTCAACCTCTCCAGGGGTTAACATATGGTCCTTCGAAGCCGAATCGTAGCAGCCATCTATGGTATTCTAAGTTCACGATCATCAACATTGTTGGGAGTCATCAGGTTAGTGGCTTTCTTTAAATCCTCTTGCAATCAATCCCTGATCGTTATTCCTTCTTCAAGTGCTTTGGTGCGCACTGATTGTTTGGGCATTCAGTTTATTTGGGAGGTGGTTTTTTGCGATCTATAATTTCATTCATATTCTTTGCATTGTGCAAGTATAATTCTTTAATCAGTCGTAATTTGTGTCCGTAAAGTATTCTAAATATTATTTTATTAAGTTCAGTTGTTTTGTATTGAAGATGACTCGAATTGATGAAGTCAGAAACCATCTTGTTACTATTCATGAAAAAATAGCACGTTTGGAAGTCTATATTGCAAATTTTAATAGTGCGAATACTAGTATCAGTCGTTTGAAAGCGCGTCAGGAAATTCTTGAAGCTGTAAGGAAAGAATTCGAAGAAACCCAGTATGAATTAGAAACTCTTGATAACAAGGCGGAAGCAAGAGCCAAATATCGGGAAGATAGGATTGAATTTGAAAACAAATATTGCGATCTAATGGGTGACATAATGGATATTATTCATAAATCTGAAAATAAAAATGTTCTTAACTCTACCGCATCATCTCCAAATTTCGCTAACAAAGAGTCGCTTCCTAATCTGCCAATTCTAAATTTAAAAACTTTTTCTGGGAATTACAAAGACTGGACTAATTTCGAGAATTGTTTCAAATCCGTTATTGACGAGAACAGTTCTTTAAATAATAGGCAAAAACTACAATATTTGAAATCCTGTCTGCGCGATGAGGCATTAAGAGCAATTGAATCTTTAACAATCGAAGACGAAAATTACGGTAAATCATGGGATATTTTAGAAAAACGTTTCAAAAATACTCGATTAATTGTCCGTGATCATGTTATGTCCATGATCAACGCCCCAGTTATAAACAAATCTTCTCATTCCTCGCTCCGCGAACTACTGGATACTATTATTACAAATATAGCTGCACTTAAGACATTAAAAATTCCCGTAGAAGCATGGGATGCTTTAATTGTCCCTATTATCACCGAAAAGTTAGATTTTAGTTCAAAAAGGGAGTGGCAATCTTCTTTAAACAATAGTATTCCAACTTATAGTCAGTTAATTCAATTCCTAGAAAAACGCGTTATGGTACTAGAATCATTAGATAGCATAAAACCAGTCAGTCAGTCGTTTAGTCAAAAGTCTGTAGTAAATAATAATAAACGAACGGTAACAAATGTAGCAACAAATGTAAAATCACCTCTTTGTTATGTGTGCAAAAATTCCGAACACTCAATTCGTAACTGCTCAGAATTTTTAGATCTGGATATCCGAAACAGAATTGAAAAGGTCAAACTGCTTAAACTATGTTCAAATTGTTTGAGAAACAATCACACTACGTCAACTTGTCGAATTACAACAAAATGCCGTACATGCAATAAAAAACACCACTCCTTATTGCATATTATTGAAAACTTAAATGAATCTCAAAATCAGGACAATGTAGTAACTACAATTAGTCAACATTCGTCTTCTAAATCTCTTTTACTCGATAGTGTTTTGCTAGCAACAGCTATAGTGTTAATTAAGAATCGTAAAAATCAATATATTCCATGTCGCGTACTATTAGATCCGGGTTCAATGTCGAATTGTATCACAAAGTCCATGTGTGAAAAATTGGATTTAAAGTGTATTACGGAGAATATTGAAATTAAAGGTTTAAATGGCACCACGAGTATCGCGAAAGAAAGCATTCTTGTCGACATCAAATCAAAATACAATCCTTTTGTTGCAAATCAACTCAAATGCATTGTTGTAGAAAAAATTACCGAAAACTTACCATTAGTTACCGTGAATCCATCCATGTTGCAAATTCCAAGAAATATTCAACTGGCGGACCCGACATTCTACGAATCTTCAGGTATAGATCTGTTACTTGGAAGCGGTTTATTCTGGTCATTGTTATGTATCGGGCAAGTTGTTCTACAATCAGGACTAGTCTTACAAAAGACTCATTTAGGCTTTATTGTTGGGGGTCCTTATCAAATCCCAGAATTATCAAAGTTTCCTGTAATAAAGTCTACAATGTGTAATTTAGTCTCATCTACTGGTATTTCTCTGGCACTAGAGGAAAAGGTCGCTAAATTTTTTGAAATCGAAATGGCTGGAATAGAACCAATTAAAAAACAACTGCTAACTCCTGAAGAATTAGAATGTGAAGATCATTTTGCTATTAATACAATTCGTGATATTAATGGACGCTTTTTAATAAAGTTACCAGCTAGAAATAATCATGTTAATGTCGGTGAATCAAAAAACCTGGCAATTAAACGTTTTTTAAACCTTGAAAGAAAGTTTTCCAAGGATGAGAACTTTAAGATCAATTATTCAAATTTCATACATGAATACCTCTTATTAGGGCATATGGAACGAATAGATAATATTCCGGACAAACATTTATTTCTCCCTCACCATGCAGTTTTCAAAGAGTCCAGCACTACGACCAAGCTGAGGGTGGTATTCGACGCGTCCGCGAAAACATCTAACGGATATAGTTTAAATGACAATCTAATGTGCGGTCCAGTCATACAACGCGATTTATTTTCAATCCTTTTAGAATTCCGTACATTTCAATATGCTTTAAATGCTGACATAGCTAAAATGTATCGTCAAATTCGAGTCACTGACGAAGACGCAAATTATCAATTAATTGTATGGCGTAACAATACAAGTGAACCAATACAAACGTATCGTCTATCAACGTTAACATACGGAACAAAACCCGCTAGTTTTATTGCAACTCGTTGTTTAAAAGAAATTGCTGAAATCAATTCAGAAAAATTTCCAAGGGCTAGTCACGCAATTAAAAATCATTTTTACATGGATGACTTATTGACTGGCGCTAACTCCATTTCCGAATTAATTGACATAAAAAAGGACATAATTTTTATTCTTAATCAAAGTCAGTTCGAACTTAGAAAATTTTATTCAAATGATATAGCTATCCTATCAGAAAACTCCAATGAGAATTCAAATTCTAAAGTTGACTTAAACAAAAATGAACAAACTAAAATTTTGGGTTTAGCGTGGAACTCAAAAACAGATGCATTAAATTTTGAACTAAATCTAGTTGATACTCCGAAAAAGGTTACGAAACGCATTATTTTATCAATTTCGGCACAAATTTTTGACCCTTTAGGCCTAATTGGTCCTATATTAATGAAAGCAAAAATCTTGCTACAGCAGCTTTGGTCTCTAAAATTAGGTTGGGATGAATCGGTTCCAATGTCCATACATACATCTTGGACAACTTTTTTAAGAGAGTTGAAAAACTTAAAATATGCTACGATACCACGTAAAATAATATCTAGTACATCTATAGTAATGACAGAGTTCCATGGTTTTTCCGATGCATCTCTGCAGGGTTACGGTGCAGCCATTTATTTAAGAACACTTGATAATGAGGGTAAATACGAAACTAATTTAATGTGTGCCAAATCGCGCGTAGCGCCGCTTAAAACAATTACCTTACCGCGACTCGAATTGTGCGGGGCACTATTGCTTTCGCGATTAATTGAAAAGGTGCGTCAAAACGTATCAATAAATTGCACGCGCGAATATTTATGGACTGATTCAAGCATTGTACTTGCGTGGATAAATACACCCGTAAATTCATTGAAAACTTTCGTAAGCCATAGAATATCGGAAATTACCTCATTAACGGAAGTCAAAAATTGGCGACACGTACGATCTGAAAATAATGCTGCTGACATTTTAAGCAGGGGCGCATATCCATCCGAGATCATACAAAACTCAGTTTGGTATAATGGGCCTGATTTTTTAAAATTACCGGAAATTCAATGGCCGACTTCGCACTTAAATATTAATCATACTGAATTGCCGGAAATAAGGAATCCTACTATTATATGTAGCACCGCTTCTATCTCAATTGACTTCCTAAGCAGATATTCTCAATTCTTTAAATTACAAAGAATCGTGGCTTGGATGATTCGATTCAAAAATAATTGTAAAAACAGCAACAAAATTCTTAATAGTACTCTATCCATTGGTGAGTTGAATAATGCCATGATAACAATAATTATTATTGTGCAGCAATCCGTATTCAATACTGACTGGCATAGTCTAAGAGAAAACAAACCACTACTAAATAGTTCAAAATTGCTCTCGTTAAATCCATTCATGGACGATCATAAAATAATACGCGTGGGTGGCAGATTAAGAAACGCTCAGATTACCAATGATGTAAAATTTCCTATTTTATTACCAAAAAATCATTTCATAACTAAATTATTAATAAAACAAGAGCACGAACGTCAACTTCATGCGGGCCCCCAGGCCACGTTGGCGGCTCTTCGCCAACGGTATTGGATTATTTCAGCGCGAAACGCTATACGTCAAGTATTACATTATTGTCACCCATGTTTCAAAGTCAAACCTACAGAATCAAAATTTAAAATGGGTGACCTTCCCGCACCCAGAGTAAAACCTGCACGTGCTTTCCTTACAACTGGAATTGACTACGCGGGCCCTATTCAAGTCAAAGAATCACGAGGGCGTGGAAAGCGATTGATAAAAGCCTATATTGTTTTATTCGTTTGTTTTGCAACTAAAGCAATTCACATAGAGATGGTTACTGACTTGTCTACCGAGGAATTTCTCAATGCATTCCGACGTTTCATTAGTAGACGCGGATGCCCTCATGATATTCATAGCGATAACGGTACAAATTTTATTGGCGCAAAGAATGAACTTAAAGAGTTATACACATTCATAAACGAACAGGACAAAGTCTTTGTGACCGAATTGGCAAAATTTAATATAAGGTGGCATTTAATTCCACCCAGATCCCCACACATGGGAGGACTTTGGGAAGCAAACATAAAGTCAATGAAAAGACATTTAAAAAAGGTCGTAGGAAATTCACATCTTACTTGTGATGAGATGTACACGCTGTTAGTGCGAATCGAAGCATGTCTTAATTCAAGACCTTTGATGCCCTTAAGTTCTGATCCCAACGATCTCCAAGTCCTAACTCCCGGTCATTTCCTCATAGGAGAGCCACTAACAACTCTTCCAGAGTACGACCTCAAGGAAATACCGTTAAACCGCCTGTCAAGGTGGCAGTTGGTTGAAAGGCTACGCAGTCATTATTGGTCACGGTGGAGTCGTGAATACCTAACCAACCTTCAAAACCGCTCAAAATGGGTCCACGCCGTAGACAACCAACAACTTCTGGGCGCAGTGGTAGTTCTCATTGAGGACAACTTGCCACCCCTATCTTGGAAGATCGGGAGAATTTGCGACACCCACCCCGGAGACGACGGCCAGGTACGAGTCGTAAGCGTCAAGACGGCCCAAGGCGTCGTCAAACGGGCCATACGAAAAATATCTATCCTACCGATTGAAGACAATAACTCACAGTGCAATAGCAGTGTTAGTGTTTAAAGCAAAAGAGAAAATCAGTGCTTCAGTTGGTGTTAGTATTAAAACAAAATTAGTATAATAGTTTAACTTAAAACAAAAAATATATGTATTGTATTGCAATATGTGTTACATTGAAACTTATAGTTCAAGGGGGGCAGTATGTACAGTTACGTACCCCATTTTGTATTGTGTAGGGTGTAGTTCTTCACCCCCACTACTCACCCCCACTACTATAGCCAATATATACCCCAAGATTTGTATTAGGGTAAGAAGTCGACTCACAGCTATTGAGTGTTAACCATATAACAAGTATATTCGTGTTGATCAATAAAGCTATTACAAATATCTAATCTTTTATTCAACAATCCAACAACATTCAACCTCTCCAGGGGTTAACAAAAATATTTATAAAATACCGATTGTAGGTAATAATCACATAATCTTTCATTTAAATTTAAAAAAATTGTCTAAAATTAAATATTTATCGAAATATTTTTAAAAAGTACTACTTCCGGTTTGTAGATTGAAACCAAAAATAGGAGGTGCACAACTAGATGCTATAACAGTCCTAAATACAAAATTTCAACTTTCTACGTCTAACCGTATTTGAGTTATGCGACACACATACGTCCGTCCGTCCGTACGTACGTACAGACGTCACGTCGAAACTAGTCATAATGGATTCAGAAAAGGTCAAAACGGATATTTCCGTCAAAATCTGAGAACCGAAATTTTTCGCGATTACAATACTTCCTTACTTCGTACAAGGAAGTAAAAATACAAAAAATAAGAATTTACAAACATTTTCTGTCCGCAAACCCCGAGAAATCGTCAAAAAATCAAATTCGTTTAAATACACGTATTTCAAGCTGAAACGCTCAAATATGATGTTTCCGCTAAAATTAGTATAAAACGTGAACGCGTTGAGATATTTTTATGATTTTTGGGCTATAAATTTATCTAAATATGTATATTAACCCAGTTCAAGAAATTTTTAAAAAATGTCAAAATTAGAGGAAATAGGTGAATATGAAATTCTTAAAATTTAATTTTTATCGTTCTGTAACTTTTCAACCCGTGCAGATAAAATTTTGTAAATTTCACAGTAAAGCATCTAAATGTAGTTTACACATCATACAAAAGAAAATTTTTAAAAATAATGATATTTGAATTAGTTGCTATTTTGATATTTCATAAATAAATTCTCAATTATTTCGCAAAATTTCAACAAAATTTTATTAAAATTTTGTTATGTAATGAATGTAATAAAATAAAATACAAAAAATAAGAATTTACAAAAAATTTCTGTCCGCAAACCCCGAGAAATCGTCAAAAAATCAAATTCGTTTAAATACAAGTATTTCAAGCTGAAACGCTCAAATATGATGTTTCCGCTAAAATTAGTATAAAACGTAAACGCGTTGAGATATTTTTATGATTTTTTGGGCTATAAATTTATCTAAATATGCTTATTAAACCAGTTCAAGAAATTTTTTCAAAATGTTAAAATTAGAGGAAATAGGTGAATATAAAATTCTTAAAATTCAATTTTTATCGTTCTGTAACTTTTCAACCCGTGCAGATAAAATTTTGTAAATTTCACGATAAATCATCTAAATGTAGTCTACACATCATACAAAAGAAAATTTTCAAAAATAATGATATTTGAATTAGTTGCTATTTTGATATTTCTTAAATAAATTCTCAATTATTTCGCAAAATTTCAAGAAAATTTTATTAAAATTTTGTTATATAATGAATGTAATAAAATAAAATACAAAAAATAAGAATTTACAAAAAATTTCTGTCCGCAAACCCCGACAAATCGTCAAAAAATCAAATTCGTTTAAATACAAGTATTTCAAGCTGAAACGCTCAAATACGATGTTTCCGCTAAAATTAGTATAAAACGTGAACGCGTTGAGATATTTTCATGATTTTTTGGGCTATAAATTTATCTAAATATGTATATTAACCCAGTTCAAGAAATTTTTAAAAAATGTCAAAATTAGAGGAAATAGGTGAATATGAAATTCTTAAAATTCAATTTTTATCGTTCTGTAACTTTGCAACCCGTGCAGATAAAATTTTGAAAATTTCACGATAAATCATCTAAATGTAGTCTACACCATCATACAAAAGAAAATTTTCAAAAATAATGATATTTGAATTTGTTGCTATTTTGATATTTCATAAATAAATTCTCAATTATGATGTTTCCGCTCAAATATGATGTTTCCGCTAAAATTAATAATAAACGTGAACGCGTTGAGATATTTTCATGATTTTTTGGGCTATAAATTTATCTAAATATGCTTATTAACCCAGTTCAAGAAATTTTTTAAAAATCTTAAAATTAGAGGAAATAGGTGAATATACACATCATACAAAAGAAAATTTTCAAAAATAATGATATTTGAATTAGTTGCTATTTTGATATAATAATAAAATAAAATACAAAAAATAAGAATATACAAAAATTTTCTGAGTCCGCAAACCCCGAGAAATCTTCAAAAAATCAAATTCGTTTAAATACAGGTATATCAAGCTGAAACGCTCAAATATGATGTTTCCGCTAAAATTAGTATAAATCGTGAACGCGTTGAGATATTTTCATGATTTTTTGGGCTATAAATTTAACTAAATATGCTTATTAACCCAGTTCAAGAAATTTTTTAAAAATGTTAAAATTAGAGGAAATAGGTGAATATGAAATTCTTAAAATTCAATTTTTATCGTTCTGTAACTTTTCAATCCGTGCAGATAAAATTTTGTAAATTTCACGATAAATCATCTAAATGTAGTCTACACATCATACAAAAGTAAATTTTCAAAAATAATGATATTTGAATTTGTTGCTATTTTGATATTTCATAAATAAATTCTCAATTATTTCGCAAAATTTCAAGAAAATGTTATTAAATTTTTTTAATGTAATGACAGTAATAAAATAAAATACAAAAAATAAGAATTTACAAAAATTTTCTGTCCGCAAACCCCGAGAAATCGTCAAAAAATCAAATTCGTTTAAATACACGTATTTCAAGCTGAAACGCTCAAATATGATGTTTCCGCTAAAATTAGTATAAAACGTGAACGCGTTGAGATATTTTTATGATTTTTTGGGCTATAAATTTATCTAAATATGTATATTAACCCAGTGCAAGAAATTTTTAAAAAATGTCAAAATTAGAGGAAATAGGTGAATATGAAATTCTTAAAATTCAATTTTTATCGTTCTGTAACGTGCAGATAAAATTTTGTAAATTTCACAATAAATCATCTAAATGTAGTTTACACATCATTAGCCTAGTCAACGAACGCTAAAAAAGGGTTTGTAGACGGACTTTTTGATCCTAAAGATTTTATTTATGGGATGTGTTTGGAGGTCTTTGGTGATGATTATACCAAAAGTCCCCGGCCGTACGGTATGTGCTAAGTCCGTAGCGTAGCAAAATGTGTCACTTTTTTTGGTTTTGTACATTTATCGTGTAATTGATTAATGATACGCGAACAATTATTACATATAATTATAGAGCACTATATTCTCTACAGAAAAAGTCATTAGCAATTTTCTTGTAAGTGGCACAGTTTTTGAGAAAATCGCTAAAATGTATTTCGATTATTTAAATCATTTTTAAAAAGTCGAAATTTCGTCTCCTCACACAAAAATTAATGTTATTTATAAACTGATAAAAATAACGACCCCTGCTTTTTTGCACTGAATTCTCCGAACATTTTTCTATGAAGTACTTTATTTTAAAAACTTATGAGGGCATTACTTAAACTAAAATTTGAAGATTTTCTCCAAGAGAAAGTTGAGAAATTCTAGCGATTTTTCGTATTTCTTGTGTTTCATGAATTGTAACTTCTGAACTAAGGCCCTCGTAAAGTTTCAATATAATGTATCTTATAGAGAATTGTACGTAGAATTTAATGCAAAAAACCGGAAGTCGTTATCTGTGTTCGTTTAGAAGTTACAGTTCATTAAAATGAGTGTATACAAAATTTGTTTAAATTTCCAAATTTTTCTTCGGAGAAAATCTGAATATTTTAGCTTAACTAAGACCCTCGTAAATTTTAAATATAAAGTTTCTTGTAGAGAATTGAACGTAGAATTTAATGCAAGAAACCGGAAGTCGTTATCTGTATCGGTTTAGAAGTTACAAATAATTAAAAACAATGTATATGAAAAATTTTAAAATTTCAAAATTTTCCCTTCGGAGAAAATCTTAATATTTTTACTTAACTAAGGCCCTCGTAAAGTTTTAATATAATGTATATTGTAGAAAATTGTACGTAGAATTTAATGCAAAGTACCGGAAGTCGTTATTTTTATCCGTTCCGAAGTTACAGTTCATGAAACACAAGAAATACGAAAAAACGCTAGAATTTCTCAACTTTCTCTTGAAGAAAATTTTCAAATTTTGGCTTAAGTAATGCCCTCATAAGTTTTTAAAATAAAGTACTTCATAGAAAAATGTTCGGAGAATTCAGTGCAAAAAAGCAGGGGTCGTTATTTTTATCAGTTTATAAATAACATTAATTTTTGTGTGAGAAGACGAAATTTCGACTTTTTAAAAATGATTTAAATATTCGAAATACATTTTAGCGATTTTCTCGAAAACTGTGCCATTTACAAGAAAATTGCTAATGACTTTTTGTGTAGAGAATTTAGTGCTCTATAATTATATGATATAATTTTTTGCGTATCATTACCCAATTACACGATAAATGTAAAAAACCAAAAACAGTGACATATTATGCTACACTACGGACTTAGCACACACCCTAGGGCCGGGGACTTTTGGTATAATTAACACCAAAGACCTCCAAACACATCCCATAAATAAAATCTTTAGGATCAAAAAGTCCGTCTACAAACCGTTCTTTGACTAGACTACATACAAAAGACAATTTTCAAAAATAATGATATTTGAATTAGTTGCTATTTTGATATTTCATAAATAAATTCTCAATTATTTCGCAAAATTTCAAGAAAATTTTATTAAAATTTTGTTATGTAATGAATGTAATAAAATAAAATACAAAAAATAAGAATTTACAAAAATTTTCTGTCCGCAAACCGCAAAAAAATTAGTATAAAACGTGAACGCGTTGAGATATTTTCATGATTTTTTGGGCAATAAATTTAACTAAATATGCTTATTAACCCAGTTCAAGAAATTTTTTAAAAACGTTAAAATTAGAGGAAATAGGTGAATATGAAATTCTTAAAATTCAATTTTTATCGTTCTGTAACTTTTCAACCCGTGCAGATAAAATTTTGTAAATTTCACGATAAATCATCTAAATGTAGTCTACACATCATACAAAAGTAAATTTTCAAAAATAATGATATTTGAATTTGTTGCTATTTTGATATATCATAAATAAATTCTCAATTATTTCGCAAAATTTCAAGAAAATTTTATTAAATTTTTTAATGTAATGACAGTCATAAAATAAAATACAAAAAATAAGAATTTACAAAAATTTTCTGTCTGCAAACCCCGAGAAATCGTCAAAAAATCAAATTCGTTTAAATACACGTATTTCAAGCTGAAACGCTCAAATATGATGTTTCCGCTAAAATTAGTATAAAACGTGATCGCGTTGAGATATTTTTATGATTTTTTGGGCTATAAATTTATCTAAATATGCTTATTAACCCAGTTCAAGAAATTTTTTAAAAATCTTAAAATTAGAGGAAATAGGTGAATATAAAATTCTTAAAATTCAATTTTTATCGTTCTGTAACTTTTCAACCCGTGCAGATAAAATTTTGTAAATTTCACGATAAATCATCTAAATGTAGTCTACACATCATACAAAAGAAAATTTTCAAAAATAATGATATTTGAATTAGTTGCTATTTTGATATTTCTTAAATAAATTCTCAATTATTTCGCAAAATTTCAAGAAAATTTTATTAAAATTTT
>OX384047.1:8049518-8107018 GCA_947534325.1 Agonum fuliginosum | reverse complement strand
ACAATGTTGTTTTAAAAATTAGTTACTTGGCATAACCATTTATTTTTGGTGAGACGAACAGTTTTCTGTTGAGATAATTATATTAACATAATTTTACTGTAATAAATAATGGATAACAAAACTAACATTGCAAGATTGCTAAATAGTACGACGGTTCCATTTATAAAAATATCTGAATTAGAATTAAATAAGTCATACCAAATTATATCGTTTGAATCTAGCACTGGTAATTACGGTCAACAACTTATAGTATATTTAGAAAATTATAAAATATCATTACCTCAGACAGAGCTGGGCAGAGTACCGGGCAAATGTACTCATGTGTACTGATGGTTGAGTACTGGTACATATTACTCTGAGTACCGACTTCTGAGTACTTACCTTATTTAGTACTCGAGTATTTTGGTACTCATTAGATATTTTTTGGTACTCGAAATATTATTGTTTGAGTACCTTATTTTTTATTATTTTGAACCTTCTGTTGAATGTTTAAAATTTATAAGTTACAAGAAATAAATTTTCTTAATTTAATTTAACAGTATTTATTAATTATTCTATAATTAACTTGTACAAAATAAAAATAACTCAAACTAAATAAATTATATGTCACAAATAGGCAAAAAAATATTAAATAATTAAATATAATTTTTTAGCAAAACAAGAGTTTCAAAATTTGTATCTGACAATGAATTACGTTTCGGTGCATTAATTAATTATAGGCGATGTCGGTACTCAGCCGTGGTACTCAGAAATTTACGAGTAATTGGTACGAGTACTTCTGATTTTTGTTATGAGTACGAGTACTGAGTACCCAAAAATAAAAGTACTCATGAGTACCGGTACTGAGTACTGAAAGTACTCGAGTACCAATTTTCGAGTACATGTACTCGAGTACTGCCCAGCTCTGACCTCAGAGATTCAATAAATATATATCACATATTAAAGAAATGAATAAATATCCACCTAGTTTAGTTTATAAAGGTATGATAGAACGAAATAATAAACATATTCATGATGTACAATTTTCAAGTGAGTAAAAACGCAGCACGCTGCTATTACGTCACATAGAATATTATTCTCTTTTCTTCTCTACCTATCTGCGAAAACGCAGCACGCTGTTATAACGTCACAAATCTCGACTGTACTTATGTAGATGTAGTTATTAGAAAACCGCAGCACGCTGCTATTACGTCAGATCCACATGCATATTTTCTTCTTCATTTAATATTCTGTAAAATATAATTTATAATTAATATTATTTTAATAATAATTACGATTATTTAATAAAAGACCTGTTTGTGTTATTCCAAAAATTCCGATACATTGGAATTTCAATTAATTCTTCTTTATACCGTAGAAATTCTCTTACTGATATAGATAAATAGCAAATCCTAGGATACTTGTTTGCGATTACACCTATTTTCCTTAAAGATCTTGCTTGACTGTCTTGAATTTCAAAATTTTGCACGTAATCCTTCCACGTAATATTTAAATGTGTTTTTTTACTTTGTTTTTTGTAAGCTTTGTAGAATTTTTCAAGAAGATATCCATAATAGCACTGTGTTTGAAAATATTGAGCACCACGTGTTTTTAATGTTTTACTTAGGGCCGGTATTTCAGTTTTGTCTTAATCCAAAGTTTACGTAACTAAAGATTAAATTTTAAGCGACGTTTAAATATATACGCGTATTTCAATAAAAATTAAACTCTAGATTTATTAAACTGCAGTCTTGTTTAAGTTGGTACTGCGCCGCCAAATAATAGCTGTCTTCGTAGACGTTTATGCCAATGTTTTTTGAAATGTTTGTATTAAATTTGAGGCTTTTTTGACGTAAACTGGCATTTGACATTTGATAAAAATAAAGTATATTGTCAAAATAAATTATAAAATTGTGTATTAACTAGGTTTATTTTAAGATTTGAATTATAAATGATTTTATGTATGTATGTATAGACAATAATTTACTTTGGTACAATAATTATGACAAAAATTCAAGGCGAACAACTAAAAAGTTCACTGTTAACTTCACTTTTGTGCTGCGCTGTTCTGTTATCGTCTGTTTGTTGCGCATTGCGCACATTCTGCTCAGTGCTGGTGCTGGAACTGCTTGCTATTGTTGCGCTTACGTTTGCGAGCAATGCTCGAGCAACTGATCAGCTGATGCTGTTGGCTGTTCTGTCTTTAGCAGTAAATCCAGTTTTCAAGTTCCAGCCTAGGTAATCAGTTGACAATACAAATGATAAACATTTTTGCTGCTGGTGTATTTTGCGAGAACGCATCCATCAAATTTATTGATGTCTGAAAGGTATATCTATTTGTAGAAAATGTTGAACTTTTTGTACATAGTATGGATATAACATAACCACGATCTTTCTTGAGTTGCAGACTTGAAAATGTTGTAGGTACAACATTTACAAATGTGCGGATATTACTATAATTATTATTAGGCACATGTAGATTCGATATAATGCTCCATGTAAATTATTGGGCTTGAACAGCGATCCCTAGAGCTTCACTATCGGTATTAGTTAACACACTAATGTCTATATTCGTTATTCGTAAAGATAGGCATGTTGAATGTACCAGATTGAATAATATTAAATTTAAAGCAAAGTGAATTCTGGGTGACAATTTGTTTGACAGTTACAAGATAATCGACGTTTATCTCAGTAAACGGTACCCAGTCCGTGGATTAACTTAAACCATAGTTTAACTGTTAAACTGATGTTGAAATACACCTTATTTTTCTTAAACGGAGTTTAACGGTAAGCTACAGCTTAAACTGTATCTGAAATACCGGCCCTTAAGCTTTCAAGTTTAGAGTTTAAATTGTCAAATCCATCACAATCGACCCAGGTAATATTTTGACTTGTTTCATTATAATTTAAAAGTGTTTTTAAATAAATATGTAGGTGCTCACCACTTTTTAATTGTTTATTTGCTCTTTTATATTTATCCAAGTTTAAAAGTTGTTGAACTGTATATTTTGTTCGAAACGGTAAATTTATTTCACCATTTAAAACTTTTCTTCTGATTTCATGGTAATTCTCCCTAATTTTAGAAACAAAAATAATTTCGTCACTCAAAGCTTTAACGTGCTTGTCACACAACTGTGAAATATAAGTTTGACTTGCATTAGCCATAATTATAAAACTGTTGTATTACATCAACCGCACGTTCTTTATATTATAGAGATGTTTTCCGAGAATTAATTGTTTATCATGTGCAGAGATTTCACAAGTCATTGGTTTACTTAAGTCGCATAACCATTTAAGTTTTTCTTCTTTAAATATTTTTCAACAGGAAAATACGTAATATTATCTAGAAAATCTCGTTCTTTATCGTATATTTCTTGTTCACTAATTTTACCAGATTTAAACAATAACAACATACCTCTGTAAAACTTGTAGCACTTTTTAAACTCTATCATTTTTTCTTTAATATTTAATACTTCACTAAGCGTCATTAAAAGCGCACTACCAAAAGCTAAAGCAGCAAGAGGTAGAAAAATAAAAGCCGATAAACTGCTTGCTGGGAAAATAACCTCACCAATATGAAAACAAATATTAATATTACTATAAAATTTATAACTCTTACGGTAAACGTATTTTCGTTTCTCTAAATATTCTTCCATTTATAAATGAGAAGAAAAGGATCAGGATTTGTGAATAATTTAATAAATAATTTACCATTTGAAGCTCATGTACCTGGGTACAATTATTGAGGTCCGGGCACTAAATTAAAGAAACGATTAGCAAGAGGGGATAGAGGCGTTAATCCTTTAGATGAAGCTTGCAAAAATCACGATATTGCGTATTCTCAATATAAAGATGTAAATCATAGAAATAAAGCAGATGAAATACTAGAGTATAAAGCATGGGATAGAGTTACGAGTAAAGATGCATCTGTTGGCGAGAAAGCTGCTGCATGGTCAGTTACAAATATTATGAAAGCAAAACGTAAAACGGGCATGGGTTTTTCTAGTAATAAATCAGCAAAAATGAGTAGCGTTCTTACACAGTGTCAACAGAATAAAATTAAAGCAGCAAAGAGGAATAAAACAAGTACAACAATACAGTTGTCAGCAACACAAGTAAATAAAATAAGTAATGAAAAATCAGGTGGTGGTGTACCAGAAACAATATCATTTTTAGCCTCAACATTAGCAAATGCTTTGAAGAGAACAGGTTCAACTTCTAAATCAGTAATAGATACAATAAATAAATTAGAAAAACACGGTGGTTCTATATTGTTACCTCTGGGTTTATTATTGAAATATTTATTGCCTAGTACTAAAACTGGTAGTGGTATTTTATATTTACCAGCAGCTAAATTTGCAAAAGTTGGAGGTACATTAGTTAAAACAGCAGAAAAATATGGTGGTTTTTTACCATTTGCTATACCACCGTTAGTAGCACTTATTGGAAAAGCATTAGCAACTGGAGCTGTAGCAGCAGCAGCAGGTCATGCATATAGAAAAGTAACAGGCTCTGGTGTTAAGAAAACCGGTGTTAAGAAAACAGGCTCTGGTGTTAAGAAACCAAAATCAGGTAAAGGAATGTTTTCATTAGGTGATGAAAATTGGAACAAGTCAAAAAAAAAATAATTGCAAGTATTCCAAATCGTCCACTATCTAATTTTGAATTAATAGCCTATGCTAAACAATTAAAAATTTCATATTTCAGAGGTGTATTTATGGATGATACTTTACCTAATAAAATTCATAACAACGAATCTGGAATTGTAAATTTAGACTCAAATTCTGGACTTGATACACATTGGATAGCATATAGAAAAATTAATAATAATGTGTATTATTTTGATTCGTTTGGTGACGTTAATCCAGAAAAGAAATTAATAAAATACTTTAACAATGCAGATATATATTATAATTATGATAGATATCAAAAATATGATCAAACAATTTGCGGTAAACTCTGTTTAATATTTTTAAGTAATAAATGGAAAACAAATACTTAGAGAGTGGTATTTTTATATTAAATAATTCTGAAAATTTAAATTCATCTGTTTTAAAAGCAGAATATTATCCACTGCTACGCTCCAGCGAGCGATCCTGCGCAAGCAGCAGTTGAACCTCGGCGAGCTCAATGGAGACGGGAGTGGATCGTATCTTCCCTCACAATGTTTTTAAATCGCTTTGAATTTAATTTATTTTTAATTATGGGCGCCAGTCGATCAGCGCCCAGGTTCAACAGTTAACAGAATACTCAAAATATTTATCTAGACCGACACAGTAAATACCTGAAATGGCCAAAACTTGGAAGCTCAAAATATTACCAGATAATTTGAAAATATAAACTAAGTTTATTAATGTAAAAATAATTCAGCAAATAATAAGATAATGTAATATAGTGGTGTTCAAGAATAATAATTATAATGTAAAAAGAATTAATAGTAATAATTAATCATTAAGAACATAATATAATAATGTAATATCGTGGTTTTCAAGAATAATAATTTTAACAATTATGTATTTAAGATACAACCTTAAAGTCGGATCAACACCCGTAGTAATAAATAATAAATTAAATTTAATATCAAAACGTCGCGTAGTGTAAAGCCTATCGGCGAGAAGCAGTTTGAAGGACGAAATATCGTTAAATTCAAACGTTTGAAAAATACTAAAAAGCCCTACGTAGACCGTTGGTCGACCAGCGTTCGCGTTGGCGTGCGGCACAATCGTGCAATTGAAAACTAAAGAACTATAACACAGTTCGCCCTAGTGACTGAACCACGCTGCCTACTAGACAATACGCGGAAATACCATACAAATATAATATTAAAACAGAAATTAAATAAGTGGGATCAAACCTAACAACATCAAATAATGTAACACCAATTAAGCAGAATTACGAAATTGAACTAAATAAATGTAGTTAGAAAAATTGACAATAAATTAACGAACTAAAATTTGGTTAACCAAGAATAAATTTAGGTTTTGTCCAAAAGTGAAATAAAATAGTAAGACAATCTTATCTGCAATTTTCAACAAGTTTCCTGGAGTTACGGGTGGTTTCCTTCAGTGCTGCCTCTACTACGGCTCGTCATACAAATCAGCGGCGCAACAAAATGGCGGAATAGCGGCCCAAAATCATCAATTCAATATTAAAATATCCTCTACAGGAACTCGGTTAACCTCTCGGCAAATTCTTGTTCTTCCCAGTAAAGGTAGCGTCAGGTAAAACGTAACCATGCGCCCCTTATTACCAAATAATAAAAGCCTGAAATACATTTGCAATTGAGCATCGACAAAAACCACAGGTACGCCACTGACTAATGGTCAGTATGCATTTAAACAGAATTAATTAGGTCAAAATAAACGTTAGCAAAATTATTTAAAGTTAAAATTGACAACAACAAAAAAAGCAATAAAGATACTGATTAATTAAAATTATAGATACCTAAGTTGTAGTGTGGCTTGAAGAATTTTCAAAGTGTGGCTCTTTAAATCCAATCAAATTGTTAAAAATTACAACTTCCGTAATCTTATTTTCATAAGTATAGCACTCAAATCCAACTATAATATGTTGCAATTGCACAGGCACAAAATAACGGCCAACCCAAACTCTAACTCAACGACTTGCAATTTAAATAGTGCTATTCTTTCGAGCTCACAACCAAGAATGAATAATTAAATTTAAATTTTAATATGACCTTGCAAAATTATTAAACTACTTGGATGGCGACACCTGATGCTTCGTTACAAATGTACACAGTAACTAAAGGGGTTAAACCAACTGTTTCTACGTCCGAGGGCAGCGGAATGCATAAAACTCCAGGAAATTGTTTAAATTTTATAATTATAATAATTACCTATGTCCTAACTTAAATAAATATAAACCCCATGAAATTATGAACTGAACTAAATAATAATTTAAACCGTAACACTATATCCTAACTTCTATAAGTAAATTCGATTATAAAGAAAAAAAATATAAATACCCTGAATTATGAATTTAACAAAATAACCCGAAATGTACTTAAAAATAAATTAAACTGTAACACCACGTATAAAAGTAAAAAGTAACAGTACGATAAGTCTTCTAAAATATATAACGAATTTTAAAATACCAAATGTTTCAGAAATATTAAAAAATAATACATTTTCATACATTAAAGATAAAGAGTTAATAACTTTTGACATACCTACAGGTACTTATGGAATATATCATTTAAAAGATATTCTTGAAGACAACATTGGTACAGGTTTTGTATTAACACCCAACACTAATACGTTTAAATGTGAAATAAAATCCATTTACACAATTGACTTTACACCTGATAATTCTATTGGTTCTTTGTTAGGTTTTAATAAACGAAAACTTGAAGCAAACAAGAAACATATTTCTGATCATGAGGTTGATATATTTAAAATTAAATCAATTAGAGTTCATTGTCCGTTAGCAATAGGACAACGTATAAACTCTAAACACACAGATGTTATTTATGATTCCTATATTAAAGTAAAACCAGGTTATGATATTATAGAAGAACCTAAAATTGTGCAAAAATACCCATTAACAGGTGCAAGTGAAATTGATTCACTAATTTTAGAATTTAGAGATCAAGATGGCGATTTAATTGATTTTAGAGCACCTATTGAAGCTCAACTTAAAATAGAATGATTAGTGAGTCTATTGCTATTTTTTTCCTAATAAATGAACACATCGTTAAAATTTGATGGCGAAATAAATGAAAATGCTGAAAAGCACTTAATACAAAAATATCAACATCATTCTTATTACCCTAGAAATAGGGAATATTTTAATAGACCGAACAATTTTAGTATTATAGAAATACCTAGTCAAAACGTACTTTTCGACACTGCAAATAGTAATATTATAATTTCAGGAAGGGTTACATGTCCTGGTTTAACACCAGCTTTAACACCTGAGGAGTATTCTAAAATAAAATTTGTTACAAACGGTTATTTACAGCTTTTTAGTCAAATAAGATTTTATTTATGTGACAAACTTGTTTCAACAGTTAATTGTCCAGGTTATAATATTTTGATAAAAGAATTATTAACTTCTAATAAACCATCTCTTCTTGAAGGTTGGAACAATAAAAATTTAATTAATAAAGAAGGTTACTTTTCTATAACCATGCCGTTAAATCATTTATTGCATATATTTGAAACATATAATAAAGTTCTTGTATACGTCTCTCAAAAATTGGAATTTTTAAGAAGTCTTGATGATTCAAATTGTATTTATGTAAAAGATGACGCGCTAAAAACAAAATTAGGTAATAATAAATTAAGTGTAGAACTCTCTAATATAACTTGGGTTGTTCCTCATATTGAACCAGTTTTAAGCGAACAAATAAAATTTAATAAAATTGTAGAATCTAAGAAATACTTGACAATTCCTTATAAAGATTGGAATTATGAATATTTACCTAGTTTCAACTCTAATGGTAAAATATATACCTGGGATATAGCAACAATGATGAAAAGACCATTATATGCTATATTTTGTTTTTCAACTAATAAAAATGATGATATTAAAAAAGATAATTCAACATTTGACTTTTGTGATTTAGAAAATATCAAAGTACATTTAAATACAGATTATTATCCAGCTGAAGATTTAGATATTGATGTAAGTAAGAATGACTTTAGTAAGTTGTATAATATGAACACAGAATTTAAGAAATTTTATTCTAATACTAATAAACAATATAATTATTGGGCTAATAAGTTGAGTTTTGTAATAAATACCCCATAGTTGTTATAGACATGTCTTATAGAAATGAAGATATTAAAGATATTGCTATAAATGTAAGAGCAACATTTACATTTAAAAATAATGCGCCTGAAAATACAACAGTACACTGTATTCTTGTAAGTGAATCTTATTTTGCATATTCCCCTGGAACAAATTTAATTAAAATTGATAATTAATTTATATATATATATATATATATATATATATATATATATATATATATATATATATATATATATATATATATATATATATAAATGAACTTTAAATTCAAAAAATATGGTAAAGGTTTACAAAATTGTTGTTTAAATATTTTATTTCATTCAAGTCCTTACCTAGCTCAGGCCCTGGAATTGAAAAACTAAAATACACTTGTGGAAAGTGTATCGGGTTCGGGTTGATTCCTAAATTGGGATTTGAGGAAGAAATGGGCGCCAATTGGTTTAAAATAAAATAAGGCATGCAACCAATAAGCATGTGAGAAAACAAAGTAAAGATTGAAACAGCAATACTCAGGTTTATTGAAATGCAAAAAAAAATCGATGATCAAAAAACAATTTGAATCTGGAATACAAATATAAAATAATGTAGATATGAGCTTTACAAAAAAAAAACAGTTTTGACAGAAACGACTTATACTAGAAAAAAAATATACTTACATTAAATCCGCTGGATTGCAAAAACAAGTTAAATGTAAAGTGGCTACTTCTTCAGGCCCAGCGCTACCTTGATTAGCTAAGATCTTCTATCAACTAGGAGGACGCTTGTTGAGTGAACCGAGAACGCTAGAACACGTCGAGGATCCAGGTGGAGCAGTAGTAGTGTCTACCCTGGTTGACCACTTTAGCTAGCAGAGGCTCGGACAATACGGCACGACAGCTTTTTGAATTGTAAACCAGTCCTACGGATGGGAAAGCGGAAGTCGTGAAGATTGCAGAAACCATACGGCTCGCGTAGCTTGGTCCGGCGTAGATGGATGCAGAGGTAACGTGGTAGATAGATGACGCCAAGGCCCTCCAGACGGTGTGGTGGTTCACTCTAACAATTGTCCACACTAGTTGAACTATAGTTCCCTAGTAGCGGGTATCACACTGAAAGAAGTAAGCGGCAATAAAAAAAAATACAAAAATGTGAAGCTAAATTCCAACAGATCAATGTAAGTACAACAGCTGTAAAAAAAAATAGTCGTTAAAGTAAAGCGCCAAAAATTATTTTAAACGGAGATTAAATCAATCAAAAAAGTAATTATACAAATGACTTTACGCAAGCAGGAAGGAAGAAATAGAAAAAATAGAAAAGTAGATGAATGGCAGCTGAGAAAGTTACAGGTTACTCAAGTATAATAAGAAAAAAATGTCGACGTAAAATTGCAAATCAAATACGTACGATATTAATTTAGTAACTACTAACAATACCCAAAAAAAAACAGTAGTTTACTAAATCACAAACCAAAAATTGTAAAAGACAATTTGGTAACAACCATCGCACGGCTTTGATTTAACAAGAAGCCCTTAGGGCTTACGCAATCCGCCAATATACATAAAATCACACCTATAAATCAAAACTGCCGCTGCATACTCTCAGACATTCATCCAATGATTTAAGGAGTGACGCAAAGAACAATTTTAAATTAACTCTAAAAATACCGAATATGAAAATATATTACTAAATATGAATAAAAAATGCTAATAGAAATTTAAAAAAAAAATACAATAATAAATTACACTGCACTACTATATTAATGGTTTCTAATAAAATGATACAAGGTGTCTCAGCATCCTTGTTGAAGACCGAGAGAATAACTGGTTGTAAAATTCTCAAATTTAAACAGAATTACTAATACAGGATTACTTACAAATTTGAAGCGAGCCACACGGTGGTCTCGCGAGGGACTGGAAAACGTTGGTAGTGTTCTCGGACAGAAATAAGCAGACTTACTAGTACTTAAAAAAAATTACATGGAACTAAGTTTAAATTTAATTAATTTACTCTAATAATGAAAATTACAATGAAACGGGATCAATAAAAAAACGTTATACGTACAAAAAAACTTGAGCCCGGCCCTGCATAGGAACAGCCGTGCGGCGGTGAGAATAATTTACCAAAAGAAGCAGAAAATTAATAAACTATTAAAAAAACTACAGTAAAAATATTACTCTAAGAAAATGACACAATTAAATTGAACAAGCAAAAATGTATAACCTCAAATCTATTGAAATAACAGAATGAATTATTTAGTGAAATTAAAGACAAAAGTACTTACAGTAATATGTTGATAAAAAAAACTATTGCAAGAAAACTACTTAAAGAAAATGTACGTTAACATGTGCTCAAAATGGCTTCTTTAGACAAATCTTTTCACACAACCGTCCGGGTCCACTGTCCCTAGGCAAGAGACAGAAATCTCGCAAATTCGTTGCAGCGTAATCTCGTTGGTACTCTCGTGGACAATTAAGGAAGCGGTAAGGAATATACCGGGTGGTAGCAAAAAAATTGCTACATTGTGTTATAGAAGAAGAAGAAAACCAGTTATATAAATATTACTAATATTATTAAAGCGGCAATATGTGGTAGGTTAAATTGTGGAAAAACAAATCTTTTAATAAAAATGTTAACTGATCCCAAAAACGCTGTAATTTACAGTAATATTTATATTTATTCTAAATCATTAAATCAACCGGCATATAATTACCTTACACAATTTTTAAATGACGTTAATAAAAAAATTAAAAAGAAGAACGAACGTATTGGTCTGTATACATATAAAAGTTCAGATGAAGTGTTGCGCGTAGAAGAAGCCAAACCAAATTCCGTATTTATATTTGATGACGTTGCCAGTTACAGTCAAAAAATAATAGAAGAATATTATGCAAGAGGTAAACATAAATGTATTAGTTGTTTCTATTTATGCCAAACGTATAGCCGTATACAAAAACAAATGATACGTGATAATTTTAATTTGGTTATTCTTTTTAAACTCAACGATCATACCAATTTAAAACATATTTATGATGATCATGTTGGTGTAGATATGAACTACGATGATTTTAGACAATTGTGTAGTATATGTTGGAAAGAAAAATATGATGTTCTTGTTATTAATTTAGAAAGAGATTTTAATAATGGTAAGTACTCGCGAAACTTTAATGAAATAATAAAATTTGATCCATGAACCATACCATAAACCATAAACCATACCATAAACCATACCATAAATCATACCATAAACCATAAATCATACCATAAACCATAAACCAAGCAGACTTACTAGTACTTAAAAAAAATTACATGGAACTAAGTTTAAATTTAATTAATTTACTCTAATAATGAAAATTACAATGAAACGGGATCAATAAAAAAACGTTATACGTACAAAAAAACTTGAGCCCGGCCCTGCATAGGAACAGCCGTGCGGCGGTGAGAATAATTTACCAAAAGAAGCAGAAAATTAATAAACTATTAAAAAAACTACAGTAAAAATATTACTCTAAGAAAATGACACAATTAAATTGAACAAGCAAAAATGTATAACCTCAAATCTATTGAAATAACAGAATGAATTATTTAGTGAAATTAAAGACAAAAGTACTTACAGTAATATGTTGATAAAAAAAACTATTGCAAGAAAACTACTTAAAGAAAATGTACGTTAACATGTGCTCAAAATGGCTTCTTTAGACAAATCTTTTCACACAACCGTCCGGGTCCACTGTCCCTAGGCAAGAGACAGAAATCTCGCAAATTCGTTGCAGCGTAATCTCGTTGGTACTCTCGTGGACAATTAAGGAAGCGGTAAGGAATATACCGGGTGGTAGCAAAAAAATTGCTACACTGCCTCCCCACGAAAAGAAAATTTTGTACAACAAAATTTTTATGGTTCCTGGGCATCATCTTCAGAGATTTGATCTGGAGGAGAAGCTTTAAGGTCTTTAATGTGCCAACGTCCAACGTCTTGACCATTTGAGTCATGGAGATGGTAAACTAACTTGGAGATTTTTCTATGCACAGTACAGGGAATGTACTTGGGTGCTAAAGCAGCAGAAAAATGTTGAGCAGCGTTAGATAATACATAGTTCTTCTTCCAGACAAGATCACCTTCAAAGAATTCTAACTGGCGGCGACGAAGATTATATTGCTGAGCCGAACGTAGATGTGATTTATTAAGTTTAGCTTCTACGGTTTTGAAAACATCTTGCAGTTTATCTAAAGAATGGGCGTATTCAGCAATATGGTCGGATTTTATCTCAGCAGGAGGTATGCCGTAGAATGCGCCAGAAAGAGGTACATGACGGCCGAAATTAAGAAAAGCCGGAGTGTAACCAGTGATTTCGTGCACAGACGTTCGAATGGCTTGGGCAATAGAAGAAAGGTGTTGATCCCAAGTACGATGATTATTGTTCTGTAGATAGGATCGAATGGCGGTTTTTACGATGCGGTTAGTGCGTTCAACAAAATTAACTTGAGGGTGGTATTTAGCGTTATACCATAATTTTGGAATCTTATATTTATCAATAAGGTTTTTAAATTCGGCACTAATAAATTGAGAACCATTATCACACATAACAATTTGAGGAATGCCAAACAGCATGAAAACATCTCGCTCTAATATAGTGCATAACGACTTGGAGGTGGCTTGTCTCAATGGAAATATAAGCGGAAATTTGGTAAACCAATCCGAGATAATTAAGATGTATTGATGACCAGATGAAGAACGAGGTAATGGACCCATAAAATCGATCGAGATGGCTTGCCACGGATATTGGATGTTTTTACTAGCACCCATATGTCCTGGAGGTTGTAAATTGGAAGATTTTTGTGCTAGACAAACTTTACACTTTAAAACATATCGTCTAACTGACGATTTCATATGTGGCCAATAATAAAGTTCTGATAATTTTTTATAGGTTTTAAAAATACCAAAATGAGCCGAAGTAGGAACGTCATGATACTCATGTAAGAGTGGTAGGCGATGATCTCGAGGTACAACGGTTTTCCATGCAGAAAGATTACTAGGAGAATCAGCTTGAGGTAATAATTTGTAAATGACATCGTTGTCTACTCGCCATCCAGGATAATCAGAGGGAGATTGAATTATAGATTGTTTGAGTTTCACATACCATTTGTCCGTAGTATTAGGATATGATTCTAACGCAGAAACTTCTAGAGGAGCACGAGAAAGGGCGTCAGGAACGACGTTTTGCTTCCCAGAACGATGAATTAATTGAAAATTGAACTGCTGTAACTTAACAGCCCAACGAGCTAGCTTACCAGTAGGGTCTTGCATTCGCATTAGCCACAATAAAGAGTGATGATCAGTAATCACAGAAAAGGAAGTACCTTCGACATAAGGTCGAAATTTTTCAATACCAAACAATACGGCAAGACATTCCTTTTCTGTAACTGAATAGTTGCGTTCGGCTTTGTTAAGTGTACGGCTCATATACGAAATGGCATGTTCATCATCACCAGTACCTTGCGTAAGGACTGCAGCAATGCCGTAATTAGAAGCATCGGTTTGAATAAAAAAGGGTTTGGAAAAATCCGGACTAGCTAAAACCGGAGCAGAGACAAGTGAATTTTTTAATTGATTGAACGAATCTAAAGCCTCGGGAGTCCAAGTTAGCGCATTTTTCTTACGTTTGCCCTTGGTAAGAGCATTAACAGGGGCTGCTATGGAAGAAAATTGTGGTACAAAACGACGGTACCAAGAAGCAAGTCCCATAAAACGTTTTACTTCAGTCACAGTCTGAGGTAAAGGATAATTGGCAATAGCCGAAACTTTAGTAGGATCGGTGCGAAGGCCCTGTTGATCGACTACAAAACCAAGATAGTTCAGGCTAGGTTTGCAAAATTCGCACTTGTCTAAATTAATAGTGAGGTTTGCGGATTTTAAGCAGTTGAATACTTCCTGGAGTACTGAAATGTGTTCCTCAAAGGTTTTGGTACTGATAATGATGTCGTCCAGGTATACGAAGACGGAATCATGCAATAAGGATCCGAGAACAGAATCCATCAAGCGTTGTAGAGCTTGTGGAGCATTGGTTAAACCAAACGCGGTTCGAGTGAATTCAAATAACCCGCGTTTAGGGACAGTAAAGGCCGTTTTTTCACAAGATGGTTCGTCTAATGGAATTTGCCAAAACGCGCTCTTAAGATCAATCGACGTCAAATAATTAGAATCTCGCAACCGATCAAGAATGTCATTCACTAGCGGAAGAGGATAGGCGTCTTTCTTGGTGACAGCATTTAATTTGCGTCCATCAAAACATAAACGGGGTTCGCCAGATTTCTTCTTCACCAAAAGTACAGGAGAAGACCAAGCACTTTTAGAAGGTCGCACTACACCTAAATCCAGCATTTTATCCAGTTCTTGGTGGAGGATCTCTAACATAGCTGGAGACATAGAATGATACCTTTGTTTTATGGGCAACGCATTGCCAGTGTCTATAGAGTAAGTCAACAAGGGTGTACAGCCTAGGGTTTTTGAATTTAATTCAGAATATAAATTAACTACCTGAGTTAAAGTACTACTTTGACTATCGGATAAATCTTTCGCACTATGTAGACAGTGGATAGAGGACACGTCATGTACGGTGGTAGACCAAGAATTAGTCGCAAAATTTAGTTTAATACCAAAATTAGTACAAAAATCAATGCCGAGAATAATGGAATGACGAAGAGATGGCACAATTAAAAATTTTAAAGTACGAGTGCAAGAAGAAGCGGTGATAGAGACCGATACACTGCCGGCAATATTTTGGAAAGCTCCATCAGCAGTTATAATGTCGGTGTTAGAAACTGGAAGAATTTTAAGTTTATATGCTGATAACAAATGTAAACCAGCACGACCAATAACAGAAACATTAGCACCAGAGTCCAAAAGTGCTATGGTAGGAATATTACCGAATTTTATGTTAACGAAGGGTCGAGTGTCAGATGCAGGATGTTGAATGACCGGAGCAATTTCAGGTGATTTACAAAAGATAGCAATTTTATTGATCCATTGCATCCACTCAGAAGATTCAGCCTTGTTAAAAGACCAACCGTGGCGTCGACTGAAAACACACGGTTTTACTCGTTTTTTGACGGCCGACATTTAGGACAGGTGTTACGAGTGACATTTTTGTAGCCACATGAAAAACAATGTTGTTTGAAAGGTTTATTACAACCCGGAGCCAAGTGATCAGAAGCACCACAATTGTAACAAGTTTTATTTGACGCTGAAGGCTGACGCAACTCATTGACTCTTAGTTGAGCGGAAGTGCTAGAGCGTAGAGGATAAGTGGACAACTCAGGTTCAATCATTCCAACCGATTTGCTAGGCGGGTTTTTAAATTTACGCAATCTATATTCAGTAGTTTCTATCATTTTGCAAATAGCGATTAGTTGTTCAATACTTGGGGATTGTAAAACTGATAATTCTGATTGAAAACGCGGTTGTAAGTTACGCAGTACTAGATTAAGAAAGACATTTGCGTCTGGTGGTTGATCTAATCGCGAGACAAGGTTTCGCATAACGGCCACATACATCTCAACTTTCTCATCAGTTCCTTGAGTACGGTTCTTAATTTCCTCCCACAGTTCATATTCGTAATCCGAAGGTAAAAATGCATTTTTAAGCTGAACAATTAAGTCTTCCCAAGTAGTAAGATTAGTACGGATAGAATATTTAAACACTGGCCCCACGTTGGGCGCCAGTGTTTAAATATTTTATTTCATTCAAGTCCTTACCTAGCTCAGGCCCTGGAATTGAAAAACTAAAATACACTTGTGGAAAGTGTATCGGGTTCGGGTTGATTCCTAAATTGGGATTTGAGGAAGAAATGGGCGCCAATTGGTTTAAAATAAAATAAGGCATGCAACCAATAAGCATGTGAGAAAACAAAGTAAAGATTGAAACAGCAATACTCAGGTTTATTGAAATGCAAAAAAAAATCGATGATCAAAAAAACAATTTGAATCTGGAATACAAATATAAAATAATGTAGATATGAGCTTTACAAAAAAAAAACAGTTTTGACAGAAACGACTTATACTAGAAAAAAATATACTTACATTAAATCCGCTGGATTGCAAAAACAAGTTAAATGTAAAGTGGCTACTTCTTCAGGCCCAGCGCTACCTTGATTAGCTAAGATCTTCTATCAACTAGGAGGACGCTTGTTGAGTGAACCGAGAACGCTAGAACACGTCGAGGATCCAGGTGGAGCAGTAGTAGTGTCTACCCTGGTTGACCACTTTAGCTAGCAGAGGCTCGGACAATACGGCACGACAGCTTTTTGAATTGTAAACCAGTCCTACGGATGGGAAAGCGGAAGTCGTGAAGATTGCAGAAACCATACGGCTCGCGTAGCTTGGTCCGGCGTAGATGGATGCAGAGGTAACGTGGTAGATAGATGACGCCAAGGCCCTCCAGACGGTGTGGTGGTTCACTCTAACAATTGTCCACACTAGTTGAACTATAGTTCCCTAGTAGCGGGTATCACACTGAAAGAAGTAAGCGGCAATAAAAAAAAATACAAAAATGTGAAGCTAAATTCCAACAGATCAATGTAAGTACAACAGCTGTAAAAAAAAATAGTCGTTAAAGTAAAGCGCCAAAAATTATTTTAAACGGAGAATAAATCAATCAAAAAAGTAATTATACAAATGACTTTACGCAAGCAGGAAGGAAGAAATAGAAAAAATAGAAAAGTAGATGAATGGCAGCTGAGAAAGTTACAGGTTACTCAAGTATAATAAGAAAAAAATGTCGACGTAAAATTGCAAATCAAATACGTACGATATTAATTTAGTAACTACTAACAATACCCAAAAAAAAACAGTAGTTTACTAAATCACAAACCAAAAATTGTAAAAGACAATTTGGTAACAACCATCGCACGGCTTTGATTTAACAAGAAGCCCTTAGGGCTTACGCAATCCGCCAATATACATAAAATCACACCTATAAATCAAAACTGCCGCTGCATACTCTCAGACATTCATCCAATGATTTAAGGAGTGACGCAAAGAACAATTTTAAATTAACTCTAAAAATACCGAATATGAAAATATATTACTAAATATGAATAAAAAATGCTAATAGAAATTTAAAAAAAAAATACAATAATAAATTACACTGCACTACTATATTAATGGTTTCTAATAAAATGATACAAGGTGTCTCAGCATCCTTGTTGAAGACCGAGAGAATAACTGGTTGTAAAATTCTCAAATTTAAACAGAATTACTAATACAGGATTACTTACAAATTTGAAGCGAGCCACACGGTGGTCTCGCGAGGGACTGGAAAACGTTGGTAGTGTTCTCGGACAGAAATAAGCAGACTTACTAGTACTTAAAAAAAATTACATGGAACTAAGTTTAAATTTAATTAATTTACTCTAATAATGAAAATTACAATGAAACGGGATCAATAAAAAAACGTTATACGTACAAAAAAACTTGAGCCCGGCCCTGCATAGGAACAGCCGTGCGGCGGTGAGAATAATTTACCAAAAGAAGCAGAAAATTAATAAACTATTAAAAAAACTACAGTAAAAATATTACTCTAAGAAAATGACACAATTAAATTGAACAAGCAAAAATGTATAACCTCAAATCTATTGAAATAACAGAATGAATTATTTAGTGAAATTAAAGACAAAAGTACTTACAGTAATATGTTGATAAAAAAAACTATTGCAAGAAAACTACTTAAAGAAAATGTACGTTAACATGTGCTCAAAATGGCTTCTTTAGACAAATCTTTTCACACAACCGTCCGGGTCCACTGTCCCTAGGCAAGAGACAGAAATCTCGCAAATTCGTTGCAGCGTAATCTCGTTGGTACTCTCGTGGACAATTAAGGAAGCGGTAAGGAATATACCGGGTGGTAGCAAAAAAATTGCTACATTGTGTTATAGAAGAAGAAGAAAACCAGTTATATAAATATTACTAATATTATTAAAGCGGCAATATGTGGTAGGTTAAATTGTGGAAAAACAAATCTTTTAATAAAAATGTTAACTGATCCCAAAAACGCTGTAATTTACAGTAATATTTATATTTATTCTAAATCATTAAATCAACCGGCATATAATTACCTTACACAATTTTTAAATGACGTTAATAAAAAAATTAAAAAGAAGAACGAACGTATTGGTCTGTATACATATAAAAGTTCAGATGAAGTGTTGCGCGTAGAAGAAGCCAAACCAAATTCCGTATTTATATTTGATGACGTTGCCAGTTACAGTCAAAAAATAATAGAAGAATATTATGCAAGAGGTAAACATAAATGTATTAGTTGTTTCTATTTATGCCAAACGTATAGCCGTATACAAAAACAAATGATACGTGATAATTTTAATTTGGTTATTCTTTTTAAACTCAACGATCATACCAATTTAAAACATATTTATGATGATCATGTTGGTGTAGATATGAACTACGATGATTTTAGACAATTGTGTAGTATATGTTGGAAAGAAAAATATGATGTTCTTGTTATTAATTTAGAAAGAGATTTTAATAATGGTAAGTACTCGCGAAACTTTAATGAAATAATAAAATTTGATCCATGAACCATACCATAAACCATAAACCATACCATAAACCATACCATAAATCATACCATAAACCATAAATCATACCATAAACCATAAACCATACCATGAATTATTTCTAAATAAATGGATGGTGTGAAAAAAGTAAAGCAAGTAATGAACCAAAGAAAAATAGAAGAACAAGATAAGAAAAACAAAGATCGTATAACCAAAAATAAAAAAAGCAGTATGAACAAGATGTCAAAGAGTTTATAGAAACAAAAAAGAGAGCACAAGCATCTTGGTCAGCTAGGACTCAGTCAGAAGCAATTAAACGAGAAAATTTAATCAAACAATATGAACCAGTTACTAGTGCTCTGGTACCTTTACATAATGCAGCCATGCAACAAATAGATGGTATTAAAGAACAAACTAATATGCTAAAACAAATAAAAGGTAGAGTAATTAAAGATGTACAAGTAGCATATCCAGAAACTAGTACTCAACTAACGAGCATTCCTCGTAGTGAGCAAGCTTATATTTCTGATATAACAAACTATTATCTAACGAGTAAAGACTTTGCTAGGGATACTAATTCAAGAGCCATTACACTCACTGATCAAGGATACAGATTAGGTGTTAAATATTCAGGAAAAGGTAAAAACAGAGTTCGCGTAACCAATGGTTTCAAAACTGATTTTACAAATGAAAAAATACAACTTTATAATGCTAGTGAAAATGAGCATGTTGATTATAATAATACAGAAGCATTATCAATATTTCTAAATTGTCGAGAAATACCAAGCAATCATCACCCAAATATCTGGGAAGATTTTGTAAAAAAATATCCAAATGACTATGAAAATTATAAACAAATGTTATATAAATCTGACGCATTACATATTCATTCAATACCAGAAAGACCAAATTCTGATACTTCTGATAAATATTTATATGTGATTCAGCCCATGTGGGAAGGATATAAAAGATTTAAAAAAATACCAAAACCTACGAGTAGGTTACAAATGCAAGATGAAGCAAGAGCTATGTCACCAGAGTTTCCTCAAACAGACGATTTATCTGATCTTTCGGATATACCAACTACACCAACAACACCTGTATCACAATATCACTCATTGGAAGATATAACTTCAACACCAAAAACAGGGAGAGGTATTAAACCCAAGTTTAAGAAATATAATAAGAATGTAGAATATAAACACTGGAATGATAAAACAGAATTAGAAGAACGGTTGAAATTTCTGAAAGCTGAACAAACTGCTGGTAATGATAATGTTAAAAATGAAATCATAAACATAAAAGAAGAATTGAAAGAAGAAAAAACAAAAAAAATAATCAAGAAAAAAAGCAAAAACATTTTAGTGTAATAAATGGTGTTGAACAACTTTGGTGAGAGTGATGATTACTCTAATAATCAAATATTTTCAAGAGGTGTAAAAGGCGAGCCTGGAATTGGTTTTAAATTAAGGAGGTTCGATACCGTTTTTTAAAATATTACCATTCATCTGAAAATTTTACAAGTTGAAGATGGATGTATTTATCGTTCACTGTTAAAATTTCAGATCAATCGTCCACACCGTTTTTTAAAAATAAATTTTTAAAAATTTCTGTTTTACATGGGAGTAAATGAGAATACATTTTTAAAGGGCTGTATAATCTATAAAAATAATATAACCAGAAAGAGATTTACAGTAATTATAAATCAGACATTAATAAATCATGAAACTAAAATTCAGTGGATTCTTCCACACCGTTATTGAGTTATTCAAATAAATAAAATTTAAAACGTGACACATAACTAAAAGAGCGATAACTACGGCAACGTCGCAAATCATAGATTGGCGCGAAATTTAAAATACTGTTGGAAAGTAAGAGTGCGTTTATGTTGAAGCATATTATTTTATAAAGTTTGTAACAAATGATATTATATTTATATTTTCACAACAAATAAAATACACATACACAAGTCATTTTTAGGAAATTGGACACACTTTCGCAATGCGCATACAAACACCGTTACGAAACTATCGAAAATAAGTAGGAAGAACTATTTTAGTAAGAATTATTCGTGTTCATCTACTAAAAACTCTACAAGGGACATGACGGTTCCATGATTACTAAATTTGTTTGCAATTATTTCGTAACTAATTCCAAATGTCGCTAATCTTTTAATCATTCCAGAAGATCTGACTCTTTTTAAAGGCTGTACAGTAGAAATAATAATATCTGTATCTTTTGTGTACGTTTGTCATAATACTTGATCAAAGCTTTCCCCATTACTAATTATTTCTGAAACAGAAAGATGAATTTCTACCAATTGTCAGGAAATGTTTTTAAATCATTTTAAAGTGTCTTGGAAATAATGAATGACTGGACGAAAACTATCAATTAAGTTCTCATTTCTTATAGCTTGCATTAATCTTGGAGCGTCAAAAGAACAACTATTATGAGCTATTGCATTTACTACCTGACAACACTTGACAGTTAGGTTAGAATCACTGCAGCCAACAGTCAACGTAAAGCAGCTAAAATACTAGCGCTGTTGCCGTGTTTTCGATTGATTTTTAAAATTATGAATTTTAAAATATAAAATCTTTAGGACTTAAAAATACAATTTAATTGAAAGATAGTAATAAAATATTTATAAACAAATATATTTCGCTATAAGATTTTTTATATTTTCGGTGTTTTTTACAACAAAATTTAGTGGGTAGAAGTTGTCACTCTGCAGAAATACAATAGATTTTTGTTTAGATCCCCTAGATAGATAATCGGTATCGAAACTCCTTAACAAATGACAACGACTTTGATATTGAAAACAAGAGGTTATGTAATACGCATGAACCCGTAGAAGACACAGATGCCTGTACAAAAGGTTATGTGTCAAATATTATTAAATCATATGAAAATCTAATTCAAAAAGTAGATAACAAATATCATACAGAAACCAGTAAAATAAATGCAGATTTAACAACAAAATTTAATGAGAATAATTTAAAATTAAAAGCATTTTCCGATAATACAGAGAGATTTTTAAATTTAAAGTATAATACACTTAATAAAAAATTAGAAAACACTAAAGATGATTTAAACAAAGCACAAAATGAATCAATTAATAGAAAAATAACAACACTTTTTTTGCATTTACATAAAGCAGTAAATGATTTATTTCAGGTATTTGCTAATAACACTAATAAAATAGTAAAAGATAACTATAGCACAATTCATAAAAAATCTGAATTAACCAAGGAAGATTTTCTTGATTTTGTTAAAACATATAACAATGTATTCCAAATATTTGCTGAAAGTGTAATCAACAAAACAAATTTAAATCATGATACAATTAATAGACTATTGGAGTAGTCGCAGACCAATTTTTTAATTAATAAATGGCTGAATTAATATATTGTCTTAAATGCAAGTCAAAAACTAATTCAACCAATGTTACTAAAACAGTAACTAAAAATGGTCGACCAATGTTACAAGCAAAGTGTTCCAAGTGTGGTTCAAAGAAATCAAAGTTTGTAAAAAAAATTTAGATAACGCTAGAGAACAAATTGCAAATGAATTACACAAGCCATTAAGACGTAATTTTCCAACACGTAAAGTAATTGTATTTGGTATTGATGATTTGTGGCAAGCTGATTTGGTTGAGATGATTCCGTATTCAAGAGTTAATAAAGGTTATAAATATCTATTAGTTGTAATTGATGTATTTTCTAAATATTTGTGGGCTATTCCTGTTGAGAATAAAACTGGTAAAAGTATAACTAGCGCATTTAAATCAATTTTAGTGAAACGAGTACCAAAAAATCTTCAAACTGATCAAGGGTTGGAGTTTTACAACACAGATTTTCAAACATTAATGAAAGAAAATAATATAAACCATTATTCAACATATTCAGAAAAGAAAGCAAGTGTAGTTGAACGTGTTAATAGAACTTTAAAAGAAAAAATGTGGAAACAATTTACAATTAATGGAAATTACAAGTGGCTTGACATGTTACCTGTGCTAATAAATACTTATAATCATACTAATCACAGTACAATAAAAATGACACCCGTTGAAGGATCAATGAAAAAGAATGAAGAAAAATTAAAACCTCTGTTTCAAGAAGAAATACCAATATCTAAACCCAAGTACAAAATTGGAGATCAAGTTAGAGTATCTAAATATAAAACAGTTTTTGAGAAAGGCTATACGCCTAATTGGTCAAATGAGATATTCACAATTAGTAAAATATTGTACTCAAACCCTATAACTTATCATTTGAAAGATTATCGAGATCAAGAGTTAAAAGGCTGTTTCTATGAAGAAGAGTTAATTCAAGTTAAACACGACGTATATTTAGTTGAAAAAGTAATAAAACGTAAGGGTAATAAAGTATTTGTAAAATGGTTAAGTTTTGATAATAGTCATAATTCTTGGATTGATGCAAAGAATATTGTTTAATTATTGCTCAGACATGTGTCTGAGCAAAACGTTATTACCACATAATGTTTGCTGCACCGTGTGGCGTAGCAAAACTTTATCACTATCTTATCCACATAAAACAATTAACAAAATTATTTTGTAATAAATGGAATCAGTTGTAGACATTATAAACAACAACTTGGTATTCAATAATAATCAAATAAATTATCTAGCAGATAAAGATAACAATCCTTGGTTCAAGGCAAAGGATGTTGCTGAAATATTGGGATATATAAATTCAAGAGATGCTATTATTAAGCATATTGATACAGAAGACCGTACAATATATGAATATATAAGGGAGTCGCAAAACGCGACCCCCTTCAATAGCCAACCAAATACTATATATGTTAATGAATCAGGTTTATATTCACTAATACTATCTTCTAAACTTCCAAAAGCAAAATAATTTAAGCGGTGGGTTACCTCTGAAGTCTTACCCTCAATAAGAAAATATGGAGAATACAAGATAGAGTCCAAGTACAAGGCTATAGTAAACAATCTGAAAAGTAAAGTAGAATCTTTAGCAGAAAAGGTTGAAGAAATACAGCGTGATGTAGTTTCTAAACCAAGCAATACAAACAAACACCATCAGTTTATACTTATTGAGAAAAATCATATGTGGGAATATCCTTATTATGTTTTAAGAATTCAGAAACGGAAAGCTAATAATCGTATCAAGGTACTAAGAACTGTCTACCCAAACCTGGAAGTTATACTTAGACTTGAGTATAATCCAAACAGTATTAATTTATATAACAAAATGAAAGAAACTATTAATATGATACACTATGGAAATCACTTTGATACACATCTTTCTCAAACCGAATTGTTGTATGAGATAACAAAAATCATAAACCTATAATTTCTATCTAATAAATAATGATGAGTCAGTACTTGCAACTTCGAATGATTGATAGTTTTCTAACAGGTATTTTTCATATATACTTTGTTGAATTTGTTAATGATTATGGTTTTCCAATGGAAATTGATTCTAATAAAATTAATTGGAATGAAATATCAAGTAGATATGATTTTGATGAAAACCATATTGTAAAATATGAAAATTTTATTAACTTTACTATATTATCAAAAAGAAAAGATATAAGTGAAGATATCTGTATGAGGTATTTACATAAAGTTGATTGGCCAGAAATATCATCTCATGAAAATTTAAGTGAGGACTTTTTAGAAGAAATGCATGAATATATAGACTTTAATGTTGTAGCTAAAAGAAAGAATTTAAGCGAGTACTTTATGACTAAATATACTGAAAAATTACCATGGCACGTAATTTCAACTAGAAAGAATTTAAGTTTAGATTTTATTAGAGCACATCAAGATAAATTAGACTTTATTGAAATATCGTATCAACAAAACTTAGATGAAGAGTTTATTAGAGAGTTTCAGGACAAACTAGATTGGATTGTGTTATCATATTATTGGGAAACGATACACTCAACAATTTTTAGAAGATTATCATGATAAAATTCATTGGGATATTATTTTTAAAGCTGTTAAATAAATAGTCGTAGACCGAAGTCTGCTTCAGCTGACACTTATTTTTTTTCTAAAAAATGACAACAAAGAAAAACCTGATAGATTGTGCTCGTAGTTTAAGAGAACGTGTAGATAAACTAATTGAAACTGATACTAATTGGTCTAATAACAATTTTAAAGATTTTAAAATTGGACTTACTAATTTTATAATTCAATTAAATAGAACAAATGAAGTAAATCTAGTCGAATATGTTCTTAGCTTAAAACAGTTTGTTAATAAACTAATTGAAACTGAAGGTGGGGAGCTAAATAATGACAATTTAGATTTTTGTATAGACTTAATAAATCAACTAGATATGTAAAATGAAAATATTAACATTCCAGTTATTGATAACAGTACAAATAATCTAGAAGCATTGGTTACATGCATTGAAGATATTAGTAACACGGTTAAAGATACAAATAATCGTGTAAAATCATTAGAAAAGTATTGGTTTGAGCTCGAATCAATCATAGACATGTCTGCTCCAACTGATGAGGAATCAATTTCAACAGATGAAGAATCAAATAATGAGGAATCAGATAATGAGAAATCAAATAATGAGGAATCAGTGGTTAAAGAGTCAGTTGAGGAGCCTGTAGTTGAGGAATCAAATATTGAAGAACCTGTAGTTGAGGAATCAAATAATGAGGAATCAGATAATGAGAAATCAAATAATGAGGAATCAGTGGTTAAAGAGTCAGTTGAGGAGCCTGTAATTGAGGAATCAAATATTGAAGAACCTGTAGTTGAGGAATCAAATATTGAGCCTGTAGTTGAGGAATCAAATATTGAAGAATCAAATAATAATGAGCTAGTGGGTAAATTATTAGATTTTGGTGAAACAGTTTTTAAAATGACATAATAAAAATAAGATTTAATAATAATGTTAAGATTCATTATATGTTTACTTGGAATTATGCTTATAGAGCAAGTCGTAAAGGTATATGGCATCTATATGCAGTAGATCGTGAAAGATTTCAACAACGAATTAATAAATGTTCAGAAATTATTACACCAGTATTAGATAATAAGTTACTAAAAATTATTAAAAATAAATGAAATATTTAATATTCCAAATGCTCGAGTTATAGATATTGATGATCAAGTCTATGAAAAGTGTAGACAGTGTTTAGAATATTCTTTTAATGCTGCTGATGATGTACCAAATTGTCTGAATTGTGGTTTTCATGTGATTAATCGGTGTAATAAAAAATTATTTATTAAACATGTTGATAAAATGAAATATGTTGAGAAATTAGTTCATGAATATCGACTTGTAATTAAGCCTAATTTTTATACATCTCTTGATAGTGTAACTAAAGTAGATATAATTAAAAAATATCAATATTTACTTAATTATTTGTATACATGTGGTTATGAAAATTATGTACCACACAAATATTTTTTAAATAAATTCTTAAACGTGTCACAAATATCAAGAGATATATACGACAATTTATGAATTGATTTCATAAAATATTACAATAATTTGCAAGTTATTTCTAAATAAATGTGTTGTTATACGCTAAAATATTTTTTCTACAAACACTATTAAAAAAAATCTGACGTGGCCGTTACAATACCTCTCGCCTTGACATTGAAGTATTATTATTTAACCTCGTATTTAACCAAATATTAAGCTTTAATTTAAATAAAATACAACACCGTATAACATTTGATATAATAATATAAAATAATCATACAATTTATGGGAATAAAAGACACATTAAATACTTTTCAACAAATCTAATTTAATAAAAATATTGTCAAATTATTATACAAAAACAAAAACATAACACATTTCATTTATCTATTTTTAACTGACAGTTCTCTCTTTTATTTTCAACGCCTACTCCCATTACGGATCCCACATTCGGCCATCCTGAGTATCATCCGCCTCGGATGATGAAAGTCCTAAGGGCCATGGTTGCATATACTCAGCTGTTGAAGTTGTTGAAACTGGTCCTTCAGCTCCATCTTGGCGATGAACATCATAAGTGTTGTTGGGTTTCACCTTAGTCACGGCGTAGGGTCCAAGAAACTTCGGCTTTAGTTTGAGTCCTGGCCCACATTGGGTACGTTTTATGGCAATGATGTCTCCAACCTTATATTTTTTTGATTCTTTCCGGTTACGATTGAAACTCTGGCGGTTCTCTTCCTGCACCTTCAGAATTTGCAGCTTTGATTCTTCGCGCATGTCATCTCGTTCTTCTTCAAAGTCTGCAATTAGCTCATTATTTATCATTTCTATTATGCGAAGATTAGTTTTATTTTTCATCTTAACTCCGATCATGAGTTCAAAAGGTGTTCTTCCAATGCTTCTCTGGTACGTAGAGTTCATTGCCTGCTGGACAGCGGGTACAAATTTATACCATTTGGTAGGGTCGTCTATTGCCAGTTTTGCTATAATAGAACCTATTGTAGAATTCATGCGCTCTATTTGTCCGTTGGCTCTTGGTAAACCGGTGGTAATGAGAATATGTTTGATTCCTTGAGATGTACAATACTCTTCAAATTCAATTGAGGTGAAAGCTGTGCCTCTATCCGAAATCATTTGCACTGGGTTACCAAAGTTAGTACCTTGAATTTCCAACTTTGCAATAACTTCACTTGTTTTTGTCGTTTTGACGGGGTACAGCCAGATAAATTTGGTAAAGCTGTCCACGACGCCTAATATGTGGTTGTATCCCTTGTGAGTTGACTGGAGTGGTCCGATGTGATCAATGTGATATGTATGCAAGGGTTTACTTTCTTTAACAATGGGATTAAGAAAACCTTCTTGTTTCCCACGCTTTCTATTAACGAGCAAGCACTTTACACAATTGGCAATCACGTGCTTGACTTTCTCGGTCAAGTTGGGTACGTAATATTCTTGCTTTACTTCTGTTTCGGTCCTCTTCAACGCGTAGTGCCCCTTTTCGTGAATCGTTCTGATGACTTCGTTCTGCATACATCGAGGAACAACAAGAAGTTCTTGACCATTGATAAATTTGAAAAGTAGTCCATCTCGTAGAATGAAGTCTTCGTACGGGCGATCCTGTAGAATTTCCACGATTGCTACGATACCTTCATCTTGACGTTGAGCACGCTTTATTCCGTAGAGTAGACTGTCGATGTGTCCATACATAACACCTAAGCATCTGCTCAAAGCGTCTACGTGCTGCATTTTCGTTCCGGGCCGGTGTTCTATTCTGTAATTGAATTCCTCGAGTGTCATTGCCCATCTGGCTACCTTCGGAGATAAATCTTTCTTATCCATAGTTTTCTGGAAAGCTTGGCAATCGGTGACTACCTTAAACTCGATACCTAAAAGGTATACTCTAAACTTTTTCAAGGCGGCCATTATTGCGAGTACCTCCAGCTCGTAACTGTTGTATTTTTCTTCTTGAGCTGACGTCTTCATGCTCATGTAACTAATCGGATGAAACTGATTGTCTTCGGGTGATCTCTGTAATAGAACAGAACCATAGCCGTGCTTGCTGGCATCTGTATGTAATTCCGTGTCGTATTTCGGGTTGTAAATTCGCAGAACTGGTTCCGATGCTAGTATTCTCTTCAGATTTTTGAAAGCTTCACGTTGCTCTATTCCGAATCGAAATTCGGTGCCTTCTCTCAGGAGATCGCTCAGCGGCTTGGCAATTACCGAGTACATCGAGATGAATTTTCTGAAATAGCCTGATAGGCCGAGAAAACTATGAACGTCTTTAATACACTTCGGTTCAGGAAAATCTTCAACAGCCTTCGTCTTTTCTGCAGAAGGATATATTTTACCGTCTTCAATCATGTAGCCCAGAAAACTAACCTTGGTCTTCAGAAGCTGGCATTTCTCGAAATTGATGTCCAGACCATAGTCAGCTGCTACCTTCAATACTATCTCAAGGCGTCTCAAGGCTTCCTCTTCATTTGCGGCTGGAATAATAATGTCGTCCATGTATAAGAACACAATTTCTTCTCGATTCAAAGTCCAGTATACCGTATTAATATAGCGTTGGAAAACAGCTGGCGAGTTGCAGAGCCCAAAAGGTACCTTCTTGAACTGAAATTGGCCACTATAAGTGACAAACGCAGTGTATTTTCGACTTTGCTCCTTGACGCCAACGTGGAAGAATCCATTTCTTAGATCCAAGGTGCTAAAAACACGTGCATTCTGCAATCTGTCCAACAAGTCTTCTATCAACGGGAGGGGGTATCTGTCTTTGATCATAATCTTATTTACTTTGTTACGGGCTGCCCTTACTCTTGGACTGTGGAAACACTTGCGCCGCTGATCCGCAACCCCTGTTACGCGACTGCATCTTCACGCCCGGTCATCTAGGCGAAGTCAGAGGTCACTTGACCTCGGCGGCAGTACACTGAACCTTGACTGCTCAAGGATAAGTAACAACTTGTAATTTTTCGGCTGAAATACTCACTCAGTCTTTAACGGTAAGATTGCGTAGTCGGAGAATCTTTGCTGGCGATATTTTTGGGTGAAATTCTGTTGGAATTATTGTGTGCCGCCTGTGAGCGGGATTAACCAGTCAAAGACTCCACTGGAAATCAGTTTCCTCGGGAAAGTCCCGGATTTGAGTGCGCTGCCGTTATTTTCAAACTACTTAGCCGCCCATCAGCACAGGTGAATAACTTATACCTTGAACCTCGGTTCGTTCTCTGCTGGCCTCGTCGCAGTGGGCTGATCTATATTTTGTTGCAGGCTTTTATTTTATCTTTTACCGTTTATACCTGTATGGTATAATTCGCAATTCATTTACTGAATCACTGCCGTTGTGGTGTTGGTTTGTGGTTGTTCTCGGCGAGGTGGACTTGGTTAACGTCCCCGCCGGCATCACCTCTTCGAGAGACGCTTATTCGGGCTTACGAGCGACGAGCAAGGTCGAGATCCGCTCCAGAAGGGCCGACGTCACCTAGGTGATATCCACGCGGTCGAGTTACATTCCGCCATCTTGGATTCTGACGATCGTCCCGACGCGTCGGCTTCCTATCCGTCCACATCCGCCTACGCCACCGACATCTGGCCTACAGATAAGCTTTGTTTCATTATTTATTTATGCATACATATATATTTTGTATTTTGGGCTATTTATGTTATTTGTTTGGTTACGTACCGAATTGGTTATATTTTGGCTACGTCCGGCACGCACGTAGCACGTACGAGCGTTTTGTTCACCAACGTCACCGTGGCCTTAGGGCGTAGATACCCCGTGAGAGCACAGGACTGTGGACTCAGTCATTTTATGCCGCGCGCGCATCGCTTCGATGGTACCACCGACGCTCCCTGCGTATTAGCGCTATTAGTTTTTTTTGAGGGAATCACACCCGTCCTCGCTACTCGAAGCGTACTACCCCCTTAGCGTCCTTAGAGTCATTTCTGTCATTGTTGACCTCGTGCGAGTTACGGTCAACCCGTGACAGCCGCCAGCAGCGTGAGGGCATCACACTCTAGCCTAGTTTGGCACTGCAATTAAATTATGTAATTATTACGTATATTGTTTTATTCATTTGCAATACTTACACTTTAATTATCTCATATTATTGAATACTTCTATTGTACCTTTATTTAATTATTAATATATCTCGTAGTTCAGATTATCTGTATTTATGTATCTTTTCTCACGTCACCTTGCTACCCCCTCCCCGTAGACGCGTTGGTCAGTCAGTTGGAGGCGTTACAGGCCAACTGGCGCACAACATTTCACAGAACCTAGGTAGCGACGATCCCGAGCTAGCCACGCCACCAACTTCGTTCGGATAAAGTTCACCAGGTCGTAGCAAGTAAATTGGCGCCCAACGTGGGGCCCCTTCTGAGAATAGAATTCTTAGCGCTCTTTAGGTTTAGAATTATTTTCGTAGATTATTTCGTTAGATTTAGGTTATTTCGAGTACTAGGATAGGTTCAGGGTTAGGAAAGAAGGTTGTAAATCGTCAATTAAATCTTCTTAAGTTTATTTATTAAGGCTATTCGTTTAAGTTAAGTACATTTATCGGTGTCTTCGTCAGTAATCACTATGGAAGGGAAGATCGAGATCAATCGGTTAAGTAAAGAAGAGTTACAATATGAATTAAAAGTTCGTGGAGTCGAGGAGGTTAGTACTGTCGAGTCGATGCGGAAATCTCTTAGATATGTATTAAAATTGGAAAAGAAACCTGGTTATTCGGCACCGGATTATCCATTCTCATTTGCAGAGGACGATGAGGCTCTGAAAAAGACAATAGCAGCCACTGAAACAGAGTTAGATTCATTTCTAGGTACAAAATCATCACCAGCCTATTGTAAATTACTTAGCACAATCACGCATGCACTAGGTCGCGCTAACCGCTGTCAGCCAACAAGCGACGCGGAGAAGAAAACGAAATCTAAACAGATATCTAAATTAATCACGTTACAATCAGATTTAAAGACTAAAGCTACGGCTGTGAAGCATTCGTCGACGGTTGTCAGCCAGATACTGGAACTCAGTGCATTCGACATGCAGAGTTGTTTTTCTGGTAATTCGTCCAGCGAGTCAGAAGTGGAAGAGGCGGCTGCAACATCACGAATGTCTCTAAAATACGTTTCAGTAGCGAAATGGGATCTTAAATTCTCCGGTGATGTTCGGGAAATGTCAGTTAACGCATTTATAGAGAGAGTAGATGAGTTGCGAGTAGCCAGAAACGTGAGTAGGTCACAGCTGTTGTGTAGCGCGTTAGATTTATTTAAAGGATCAGCACTTATTTGGTACCGTGCAAACCGGAACATTTTCAGGACTTGGGAGGATTTAGTAGAGGGACTGCGGGAGGAATTCCAACCCCCAGATTACGAGGATAGGTTGTGGGAAGAAATAAAACATCGGACACAAGGGCCACAGGAGCCTATAGGCATCTATATAGCCGTTATGTCATCCCTGTTCTCGAGGCTCAGAAGCAAGATTACAGAGGAGATGCGGGTTCGAATCCTGTTAAAAAACATCACGCCCTTTTACCAAACGCAACTCGGGTTAATGGATATCACTTCCGTAGCCGAACTTCTCCAGCTGTGTAGACGTTTAGAGAAACGTAAGGCGTCCGTAGAGGCGTATGCACCCCCACCTAGGCGCAGCTGTGCGATGGAGCCTGATCTCGCGTACGTTTACGCCGAGCATCCAGCCCCCGTCCGCCGCGATAGCTACCGTACTTCACGCGATCGAACACCGGCCCCATCTTCGTCGAATGCGATGGTGCACGAGGTGCGCAACGAACAGCGTACTTGCTGGAACTGCAAAAAAACCGGTCATTTGGCGATTAACTGTAGGCAACCAAGTAGAAAACACTGTTACCGTTGTGGGAAGCAGGACGTAACCGTAAACTCTTGCCCCTCATGTCGGTCGGGAAACGGCTCGTCGGTGCGGTAGAAGACCGTATACTGCATCAACAGTCCGCTGAATCGGTCGTCAACAGTAAAATTCTCCTCGACTTCATACTATCACACGTGCACGGGGATGAACGTCCGTATCTGGAAGTGCATATTTTTGAAAAATCATTTTTATGTTTATTGGATTCAGGTGCTTCATGCACTATAGTAGGGAAACCGGGTTGGGAAATACTTAAAGATTTTCATCTTCCATTCCAGGAATCGGTGACTGAATGTAAAGTTGCTAATGGTGATCGGTGCACCAGCATCGGTACAATCAATGTACCCATTCGTGTGAGGAATAAGATTAAGATCATAGATATTTTAGTTGTACCAGAATTAACACACCTCTTAATCCTCGGTGCGAATTTCTGGAGGATAATGGGCATCGTGCCCGATCTCAGGAGAGGCGAGTGGTCGTTCTCCACGTCCCCCGTCGTTGTTTGTGACGTCATCCAGCCTTGGGGTAATCTGACGCCATCCCAAGGGCATAAATTGACGCAGTTGGTTGAGGAGGCGTTCGGGTCTATGGGGAAAAATGAATTAGGTTGCGCAAAATGGGTTGAACATGAGATACATACCGATAGCTCCCCAATCAAGCAGCGGTACTACCCTATTTCCCCCGCGATGCAAAAGCATGTAGATAGAGAGCTGGACGACATGCTCGAGCAGGGCATAGTAGAGCGATCGCAGAGTCCGTGGGCTTCACCCATTCTCCTAGTCCCAAAGAAAGACGGATCATATAGATTTTGCGTAGATTATAGGAAGCTGAATGCGGTTACCAAACGCGATGCTTATCCTCTTCCATACATTTCCAACACATTAGATAAGTTGCGTGACGCCAAATATCTGAGTTCGCTTGATATAAAATCGGCATATTGGCAGATCCCCATGGCAGAACAGTCCAAACAATTCACGGCGTTTACTGTCCCCAACCGTGGTTTGTTTCAGTTCCGGCGCATGCCGTTTGGCCTTCATAACGCCCCAGCTCGTTGGCAACGCTTTATTGACCTGGTGATCGGCGCCGACCTCGAGCCTCACGTCTTCGTGTACCTCGATGACGTCATCATCGTGACTCAGACGTTTGAGCGACACGTTGAGGTTCTCGAGGAGGTATTGCGTAGGTTGCGGGAGGCGGGACTAACCTTGAGTAGGGACAAATGTGAAATCTGTCGTGAGGAGCTGAAATACTTGGGCTACGTGGTGAACCGTAAGGGTCTTCATGTTGATCCAGATAAGGTGCGAGCCATTCTGGAGATACCGACGCCGAAGTGCGCAGCGGATGTCAGACGGTTGGTGGGAATGGCGTCGTGGTATAGGCGCTTTGTACCAAATTTTTCGTCGTTGATTGCGCCGCTGACGAATCTGCTCCGCAAGAACGTCAAATTTGAGTGGAACAAGTCGTGTGTAGACGCTTGGGGCGCTATTAAAAATAATTTGGTGTCTGCTCCAATTTTGACGTGCCCGAATTATGACCGTGAGTTCGTCCTTCAAACGGACGCATCAAACTACGGGCTCGGGGCTGTGCTGACGCAAGAAGATGACGAGGGTGAGAGAGTGGTGTGTTACCTGTCGCGTTCATTGACTCGGCCTGAGCGTAATTACTCCACGACGGAGAAGGAGTTGTTGGCGTTGTTGTGGGCCATTGAGAAGCTCCGGCCGTACCTGGAAGGAACAAAATTCACGGCAATAACCGACCACTACTCGCTCTTATGGCTACAGAACCTGCAGAACCCTTCTGGTCGTCTTGCGCGTTGGGCTGTGCGACTGCAGCAATACGAGTTCGATATCGTGCATCGGAAAGGTAAGCAGCACATTGTACCTGATGCTTTGTCACGTGCTGTACCGGTAGTTGATACTGTGGACGTTGGTGTCGTGGGCGAACCCGGTAGCACTGACAAATGGTTCACCAAGCTGCTGAATTCGGTGCAGTCAGATCCCTTGCGATATCCTTCATATCGGGTTTCAGATGGTCGTCTTTTTAAGTTCATTAAGTCGGACATATTTGGATTGGTTGATGAAGACGACCACTGGAAAGAAATCATATCTAAAGACAAGCGTAAAACTCTAATTTCTCAAAATCACGACTTACCGACTTGCGGACATCTTGGCGTGTTTAAAACCTTCCATCGGCTGGCACGGACATATTACTGGCCTAAAATGAAGGCAGATGTGGCGAAGTACATCCGTAAATGCCATGTGTGCATCAGGAGCAAGCCTGAGCAAAAACTTCCAGCAGGTAGGATGGGTGGGCATTCGCAGATAGCTAGACCGTGGGAAATGGTGTGTGTGGATTTAGTAGGGCCATTACCGCGATCCACCCGTGGATTTGCATATATCCTGGTGATCGCTGATTGTTTTAGCAAATTTTCATTGTGCTTCCCGCTTCGGAAAGCTACTGCAGCGAGCGTAGTGCGACACCTGGAGGAAAACATATTCCTCGTGTTCGGAGTACCGCGTGTCATAATATCAGACAACGGTGTACAATTCCGTTCTAAAGAATACACTAAATTACTAACCTCGTATAATGTCAGAGCCGCGTACACTTCGCTATATCATCCGCAAGCTAATCCAACCGAGCGAGTAAATCGTGTGCTAAAAACCATGCTCATATCATTTGTGTCAGAAAACCAGAAAGAATGGGATAAATACTTACCGCAGGTGGCTTGTGCACTGCGTACAGCCAAGCATGAAGTTACGGGACACACTCCGTTCTTCATAAACTTCGGTCGTGAAATGCGGTTACTCGGCAACTCAGACAACGAAACGTCAGATTTTGAGGTTAGAAAGTTGGAAATACGTCGTAACAAGACAGAGTTTAACGAAAGAGCGTGCAATTTCTCTAAATTGTACAAAAATGTTAGCACTAAACTTCAGAATGCGTACCATAAGGCTAAAATGAGGTATGATTTGCGTCATCGGGCGATTCACTTCGACCCGGATCAGTTGGTTTGGAGGAAAAATTTTATTCTGTCAGATGCGTCAAAACACTTTACCGCTAAACTAGCTGACAAATATTTAGGACCCTTCAGGATACACAAACGAATTTCAACGGATACTTATGAACTTAAAAACCTCGCTGGTGATGTCCTCCGTGGCACCTGGAGCTCACAGCATCTAAAAGCTCACCCTGGCGATGACTCGAATTAGGAATTAGTTCACATTAATTTTTCTTGGCTTTATTATTTAGCTAGTATCGTTTACATATATTCATTAAGTTATTATTATTATTATTATTATTTGACGCTTTATTATTTAATTAGGATTATTGACATGTATTAATTAGGTTAGATTTGTGTGTTGTCTACATTTATAATTAGATTGTTGCTTTGATGAGCTGCGCGCATTCCCGGTCGGTCTGGTTGACTAATTGTGCTAGATTTAGGTCAGAAAAGAAATTTTCTGCGAAAATTTCTTTCAGCGAAGTAAGGGGGGAGTTGTTACGGGCTGCCCTTACTCTTGGACTGTGGAAACACTTGCGCCGCTGATCCGCAACCCCTGTTACGCGACTGCATCTTCACGCCCGGTCATCTAGGCGAAGTCAGAGGTCACTTGACCTCGGCGGCAGTACACTGAACCTTGACTGCTCAAGGATAAGTAACAACTTGTAATTTTTCGGCTGAAATACTCACTCAGTCTTTAACGGTAAGATTGCGTAGTCGGAGAATCTTTGCTGGCGATATTTTTGGGTGAAATTCTGTTGGAATTATTGTGTGCCGCCTGTGAGCGGGATTAACCAGTCAAAGACTCCACTGGAAATCAGTTTCCTCGGGATAGTCCCGGATTTGAGTGCGCTGCCGTTATTTTCAAACTACTTAGCCGCCCATCAGCACAGGTGAATAACTTATACCTTGAACCTCGGTTCGTTCTCTGCTGGCCTCGTCGCAGTGGGCTGATCTATATTTTGTTGCAGGCTTTTATTTTATCTTTTACCGTTTATACCTGTATGGTATAATTCGCAATTCATTTACTGAATCACTGCCGTTGTGGTGTTGGTTTGTGGTTGTTCTCGGCGTGGTGGACTTGGTTAACGTCCCCGCCGGCATCACCTCTTCGAGAGACGCTTATTAGGGCTTACGAGCGACGAGCAAGGTCGAGATCCGCTCCAGAAGGGCCGACGTCACCTAGGTGATATCCACGCGGTCGAGTTACATTCCGCCATCTTGGATTCTGACGATCGTCCCGACGCGTCGGCTTCCTATCCGTCCACATCCGCCTACGCCACCGACATCTGGCCTACAGATAAGCTTTGTTTCATTATTTATTTATGCATATATATATTTTGTATTTTGGGCTATTTATGTTATTTGTTTGGTTACGTACCGAATTGGTTATATTTTGGCTACGTCCGGCACGCACGTAGCACGTACGAGCGTTTTGTTCACCAACGTCACCGTGGCCTTAGGGCGTAGATACCCCGTGAGAGCACAGGACTGTGGACTCAGTCATTTTATGCCGCGCGCGCATCGCTTCGATGGTACCACCGACGCTCCCTGCGTATTAGCGCTATTAGTTTTTTTTGAGGGAATCACACCCGTCCTCGCTACTCGAAGCGTACTACCCCCTTAGCGTCCTTAGAGTCATTTCTGTCATTGTTGACCTCGTGCGAGTTACGGTCAACCCGTGACAGCCGCCAGCAGCGTGAGGGCATCACACTCTAGCCTAGTTTGGCACTGCAATTAAATTATGTAATTATTACGTATATTGTTTTATTCATTTGCAATACTTACACTTTAATTATCTCATATTATTGAATACTTCTATTGTACCTTTATTTAATTATTAATATATCTCGTAGTTCAGATTATCTGTATTTATGTATCTTTTCTCACGTCACCTTGCTACCCCCTCCCCGTAGACGCGTTGGTCAGTCAGTTGGAGGCGTTACAGGCCAACTGGCGCACAACATTTCACAGAACCTAGGTAGCGACGATCCCGAGCTAGCCACGCCACCAACTTCGTTCGGATAAAGTTCACCAGGTCGTAGCAACTTTCCTGTAGTCTATACAGACTCGTGCTTTGCCGTTCTTTTTACTCACGACGACGACTTGACTCGCGTACTCCGATGAACTAGGTTCAATTATGTCGTCCGTCAACCAGATTTCTACCTGCTCATCCACAATCTTCTTTTCAGCGGGAGACAGTCGACGAGGTCTACTGTAGATTGGCTGCTCTTCTTTTACGTTGATGGTCATCTCAACATCTGCGTTCTTCGTCTTATTTGGTCTGTAATCAGATACTAATTCTCGAACTTTTGACTTACTTTCTTCGCTGGCTGTTTCCTCTATGTCCAAGTCGTCTTTGCTGTGTACCGTTCCAATACACATCAATGTTACTGCTTCTTTTTCAAACTTTGTGATCTTGATACCTTCCTTGTTCATTCGGACATCTGCTTGATTTATGAAATCATCTCCGAGAATCATTTCCATCTTCATTGTGTCCTGGGAAACGACGTAGATGTCCGCATCAAACGTTTCTTCATCGGTCATTATTTTGGTGCTGAAATAGCCTCGAGGGGAAACAAGATTCTTAGCGAATCCTGTCAGCATTATGTCAGTTCGTGTCAACGTCGGAGAACCGATTTTCTCATATACATCGTCTCGGATCAGGTTCAAATCACAGCCACTGTCAATCAGAGCGCCGATTTTATTGTCAGCGATAAATACGTCTTTAATTCTCTTGTTCTTGTTTACCAAAGTCGCATGCATCATGGCAACACTTCCGTCTTTTTTCTTTTTCTCTTCAGTACAATCCGAAGCTATATGGCCAAATTTGTTGCAGTTAAAACATTTTTTTCCTTTGTCTTTGAATCTGCAATCGCTCGATCTGTGTCCAAGTTTCCCACAGTTGTAGCATTTCTGAGCTGTATCCTTCGGATTGGTATTTCCCGCGGATGATTCTTTCGTCTTGTTCCCGTTGTCCGTCCTTTCGGTTTTTGTGTAGAGCCTGGAACAAGCACGTTCGTAGTGACGTAACTTCTCTTTGAATTCTTTCAAGTTGGTAGCTCCATACAGCATTATTTTCGTCGCCGACTTGTCTTCGATGCCATCGATGACATATTGTATGAGAGATTCATTATCTATGTCGCTCCTGCTGGCGATTTCCTTCATCACCAGAAAATATTCTTGAAGAGGCTCTTCTCTCTTCTTACGTCGTTTTTGCAATAGCTTATGAACTTCGGCGCTGCTCGTTTTCGTGTGGAACTCTTCAATCAAGGCTATCTTCAATGAACTCCATGACTGTATACCTCTTTCGCTTTGAATGAAGAGTCTAGCCTGACCTGTGAGCGATTTTTTGGCAAAAATAAATTTCTGCAAGCTATTCCATCCCATAAGCGTTGCATTATCTTCAAAATCTTCTATCCACGTCGTAACTGGAAATCCGTCACTGCCGTCGAATGTACGAATAAAACCTTCAATATCCCTAAAAGTAAGAGCGAAGCGTTGACTACTTACAGTTGCTTTATTTTCTTCGCTTTGTATGAAATTGTCACTGTAACTTGACAACTTCGAATCTTCTAACGTCATTTTGGTAAATTTTTTCGTAAAATCGTTTTCTTGTATATCGGGTACTTTTTCCAGAGTTATCTCTTTATCTTCTTCGTCGTCTTCTAGATCATCATCGTCGTCGTCTTCTTCATTTTCGATGCTGTTAGCAAGTGTCTCCAAGTCCATCAAATTGTCACAGATTCTTTGAACCAAGCCTTCTTTCGAACCAGTGTAGTCTATGCACAAAACACTGCATAAAGCAACTAAATCTGTTTCCAAAAAGTTCTTATTAATGAATAATGTTTTTCTTTCATGTTCGTCAGATTGTGGTTTGAATTTAAATCCGTCGAAAAGACGAAGACGCTTGCGATGCGATCTGTCTTCAGGAATGCTCTCGAAAATGAGGTAATGTAGCTTCTTTATCGCTTTTACTGGAGCTGATTTGATATTTGCATTTATTTTTTCAATATTTTCTAATGTCGTCATTTTACTTATCTTTGAAACTTAATACGTCTTTGTCTCTAAAAGGTTTCCAATATGGCGTCGTTGTTGTTCGTCAAAAGTTACTTTGTCTTCTTTCTATCAATTCTTTTCGTTTCCAATCGTCGTTTCAAAGAACATCAAGCGTCGTTGAAGATACGTTACGGCTGCAGTTATTGCCTCGGACTTTTATTCCCGCAACTTCTGTAATCCCGGTTGAGCCCCCAAATTTATGGGAATAAAAGACACATTAAATACTTTTCAACAAATCTAATTTAATAAAAATATTGTCAAATTATTATACAAAAACAAAAACATAACACATTTCATTTATCTATTTTTAACTGACAGTTCTCTCTTTTATTTTCAACGCCTACTCCCATTACGGATCCCACAATTATATTATTTTAAAATGCATTATTCTATACATAATATCAGTAATATCCTTGTTCTAGTGAATCAGCGTAAGTTCCTTATATTGTGGCAATTAAAAAATTATTGTTATTTGTTAGTTCTATCAGATCTATCTATTGTAGCTCTCGGAGAGTAAAATCTCGCAACTGAGAGTAACTGTCGATAGTAACTCTAGAGAATTACTCTCAAGTGGACACCTAGCATAATATTTGAACTTCTTAATGGACTTATAATAATTATGTAGGTAATAAATTATATATTTCACAAATCTAATCTGCTCTTAGTTTAATATATTATTTTATTTTATAAATACCATATTTACATAATACTATATGTCCAGTTAATATCTATATACTATATCCAACATTTCAAAATTCTACACCACACTCTACACATGCACTACACCACAGAGAAACTTCCTTTCCACAGACATCTGTTTATCTGTCACATTGACAATTTTATTTTTGTTTTAAATTTTATTTCTATTTCGGGATTCACAAATCGTGGTAGGTAAAATGGGAATGCTTTCAACAGCAGAATATTCATAATCCGAATCCTGTTACAGCTGAATATTCATTTTCAGAATATTCAAATTCCGAAAGTTTTATGTTTGCACAGAATTATTCAAATTCCGAAACATGTTAAAGCAGAATATTCATTTTCAGAATATTCATAAATCGAAAAATTTTGGTCTGACCAGAATTATTGAAATTCCGAAACATGTTACAGCGGAATATTCATTTACAGAATATTCAAATTCCGAAATATTAAAATTCCGAAACATACTGCAACCGAATATTATTTATCAGAATATTGATATTCCGAAAGTTTTAGGTTTGCACGGAATTATTCAAATTCCGAAACATGTTGAAACCGAATATTCATTTTCAGAATGTACATATTCCGAAAGTTTTAGGTTTGTAAAAATTTATTCGAATGCCGGATATTCAATTTATCGCTTGCTGGCAGTTTGAAATTAGTTTTGCATTTCGTCGTTAGAGTGCCATTTGTTAAAATGACAGTTTTATTTTGTTATAAAATAAGATCAAAATAATTATTTCAGTATTATTTTAATTCATAATTTTAAAGGTATTTTATATTTATACATTATTATATATATATTTATAATTCGGCATTTGAATAAATTTTTACAAACCTAAAACTTTCGGAATATGTACATTCTGAAAACGAATATTCGGTTTCAACATGTTTCGGAATTTGAATAATTCCGTGCAAACCTAAAACTTTCGGAATATGAATATTCTGAAAATTAATATTCGGCTGCAGTATGTTTCGGAATTTTAATATTTCGGAATTTGAATATTCTGAAAATGAATATTCGGCTGTAACATATTTCGGAATTTTAATAATTTTGGCGAGACCTAAAAATTTCGGATTATGAATATTCTGAAAATGATGATTCGGCTGTAACATACTTCGGAATTTGAATAATGCTGTGCAAACCTAAAAAATTCGGAATTTGAATATTCTGAAAATGAATATTAGGCTGTAACATGATTCGGAATTTGAATATTCTGCTGTTGACACGGCACCCGGTAAAATTATATTATTTAAAAAAATTATCTATTCTATTAAATGAGCAAGGAATTGTATGTTTTTACGGTCATGCTATCTCGAAAACGGCTCTAACGATTTTCTCGAAAGTTGGTATATAAGAGGTTTTCAACCTCAGGAATCTAACGGACTAACTCAAATTTTCCAGAAAACTCGTTTTCAGCGAGTTTTTCACTGTTCAAAAATACACTAGGTTGCGCCTATACCACGTCTACTCGAATATTTTACTGTAGGTATACACTTTTGAGCGTATCTAATTGCCGCGCTGTGACTCTACCTATGGCCATACCTATTAAATAAAATTTTTGATTTTCACATAAATTCTTACCTGATGCGAGGTGGTCAAAAACTCTACGTATGGCCATACCTATTAAATAAAATTTTTGATTCCCACATAAATTCTTACCTGATGTGAGGTGGTTAAGAACGGTACCTGCGGCCACACCTATTAAATAAAATTTTAGATTTCCACAAATTCTTACCTGATGTGAGGTGGTCAAGAATGGTACCTATGGCCATACCTATTAAATACAATTTTTAATTCCCACATAAATTTTTACCTAATGTGAGATGGTCAAGAATGGTACCTATGACCATACCTATTAAATAAAATTTTTGATTCCCATATAAATTCTTACCTGATGTGAGGTGGTCAAGAATGGTACCTATGGCCATACCTATTAAATAAAATTTTTGATTCCCACATAAATTCTTACCTGATGTGAGGTGGTCAAGAATGGTACCTATGGCCATACCTGTTAAATAAAATTTTTGATTCCCACGTAAATTCTTACCTGATGTCAGGTGGTCAAGAATGGTTCCTATGGCCATACCTATTAAATAAAATTTTTGATTCCCATATAAATTCTTACCTGATGTGAGGTGGTCAAGAATGGTACCTATGGCCATACCTGTTAAATAAAATTTTTGATTCCCACATAAATTCTTACCTGATGTGAGGTGGTCAAGAATGGTACCTATGGCCATACCTGTTAAATAAAATTTTTGATTCCCACGTAAATTCTTACCTGATGTCAGGTGGTCAAGAATGGTTCCTATGGCCATACCTAATGCAGAATAATACCGTACCAGATGTTTACCAAGATGAAGATTTTTTCCTTGAAAATTTGGAAGCCTTTCTTTACATTAAAAATCTTCAAATTAGTTTTTAATACTTAAAATCATTTACTTCTGTTTGTTATGTTTTACTGCTGGTTTTTCAAAAAATTTATTACCTAATCATATGTTATTTTAAAATTTATTATTTTGTATAATTTATTAAATAATATTTATTGTGTTAAAATTGTTTTAATTTTATTTCAACTAAGTAACCATTCCATTATCCTTTTAAACAAGTAGTCAATTGATTTAAAGACAATTTTATAATTTATTTTCATCCGGAAAAAATACATACATGCAATTTTTAGTCATTTTATAGCATAAGATAAGATATAAAACAAAGTGAGAGTTTGGCTAATGAGACCCAGATCGTAGATCGGCATCCCGATATTATTTCTTTATTGGTTAAAGATATAGAAACAAGTAAGATTAAATATTGTACAATGTAATTTCTTCTTTCATGTGTGGTATGTCAAATTGTAACAATCGCATTATTTTATACAATTTTTGCAAAAAATGTTATAGTGCTACAAGAAAAGTACCATTTCCGGTTGGTGGATTTTTACCAAAATCTTTTCAGCTCTTCATTAACATATATAAATGTATAATGCAAAATATTATAATTTTATGTTCAGTAGAATTTGAGATAATGAACCGGGACGAAAGGCTATAGTAGGCGTACATACAGACTTTCATACACACACACACACACACACACACACACACACACACACACACACACACACACACACACACACACACACACACACACACACACACACACACACACACACACACACACACACACACACACACACACACACACACACACACACACACACACACACACACACACAGACATCATCGTGAAAATAGTCAAAATAGGTTCTAAAGGTGCTAAAACGTGCTAATTGACAAAAATCTCGACATCGAATTTTTTCACGATCCCTATACCTCTCTAGGCGAGAGGTAATTAAACTTTTAACACGGCCTACTGCTGTTAAAAATGCAATATTATAAGACGCCGTGTTAAAAGTGAACTGTCAATCACTTTTAACGTGCGTTAAAAGTAAACTGCCAATCACTTTTAACGCACGTTAAAAGTAAATTTCATCTCTTAATAAACAACTCTCAATTTTTATTGAATTCATAGACTGCGTGTTTCATTATATTACTATATAAATATCTTTTGTTACTGAACTGTCAAAAATAATTAAATACATTATTTCTTATATTAAAATATAAAACGATGTTTGTAGAAAAAATAGTGTATGATATACGTGTTAAAAGTGCTTTTATTTTGTTCGAAGGGTTACGCCACTCCGCTTCGCGTCGTGTCCTAAACTTCCCGTCTCACAAAATAAAATGTCACTTTTAACACTTATATCATAAATAACTATTATTGCACTAAGATCCTCTAGTTATTGTAGATGTAAATGTAAATCATAATTAACAAATTTTTTCTTTTATAAATGACTAACAAACAATATTATATTCGCTGATGATTTAAAAATTTTCCACTCTATTTCCTGTGTATCTGATTGCGTTAATCTTCAAAGAGACCTAGATGCCTTAAGCCAGTGGTGTACGTCAAACAAGTTGTATTTAAATGTTCGCAAATGTAAAATTCTTTCATACACCAGAAAAACTCCTCTACTATTTAACTACTTAGTTAATAACATTCCGCTGGAGCGTGTTGCTTTTATTAAAGATCTCGGTGTCACATTTGACCCTAAATTAGCTCTCAATCTTCATATACAAAATCTAGTTTCTTCATGTAATAAAGTGCTGGGCTTCATTAAAAGACACACCCAATCATTCACAAACATACTAGCCATTAAAATTTTGTATTTCTCTCTCATAAGATCCAAACTAGAATACTGTTCCATCATTTGGCATCCCTACTATGAAAAATACGAAGTTATGATTGAATCCGTACAACGCAAATTTATCAAATACTTATATTTTAAAAAACATAAGCGTTACTGTCCATCTGGGTATTCTCATGATATTCTATTACTTGAGTTCAATATGTGCAAACTTGTCATTCGACGTCAGATTTCGTCCTTAGTATTTCTGTTTAACTTAATTAATAACAATCGTCTTGATGATCCTTTCACACTATCTTTACTCAATTTCCATACACCCAACACTATTACTAGATTCAATAGTTGTTTCTACCTTCCTAGAGCTTCATCTAATTTACTCCTCAAATCTCCTATATTTTCAATGTGCACACTTTATAACAAAATTCATATTCATGTGGATATTTTTAGCTATTCCTTATCGAAATTCAGAAGTCAATGTTATTCTTTATTGTTAAATTTGGAAACTTAAAGTTTTTGGTTTAGTATGAGCATTCCATTTTTTATTATATATTTTTATATTATTGTTACTATTTTTCTTAATGTACTACTCTGTATTACTTTTTCTTTTTGTATGGTTCATGTTTTTGATCTGTAATTGGGTTTACGGACCTGTTGATCATTTTGTTAAATAAATATATATGTACAGTTTGTAAAGATGAAAAAAACACAACCAACTTTTATAAAAATAAAAATGGTTATCAATCTCAATGTAAAGAATGTATGAAAGTCTATATGAAAAATTACATGAAAAAATATTATTATGAAAATAAAAATAAAATACAAGAACCAACTTTGTGTGAATGTGGCCAAATAGTTGTAAAAACTTACATGAAAGAACATTTAAAAAGACCTATACATTTTGGTTTAATGAGTATGAAAGAAAATTCACTCAAGATGGTAGAGTTCACAAATTCAAATTAATTTTATATTAACTAAAATTATTCTCTATTAAATAGAGATGAATGAACCAAGTACATCTCAAATAAATGCCTCAACAAATATCATCCAATATGCAAAATGTAATTTCTGTGGTGCTGATTATAATCCAACTAATAATCATGATTGTTTAAGTACAAAAACTATTAAAGATTTACGAGTAATATGCAAGAGTAAAAATATAAAAGGGTATTCAAATTTAAAGAAAACTGAACTAGTACATAAAATTAAGGAATCCCGTATGCACTCACATAAAGTATGCCATAATCCTGAACCAGACCTTATTATTCGATTGAATGATCTCCGATTGTCTGAGCTATACAACATAGCAAAATCATTGGGAATACCATATATTAAAAAATCTGACGTGGACACCACATGACTTCCTTGTACGCCTTGTTTGTTCATACTTTTCTTAATAACTAAAATGTAGAATAATATAAAAAATTATTTTAACTTATTATACTAGTATACTCACAAATATATTTTAGTCATTTTATTTAAACTGCAGAAGAAGATATAAAGCATATTTTACTATTGTCACTGTCATGTCATAATCATTTAAATTTTACGTAGTAACAAATGTTAATCGATCATGGACTACAAGATACCGAAATATTAAATTATACATACTTTAATTATTTTTAAATGATAGCAAATACAAAAATATTTATAAAATACCGATTGTAGGTAATAATCACATAATCTTTCATTTAAAATAAAAAAAATTATCTTAAATTAAATATTTTACGAAATATTTTTAAAAAGTACTACTTCCGGTTTGTAGACTGAGACCAAAAATAGGAGGTGCACAACTAGATGCTATAACAGTCCTAAATACAAAATTTCAACTTTCTACGTCTAACCGTATTTGAGTTATGCGACACACATACGTCCGTCCGTCCGTCCGTACGTACGTACGTACGTACGTACAGACGTCACGTCGAAACTAGTCATAATGGATTCAGAAAAGGTCAAAACGGATATTTCCGTCAAAATCTGAGAACCGAAATTTTTCGCGATTACAATACTTCCTTACTTCGTACAAGGAAGTAAAAATACAAGAAAGTGGAATTAATTAATCAAATTAAAGATCAACAAAGTCAAAACAATAACATTTTTCCATTCGATGATAAGTTATATGAAAAACCGAAGAAACAAAGAGCACAAAGAGTAAAGTGTGATGTATGTGGGGAATATATTAAGGAATCCCGTATGCACTCGCATAAAGTATGCCATAATCCTGAACCAGAGTTTATATTTTAGTGGAAAGTGTTTATGAAAGTCGATTATTAACCTATCAGCATAATAATAAAAAAATGAATGTAGATATAGAGACATATATGAATTTAGTAAAAGAAAAAGCAGTAAATGTAATTCAAAACGCTTTGAGTATGCATAAGAATATTAAAATTAATTTAAATATGGAATGCAAATTTAAGAAATTAAAAGATCCCAGTATAACAATGTTAAATTCATTTCAGTTGAATAATATGATATTAAGAGAAGAGGATGATTTATCTCAATATTGGGATAATCAGAAGGTTTTATTCATAGCAAGATGTGATGAAATGGAAGCAAGAGACTCAGACTGGGTACTAAAATCTATAATTTGTTTAAGAATTAATATAAATAAATATAAACCGTTAAGTGGGAAATCATATATTGAATTAGTACCTAAATGGATAAAAGTTAAAAAAGCCTGTGTAAATATAAAAAATAATGACGACAAGTGTTTTATGTATTCAGTATTAAGTGCTTTAAAAACACCAGAAAAAAATACAAATAGAGTTTTAAAATATCATACATCCGAGTATAATAATTTGACTAATTTTGAAGGAATAAGTTTCCCTGTTTAAATTCAAGACATACCAAAATTTGAGGTGCATAACAAAATTAATATTACTGTGTTCAGTTATGAAGGTAAAACATTTTATCCGTTATATCACAACAACAAGGATTTCTATCAATAGGAATATAGACTTATTATATTTTGGAAATAAAACAAAAAACCATTATTGTTGGATTAAGAACTTGAGTCGTCTATTAAATGCTCAAATAGAAATAAATACGGATAAAAAATATTTCTGTAGGAGATGTTTAAATTATGTTGCAAGAACTGAAGAATATTTGAAGAAGCATCAAAACATTTGTTTTAGCAATGAACCATGTGTTCCAGTAATGCCTTTAAATAAATATGTTTGCAGTAAATGCGCTCACTCTAGTAAAAATCAAAATTTGATAAAAGAGCATATGGCAGAATGCCCTGGATTTATAGAGGGGATAAACATTGTGAAAAAACACATTACTGAAGGTTTAACAAATAAGGATGGGATTATAACAATTAAACCAGTAACAAAATTTAAAAACATTCAAAGAATGCAAAGACATCCTTTTGTAATTTATGCAGATTTTGAATCACTTTTAAAACCTATTCAAACATGCATGCCTTGCTACGTAGTAGCGGTGTTAGCGCAATGCGCGAGCTCTCGGCTAGACTCAGGGAGGCAGGGCCGGAGTAAGTGAAATATATAATAAGATAATTTAAACAAAAATAATTAAATTTACACATACCTTTGGGCGCCACTCTGCCAAAAGAACGACGCGTGGACAGAGGCGCGCTTGTATGTCGTCCTGAAACGGCTCAGAGGAATTTATATTGAAATTAAAAGGCAGAAAGTTGAAAATCGTTACTAATATATTGAGGTCCCAAATGATACATAATATTGATGATGATGATATGATGATTATGATGGTGACGTAGTGTGGCCACGCGCAAAATAAAAGGGGCAACAGGGTGTTAGTACTTGCGGGCAAGTGCGGTCCTTGTGATGACGTTGTACACTCCTTCGGCTGTGCGGTTGGCGATGAAAACTGATGAAACTGATGAAAGCTGATGACGGCGTGGTGGAGAGGGTTCCCACACAGACAGAGTGTGGAACCTGGTGGAAGCTGCGGTGAAGATGGTGGCGAACAATATAGTTACGCAACCACTAAATACTCTGGCTCAGTCCAAGACTCGAGACCGGCAAAACGGCACAACGGCACTTAATGTTTATAAAATTAACACTTGAGTCGATGAATAATATTTAAATATGCCCGTAGGCTAATTATTTAGAATCCGCACTATGGCGACGAAACCACAGACTTTAAACGTGACGACTGTCTCCACACTCTCACACACACTAACGTTTTTACTTGTTTCTCACAAAATTTAATTAATTTGAATTATTGTCACTCGCGCACAACGAACTTCTTCGACAACACAGAGAGGGCATTAATGGCATGGATATGAATGAATGAATGAAGATGCGTGAAAATGAATTCTCTTATAAACTAAAAATTTTAGAAAAAATTAACGTAACATAAATTCCCCCGTTTCCTCCAAAAAAAAATATAATCTTTCTTTACACTACAACTCAACTCATCAATACAAAAATAATTTGTTTATTTATTTATACAACAACAAAAATTCTCCATAGAAAGATTATATTTTATTATATTACATTTAATTAGCAAGACAAAAGAAAACAACGTATTAATTACCGAATAATTAGCAAAAATCTACTCTACAACTGTTTTCAAATCTTTAACATGCCACCTTCCAATATTTTGGCCATCTTCAACTCTCTCTAGCTCATAAATATTTGATGAAATTTTTCTCAGAATCTTACATTTCACATATTTAGGTCCTAGCTTAGCTGAATAATACTTCGAGGCATCGGATAAGGTAAAATTCCGTTTCCACACAATCTGATTAACTTGCAACTCTACTGGCCTGTGTCTTAAATTATATCTGACTGCGCTTTTCTCATATGCTTGATTTAATTTAAGCTTAACATCTTCAAAATATTCTGGCAACAACGATAGATGTTCTGTCCACTTTTGCCTATCATCAACTCCGAAAACTAAATTTCTATTATCTTTCATATTTATTCCGTATTGTTTACCAGACAAGAAAATTTCTCTACCGAAATTTAGATATACAGGGGTGTATCCAGTGACTTCGTGTACCGATGTTCTGATCGCACAACTAAATTTTGCCAAATTTACGTCCCACTTACGCTGATTTTCATTTACATAAGACGCGATCATTGTTTTTATTACTCTATTAATTCTTTCAGTAGGGTTGGATTGTGGATGATAATTAGCATTAAAAAGAATTTTACTATGGTAACTCTCTACCATTTCACGAAAAGCATTACTAACATATTGTTTGCCGTTGTCACAAATTACGTATTGGGGCACCCCAAACATCAAGAATACATTATTTTCTAAATTACGAACAACTGCATCACTAGTAGCGCTCGTTAAAGGAAACATTAAAACAAATTTGGTAAAAGTATCTGCCACAACTAATAAATATCTATTTCGTCTAGTAGATAGTGGAAATGGACCCATTAAATCTGTACAAATTATTTGCCAAGGCCTTGAAGCTATTCGCGTTCCCATATCGCCAGCTCGACGCTTTTGGTCAGCTTTATGCGCGAGACAAACAGGACATTTGGTCACATATTTTATAACATCAGAAATCATTCCAGGCCAATAATAAAGACGTGCGACTCGATTTCTAGTTTTAAAAATTCCTAAGTGACCCGCAGTAGGAGCGTCGTGCATTTCTTGTAACACGGTATTACGCACGGATTTCGGCACAACTAACTTCCAAGCATCTAAATCTTCAAAATCTAATCGAGGGGACGCAATCAGCTTAAATATGTATTTATCATCAATGCGCCAACGTGGGTACTGGTCAGGAGATTGAGAAATATTCTTAAACATTTTTGAATACCAGGGGTCATAATCATGCTCAGTGAAATCAATTAAATTTACTTTAGGAAGATTCTCAGGAATAGCACGTGATAATGCATCGGGAACAACGTGACGAGAACCTTTACGATGTTTTATGACAAAATCGTAAGCCTGCAAACGTAATGCCCAACGAGCAAGTCTTCCATGTGGATCTTTCAAATTTTGCAGCCACAGTAAACTATAATGGTCCGTAATTACTATAAAAGAACTACCCTCTAAGTAAGCGCGAAATTTTTCTACGGCCCACACAACACATAAACACTCTAATTCGGTCGCGCAAAATTTACTTTCATTAATCGTTAGTGCTCTACTAGCATACGCAATCACTTTTTCGCCATCGTCAAACTGCTGTGACAGTACGGCGCCTAATCCGACCTGTGACGCATCAGTTTGTAAAATAAAGGGCTTAGCAAAATCAGGGCATGTTAATATTGGTGCAGAAACTAGACATTCTTTTAAATCATTGAAAGCATCTTCAGCTTCACGAGACCAAGAAAATTTTTGTGATTTTCGCGTTAATTTAGTTAAAGGAGCTAAACGTGTAGAAAAGTCTGGTACGAAGCGTCGGTACCACGATGCAAGTCCTACAAAACGTCTGACTTCTGTAGGTGACGTAGGGGTTGGAAATTCAACAATGGATGTGACTTTATCAGGATCAACTTTTAAACCATTTTGATCAATTACATAACCAAGATATTTTAGAGATGGACGAACAAATTCACATTTATCGCGATTTAATGTTAAGCCAGCAGCAGATAATCTGTCAAAAGTTTTTCTTAAAATATCTAAATGGGTTTCAAAATCAGGGGTGGCAATGATGACGTCATCAAGGTATACGAACACATGTGGTTCTAGCTCAGGACCTAAAACATGGTCGATAAGACGTTGCCACGTGGCCGGGGCATTGGAAAGGCCAAACGGTAAGCGTACAAAATGGAAAAGTCCGCGACCAGGAACTGTGAATGCGGTTTTCTCACGACTGTTTTTCTCAAGAGGAACTTGCCAGTATGCACTCTTTAAATCTAAGGACGAAAGATATTTCGCACCACGTAATCTGTCAAGAATCATGTTCACATACGGAAGTGGATAAGCGTCGCGCTTAGTGACTTTATTTAATTGACGAAAATCAACACAGAAGCGCGATTCTCCGTTTGATTTTTTCACTAATACGACAGGCGAAGACCAAGGACTCTGTGAACGTTCGACTATTCCTAATTGCAGCATTTTATCTAGTTCTGAATTTATTTTCTCTTGCACAAATGGTGAAACTTGGTAATATCGCTGTTTAACGGGCATGGCATCTCCAGTATCAATTACATGTTCAACTCCGCGAGCACATCCTAATCCATTACCGATTTTTGAAAAATAATTAGAAGTTAAGTTGCACAAATTTTCCCGCTCTTGTGAAGTTAATAAATTAGTCACACCGGTATCAAGTGCCGCTATATGACATTCAGAAGAAAAATTCCATGAGTTAATTTTGAAATTAGCCATAATATCCATGTGCTTCCAAAAATCTACACCTAAAATTAAGTCACAATTTAAATGCGATAAGACTAAGGTTGAAATGACTTTAACTCGATTTTCCAAAACATATGGTAAGTCAACTGAACCAATTACAGAGCATCTACCTCCATTCGCTACAGTTACAGATTTCACGCTTGATTGACGTAATTTGATATTAAGAGATTTTAATTTTTCCCAGAAATTAACACTAATTAGCGTCCTTGATGACCCAGAGTCTAATAAACCTTTAATTGGAATATCATAAACATAAACTAATAAAAATGGGCGTTCATCATTTCCACATTTTGATAGAAGATAATTTACATTGATTTGCGAATAAAAATTTCTAACTTCGATTAACCACTGTTGCCAATCTTTACTTTGTGCGGCCGATTGAAACATTTTCCGAGACGCGTGTCGGCCGAAGGCGAGCTCGGTTACTAGTTTTCCGAATTACATTTTGGACAATTTGATTTTATTACATTAGGCTGTCCACAGCCGAAACAAAATTTTGAGTACGAGGTTTCCTACAATTACGATAGACATGGTTAGGACTATGACAGTTCCAACATTTCGGACTTACTACTTGCGACATTGTTGCCACTTGAGGCGAATTTAAACGGAAACGAGCTTTATTTTCTGGCGTTGGCATTGCCAAATCTGGTTCAAGTAATCTGCGATTAGGAGATGGTAATGGAGCCTTAAAATTTTCTGCTAACCTTTTATTATTTTCAAGCTGTTTACAGATTGTAAGTAAATCATCTACCGTTCGAATAGTGTTAGTACCTATTCCATAAATAAAATATGGAGCGATATTCCTGCGCAGTTCAGTTAATTTTTCTTCTTCGCTTATTTGAGTCGGCAACCGATTAAATAAATTTAACATACACGCGATATAATTTCCAATACTCTCACGCGGACCCTGAACTCTATTGCGAATCTCGTCCATTAATTCTACTTGATAATTAAACGGTTGATATTCTGCTTTTAAATAAGAAATCAAATGAACCCAATTTTTTTAATTTAGATCTAATTGAACGGTACCATATGAGCGCGCTTCCTGTTAGCAAATCACTAAATGAATCAAATAATTCTGAGTGTGAAATATTACGGGAGATTCGGTATTCTTCAATACGCTCTAAAAATGCCGTGACGCTGAGTCCTTTCCCGTCCCCACTAAACGAAATTCCCCACTTATGTACTGGAATCGATTGTCTAGTAACTTTTATTGGTGACTCATTATTTATATCAATTTTATTTGGAGTTGGAATGTTAGTATTAACCTGTATAGTTTTCTCGTCTAAAACGACTTCAAAATTATGTAACTGCGATATTAAATTGGTTTTTGCCGCTAACAGATGTTCATCTTCAGTACTAATTCTACTTATACGACCTAATAAGTGTTGAAGTTGAGTTTCGATTTGCTTGTGCTTATTATCACCGGCAGATCCAGAAAAATTTGTTATAGATGCTTCTAGTGTAATCGTTTTCTGATTACAAATGGTAACTTCAGATTCTGCATCAAAGGTAATACTTCGTGCAAATTCTTCGTTACCGGGTTCTTCAGTTCTTAATTTGGCAGCAAGTATATTCCGCATGACACTAACTGTGAGTTGACTAACCTTTCTAACACCTCTAATTTTAAGTTCATGTTCTAATTCATCTCTTACTAATAAAGAAGGTTCCATTTTAAATATTGAATGAGAATAACGCAGCAAAACAATAGTATTTAATAAATATTTATGACAACCGATATTGTTGGAAACGAAAACTGAAAAGTTCGCAGTTTTAGACAGCTGATTGGTAAAAATAATTTCTAGCAAAATTTGATAAGTACAATAATAAATAATAATTAATATATTGGAAGCTGGCATAAACTTTACTCAAGGCCCCACGTTTGGGCGGCAAAATATGCTACGTAGTAGCGGTGTTAGCGCAATGCGCGAGCTCTCGGCTAGACTCAGGGAGGCAGGGCCGGAGTAAGTGAAATATATAATAAGATAATTTAAACAAAAATAATTAAATTTACACATACCTTTGGGCGCCACTCTGCCAAAAGAACGACGCGTGGACAGAGGCGCGCTTGTATGTCGTCCTGAAACGGCTCAGAGGAATTTATATTGAAATTAAAAGGCAGAAAGTTGAAAATCGTTACTAATATATTGAGGTCCCAAATGATACATAATATTGATGATGATGATATGATGATTATGATGGTGACGTAGTGTGGCCACGCGCAAAATAAAAGGGGCAACAGGGTGTTAGTACTTGCGGGCAAGTGCGGTCCTGGTGATGACGTTGTACACTCCTTCGGCTGTGCGGTTGGCGATGAAAACTGATGAAACTGATGAAAGCTGATGACGGCGTGGTGGAGAGGGTTCCCACACAGACAGAGTGTGGAACCTGGTGGAAGCTGCGGTGAAGATGGTGGCGAACAATATAGTTACGCAACCACTAAATACTCTGGCTCAGTCCAAGACTCGAGACCGGCAAAACGGCACAACGGCACTTAATGTTTATAAAATTAACACTTGAGTCGATGAATAATATTTAAATATGCCCGTAGGCTAATTATTTAGAATCCGCACTATGGCGACGAAACCACAGACTTTAAACGTGACGACTGTCTCCACACTCTCACACACACTAACGTTTTTACTTGTTTCTCACAAAATTTAATTAATTTGAATTATTGTCACTCGCGCACAACGAACTTCTTCGACAACACAGAGAGGGCATTAATAGCATGGATATGAATGAATGAATGAAGATGCGTGAAAATGAATTCTCTTATAAACTAAAAATTTTAGAAAAAATTAACGTAACAGCCTGATCCTGAAAAACCGTATACAATTAAAAAACAATCTCATATTCCGTGTGGATATGGCTTATATGTTAAGAGTATTAATGATTATGATAATCAATATCAAAGTTATAGAGGTAAAAATGCTGATAAACAATTTATAAATTCAATATCAAATCATGCTAAAACAATATATAAGTTATTAAAATCAAATAGACCTATAACAGATGTGCAATTAAAAGAATATAACAAAGCAAAAATATGTTATCTTTGCGAAAATGAATTTTCAGCTGAAAATTCAAAAGTTAAAGACCATGATCATATAACTGGAAAATATAGAGGGGCGGCATGTAACGACTGTAATTTAAAGTGTAAACAACCTATATTTATTCCAATTGTATTTCATAATTTGTCTGCATATGACTGCCACTTGTTTGTAAAGAATTTGGGTGAAGATAAGAGTAACTTGAATCTAATTCCTAGTAATGAAGAGAAGTATATATCTTTCAGCAAGATTTTGAAAATGGAAGATAATGGATACATTCATTTAAGATTTATTGATTCATTTAGGTTTTTCGCAAGTAGTCTAGATACGTTATCGTCTAATCTAGAAATGGATCAAATAAGAGAAACAGCGAAATACATTTCAAATAATGATTTTGACGTTTTGTTTAGGAAATAAAATAATTAGAAAAGGAATTTACCCGTATGAATATATGGATTCTTGGGATAAATTTTCAGAAACAGAACTGCCCCCAATAGATAAATTTTATTCTTCGTTAACATCACAAGATATATCCCCAGAAGAATATGAGCATGCACGGAAAATATGGAACTATTTTAAAATTCAAAATTAAGGAGAATGGCACGATTTATACTTAAAATTAGATGTTTTGTTATTGGCTGATGTGTTTGAGAATTTTAGAGATTTATGTATACATAAAAGTTATGGGTTAGACCCTGCTTGGTATTATACAACACCAGGATTTGCTTGGGATTGTATGTTGAAATATACAAAAATTGAACTGGAGTTATTAACTGATTATGAAATGTACATGTTTTTTGAGAAGGGAATTAGAGGAGGAATATCTCAATGTAGTAATAGATATGCAAAAGCAGATGAAAACACACAACTTGCTTATATTGACGCTAATAATTTATATGGTCATTCCTTATCCCAAAAATTACCTCAAAAAGACTTTGAGTGGATGACTTCTGATGAGCTTCAGGATATTAATAAAATATTAGCGTCAGATCATGATACAGGATATGTTTTTAAAGTTGACTTATCATTTCCAAAAAATCTACACGATAAATTTAACGATCTTCCTCTAGCTCCAGAAAAGTATCAAAACTACTTTGTCATTTCTATAATATAAATAATTATGTGATTCATTATAAAATATTACAGCTTTACTTAAGTTTAGGAATAAAAATTGATAAAATACATAGAGGTTTGAAATTCACACAATCGAATTTCATAGCACCATACATAGAATTTAATACAGTGCAAAGACAAAAAGCAAAAAATGATTTCGAAAAAGATTTCTGGAAACTAATTTCCAACGCAGTATTTGGAAAGTCCATGCAATCAGTTAGAAAGCAGCAGAATATAAAATTATATTCAGATGAGCAAAAATTACAGAAAGCAATAAATAAACCTAATTTTAAACGTAGAACAATATTTAGTGAGAATCTGGTAGCAGTTCATAGATATAAAACCAGGGTACAGTTTAATAAACCTATTTATATTGGACAGGCAGTGTTGGATTTATCGAAATTATTAATGTATGATTTTCATTATAATGTAATTAAAAAAGAATTTAACGATAAAGTAAAATTATTATATACAGATACAGACAGTTTCATATATGAGTTTAAAAATGCAGATTTCTATAAATTTATGGAAGAAAATTCCAATTACTTTGATACTTCTGATTATCCAAAAGATCACCCCCTATATACTGAAGTAAATAAAAAAGTAATAGGAAAATTTAAAAACGAATTAAAATCTGTGAAATTATTGGAATTTATAGGATTACGATCAAAAATGTACAGTTACAGAACGAATCATTCAAACCCAAAAAAAGTAGTTGAAAAAAAATTAAAAGGAATTAAGAAAGCCGTGTTAAAAAAAGAAATTAGTTTTGAAAATTTTAAAACAAGCTTATTTGAGCAAAAAGAATATTATAATAAACAAACAGTAATAAGAAGTTACAAACATGATATCTTCACTGAAGAAGTAAATAAAAAATCATTAAGTTGGAAGGATGATAAAAGATACTTACTAGATAATTCTACAGATACATTGGCTCATGGACATTACTCAATTTCAGAATTAGTTACACTTTAGATTTTTGTATTATATCCCTTCATCATCAATGTAGACGGACACAGTTCCATTTCACACGACAGCGGTAACCGCGAAGACAGTTTCAAACGCAAGAACACCTAAAAGCATTTGCGCATCGGGTAGCAACGCTCGTCATTTACATTCCCCAATCCCCCAAAATGAGGTGGCGTCCCCCAATTGCAGGTGGCAGATGGATTGGTAAAAACAAGCAAAATCGATCATTTTCTGCTGAAATTTAATACTTTTTACTTCCCCGATCTATGTAATAGAGGGAAGTATTGTAATCGTGATTTTTTGACAGTTCGAGATTTTGGTGAATCTTCACGTTTTAGACCCTACTGAACCCAAAAAACATAATTTTAAAAAAAGTCGGTCTGTCGGTCTGTCGGTCTGTGGGTCTGTCGGTCTGGATGATGCATAACTTAAAAACGCGTTGGAATTTTGGACTGAAATTTTATATTTAAG
>OX384047.1:7852018-8044518 GCA_947534325.1 Agonum fuliginosum | reverse complement strand
CCCCATCGATAAACAAGCTAAAGATAGGAATCTAGATGCTTTTGCTTGAAACACAGTTCGTGGCGCTCCTATATTTGCCGAGGAGAACTAAATTTGACGTGGGCATAGCTGACTTGGATTTGTTATTCATATTTTTTACTTGTAAAATTATTGTAGTTCTCAAAAAAATAAGTAATACACATAATATCTTAAAAAACGTTTTATTAGTAAACAAATAATCATAATCTACATGGCACTTTCGAAATATAACACACAATAAGACACACAAATGTAAAGTAAGTAAATATAATAAAAAAGTATATTTACCAAATGTCGTTTGGGATAATTTTTTAATTAATAACATAAAATTTTAAGATATTTACACACTCGTAGTGAAGGCTGATATATTATGAATTTTCTTCCGAGTTGTAAGTTTCTCAATCTCGTATTCTTATTTTATTCATATATTTTCGTAAATCGTATCCATATGAATAATTCTGTAATTTAATGTGCAGTTTTGTTATTTATAATAAATAATTACTTACAGTATCATTTGTAGTCAAAATGTGTTATCAAGTGAAGAAAATGTCAAAATTAAAAATCTGACGTGGCCATCACACAACCTTCCGCCATATCTAGACTTTAAACAGAAATGTATACGTACAATCCGGTGCCCATTTAAAATATACAAATAAAAATTTAAAATATTCAAACACAGAAATTAGTATCACCTAAATCAAAAGATTCATTCGCACGAAAATTCTTCTGTGTTGAAGCAATCCTCCGTTCAGTTACTACATTTAATAGCTTACTTATGATTTATATATCGCTAGTATGCCAACTTGTCACCTGTCTCAACTGTCAATATTTTTTCTGCAGAAACAAAAATCAACCGAACATGGATTACAAGATTTCAACGTTTTATTTGATAAAATTATTTTTTAAATTTTACTGCAGTTCTTTAATGCTACCAGATAAAGACAATTTTTTTATAACGTAAATTGCCAATAACTTTTCCTCTTATTCTTATTACAAATAAATACTATATTTATCCAAATTTGTAGAAATTTTTGACAATTAACTTTTTCAATCTTCAAAAAATATCACTTCCGGTGAAGATATTTGTACCAAAATCTAATGAGCTCTTCCTATTCGCATACAATTGTAAAATACCAAATATCAAATTTTTGGGTAATTCATATTTGAGTTATGCAACAGACGGCATCGGCCCGGACCACACACATACACACACACGCACACACACACATACATACAGACATCATCGGGAAACTATCTAAAATGAGTTGTAAGGACCCTAATTCGTGCTCATCCACTAAAAACTCACTACCCGATTTTTTGCATGATTCCAATACCTTCCTTTACAGGTAAGCGGAAGGTAAAAATGTAACATGAACAAAATTTATAACGCCTACTTTACAATTATTTCGCACTTTTGATAAAATAATTCTCTTTTTTACCGATAATTTATGAAAGAATGCCATCTATATTTGCCGAGGGGAACTACAAACTGTGTTTCAGCAAAGGCTACCTGAGATTCCGCCGGCTGCTCCGAATATAACAAATCTGCAAATAAAGTTGGTTTAGATACAATACAATAAATAAAAAACTCACAAATTATTCTGTCAGATCAAGTGCAGAAACTAACCTATCAAAGGTTGGTGTAGGCGAACAAGAGCTGATTAAAATCACTGTTTACAAATCACAATTCTGCCAGTTCAATAAAACCATAATTACAATTAAATCAAGAAAATCATTCATCTATAGTAAATAATTTAAGAGAAAAGAAAGTACTTAACCTAACAAGTAATACAAGTTGACAGTAAACAGTGAAGCTCGAAAAATATTCAATTACTGCGTTTTTCATTGTACCAATTTAATTTAATTAATTGACTTTAATTTTGGTCCGATTTGTTTGCTCTTTTTTTAAATTTAAAAATAAAAGATGTCTCTAGGTCTGTCTAGTGCCATTTTTTTAAATTTAAATTTTTACATGTATTTTTTAAGCTCCAAAGTTAGTAAAATTTTAAGAACTTTGAAGATAAATTATAAAGTAAAAATTAAAAAAGTGACACTAAGCGGACATAGCCTAGACTTTAATCTTTCATTTAAAAAAAAATTGTTTAAAAATATTTAAAACTAGTGGTAATTTCATGTGCCCAACGAAACCCCTTTTGTAGTAGAAAATGGCTAAATACGGTTCATTCATCGAATTAACCGATGTCGTCACAATGGGTAACAATGGTTTGTGACGGCATCGCTTCATTCGTTAAATGGATCTTCAAAACTAGTGGGGATTCCTCTTAAACGTTAAATTTTAAAAAAAATCGTCGCGCAATGATTAGTCGTTTACGGGGAGCAGCGTACCGGACGAATGTGAAATACCAAACATGGATGAATGAAATAAATTAAGCCCTACGTAAGACCGTTGGTCGACCAGCGCTCGCGTTGGTGTGCACAAATATGTGCAAATCTTAATCAAAATAAAATTCATCCTAGCGAGTGTATACCACGCTTATTGACTATGCAGTACGCGGAATCAGATCTACAATGTACACTTAATAAAAAAACAAATATGCAACAGTGGTGATCGAACCTAACATCAATAATATTATCCCGTTTGACTTTCAGTCGAAAGATATTTCAAAAGAATTCACAATATAATAATATAAGTAACGATAAATTTATAAAAGCAAAAGTTTGGCCTCAAGCCAGCTTACAGATGTTTTGCAGGTTGCATAAAAATATATCAATTTTTGATAGCCATTTTCTCCGCTCCTGGTCAAAATATCTAGGCAAACAAAACATTATTGAAATTTATATTTTTTTTTCTGTTTCCTGAAATATTTTTTGTTCCAATATTGTTTACTATAAACATTAAAACAATATTTTTATTCAATATTATGCCCTATATCAATACAAAATTACTCTCAGGAAACAATATTTGCTCTAATATTCACACATCTGCAATGTTTATCTTAATTGTTACAGTAGTTTTCTCAAAAATGGCTATTAAAATCTATTCAAATTGAGTAGATTTGAGTAGCAAAGTAGTCGAAAATAGTTCATCCTTTACCATAGAGATGGCAGCTCAGTCGAAATAACTTAATTGTCACTAAATACCGGTAATATAGTTTTCGACTTTCTACCCACGAGACAGTGACAATGACACATTTGATTTGAACCGAGCTGGATAACCGACAACTACTATATTTTCTACATTAGTTATACTTTATTTTCACGAAATCTTATATTTATTCTAAGAAAAGAAATCAAAGGTCTTGATTAGGACTGATGTACAAAATTGTTCAAAATAGAGATCGGCTATTCAGGCTTTTGTTTTTTTAAAGTAAATTTAAGGGCTAGAAAATTGTTAAAAATTGCGGCACGCGTTCCGAATTTGTTTTTATCGAAAAAATTATAGAATCATATCGTGTTTGATACAGTGTTGTGACTAATCTAGATCAATTGATCTAGATCACCAATCTAGCTCAATTTACGTGATCTTTGGTCTGATCTAGATCATCTTATATTTAAGGATCTTGAGTTTGATCTAGATCAAATAAATATGATCTACGATCTTAAAATAAGATTATATTTTTAGATTTTTCTACGCTTAGCAAGTTAAAGCATGAAATTGAATATTTAGCAAAAGTTCGAGTTTAATATTTTTAATATGTTTTAATTTTAAACTGTAGATTAAATCGCTTGAATACTACGTATATTCTTCTTTTTTATGTACCTAATGTAATACAACAATTAAATATTTTGTCTAATATTGATCTTTTTACGATCTAAAGAAAAAAAGATCACTAAATTCTGATCTGATCTAAAAAAAGATCCTATCGTAAAAATTGATCTAAGATCTGATCTAGATCATATTAAACTACAAGATCTTGATCTATATCAATTTTAAAATGATCTGTCACAACACTGGTTTGATATGAAGTTAAAGGGCTAGATAAATCATATTATTTAAAATGGTGGCCGATGATTTATATTTGTTTTTATCGAAAAAAATATAAAATGATATCGAGTTTGACATCAAATTAATGAGCCAAATGAGGGCTAATTAATAATAAAATTATTTAAAGTGGTGTTCGACGATTGGCATTTGTTTTTAATAAAAAAATTATAAAATCATATCAAGTTTAATATCAAAATAAAGGCTAGATAAGGGCTCATTAATTAAATTATTGAAAATGGTGACCGAGTTTGACATCAAATTAGAGAGCTAGGTGAGGGCGAGGGCTAATTAATAAATTTATTTAAAATTATTGCCGGCGATGGCAATTTGTTTCTATAAAAAAATGTTATAATTATATTGAGTTTAATATCATATTAAAGTTCTTGATGGGAACTAATGTACTATGTTGTTCAAAATGACGTCTTTTGTTTATAGTTGGATAACCAGGATATTTATTTTATTACACATATTATCTTATTCTATTCTAAAATTGTAATGGCTTAACTAAAATTTATATTGAAGAAGAAAGATGAATAATTTGAAGTTGTAATTAAATAATTATAATTTCATAATACGAAAAGATTACAATTTATTTCGGTAGAGTCTAAATGTTACAATTATTGATGCACGAAGTGCCGAATCCTCCCAAATTCAGGGTCCGCGGAGTTTGAGCCCCGCGAAGCGGGCCGCATTTCCCTTGTCCCGCGGAAGCGGGACCTAGTGTTAGACCCGCGTAACGGGTCCTGATGCTAGTTTTACACTAAATTAACAATAACTACTCTATAACTAAAACGAAGGAGGGACTAAAATATTTCATTTTTCCTACATCTGCTAATGATAATTCAATTTCAATTTTGATTTTGAAGTTTCTTAGAATTATTTAGAAACATCTGATATTGCAATCAAATCTAACAAAAATAATTCCTATTGAAAATATTTTTAACAATTGATCGCCACACAACAATGTTTCAGGAAAATTTGTCTAATCTCCAGTAAAATTGATTCCAGGAAAATATTCTCGAATCTCGACAATAAAAAAAATTCTAAGAAATTTGGTAATTTATGCCTCAATATAATAATAAATGTTACATTTTATATAACTTATTTAGTTCTCCAGTCCAAACGAATACTTGTATATAATTTCTGTTTTTTACTTCCTTGTACGAAGTAAGGAAGTATTGTAATCGCGAAAAATTTCGGTTCTCAGATTTTGAGGGAAATATCCGTTTTGACCTTTTCTGAATCCATTATGACTAGTTTCGACGTGACGTCTGTACGTACGTACGTACGTACGTACGTACGTACGGACGGACGGACGTATGTGTGTCGCATAACTCAAATACGGTTAGACGTAGAAAGTTGAAATTTTGTATTTAGGACTGTTATAGCATCTAGTTGTGCACCTCCTATTTTTGGTTTCAGTCTACAAACCGGAAGTAGTACTTTTTAAAAATATTTCGATAAATATTTAATTTTAGACAATTTTTTTTATTTTAAATGAAAGATTATGTGATTATTACCTACAATCGGTATTTTATAAATATTTTTGTATCTGCTATCATTTAAAAATAATTAAAGTATATATTTATAATTTATAGTATTTCGGTATCTTGTAGTCCATGATCGATTAACATTTGTTACTACGTAAAATTTAAATGATTATGACATGACAGTGACAATAGTAAAATATGCTTTATATCTTCTTCTGCAGTTTAAATAAAATGACTAAAATATATTTGTGAGTATACTAGTATAATAAGTTAAAAGAATTTTTAATATTATTTTACATTTTAGTTATTAAGAAAAGTATGAACACACAAGGCGTACAAGGAAGTCATGTGGTGTCCACGTCAGATTTTTACAAATACACATAGGTTTAAGTAGGTACATAAAAATGTAATGATGAGAGAAATTTGTAAACGTTTTCAATTGTTACGAAATAATTATTTATGGGTATACTTAACATTTGTTAAATATACAGAACTACAGAAAAAAAATTATAAAAAATTTATTTAAAAAACAAAAAAAATTAATTAAATAATAATAAAAATGCTCATTTTATTTTGTTTTATCTGTACTATGAAAACCAGATTAAGATATAAAAATGACTAATCAATATTAAATGAAGGAAAGCTTAAATTTATCGAGGATCTTGATTTTCTCCTGCGTCCCGTCACCGATGAGTTCATCAAGAATTAGGGAGAAATTCGTCATAGTAAACAGGCACAAACCTTAGAACACGATTGTATAGCCCTCTATTGAAAATATTTTAAATATCGCAACGTAGTTCATAAGTATGACCGATATGTAGCAATTGTCTCTACTTTTGAAACGTGTCCTTAAGCAGAATTACGGTGTAAAAAAAATAAATAGGTAGTATAAATTAATTTGCGATAATAGTTTAGAACAAGAAATTTTAAATAAGAATGTAAAAATCTTAACTGACAGTGACCAACAGGTTCTTGGGGTTGAAAAGTGTTTCCTTCAGGATTCTCCAATATTCACTAGTTTAATATTTGTTCCTGGGTCCAGTGGCGTAACAAAATGGCGGTTAGCTTGCCCACAATTCGGTTGTTCAATTTGGAATTTTATATTGAAATCCACGATTTTCATCTCCGTCAAAATTTGGTTTATGGTTGGAAAAGTTCTTGTCCTCAATATGAATGTAACGTTTGGTGTGAAAAACCATACGTACACCGAAAAAGCCTGAAATACAATTGTGATTGAGCATAGGAAATTTTAAGATGGACGCCACTGACATTAACGGCCAGTAAATAATTACGCTGTAACTTAATTAAATTAATCTTTAAACTGATTTGTGAAAATTAGAAAAAAATATAGAACTACAACAATAATAATTAGAATTTAGAGAATTATAAATACCTTAGATGTAATAGGCTTTTACTGTTTCTTTACAGTGACTCTTTATGATCCAATTTAAAATTGAATAAATTACAATGGTAATTTACTAGTAATAAGTCGTAACACTTTTTAATCCAACAAAGTTGTAACAATGGCTCAACAATATTAGCCAAACGAAACTTTTAATTCACAAAACGGAACTTTAGACAGTGTTAAACTCAAGAGCTCACTTTCAAGTGTGTTTCAATTAATTTTTAATTTTTATCTGCCGTGCAAAAACGTACAAAATTAGCTGGGTGCCGACATCTAATGCTCAATCACAAATGTTAACAGATTTATGAAAAAGGCTTAAAGCCAACTGTGATAACGCGAACGATAAGTGTGATACATACATCCCAACTTATGCAAATATAGTTTAGAATTGAAAGGAAGATAGTAGAAACATCAAAATTATGTGTTCTGACCAAAGAGAATACTAAAACCAAAACAAAAATATCGACGAGTAATTTTAGAACGTAACAAATTCCCCCCTTACTTCCTTGAGGGAAAATTAGAAGAAATTTTTCCTCATAAGTCTAAATCAAATCCCACTAGATAAGTAAAGTAAACGCAACACATAAAAAGGAAACTAATAACTAACTAACTAACTAACTACTTAATACTAATCATGATCCGGAAGATTTTCGTTATCTACTATGCCGGGTTTTAAATCTTTTACGTGCCAGATCCCTCTTTCTTTGCCATTATGATGAAGTATTAGAAATTTTGCGTTTTATGGTAAAAGGTCCGACGTACTTTGGTGCTACCCAGCAAACACAGTTACATCTTTGCGAAGTTATAACAATGTAACACGTTTAACTTAAAAGTTACGGGTACGTACTGTGTAACGTAAATCTAACGTACATTCACTTTCCTAAGTCAGCAACAGTGACCTTGGCAAAGAGGTCGCGGGTATGTAACATCATAACGTTTATGGTCTATACCATAGATTGCAAATATACATACTTTGTATTTTGTATAGTAAAGTACCAAATACATACCTAACATTTTGACGAAACTAGCACATAACTTGTAATGTACCACACATTTAATTTTAGGAAAGGGAAATGCAAAATAATTATGCTGGGATGCAAACGATTTATAATTTTTATTTCTTAAACACAATACATTATGATATAAAATAAAGGTAAATTTTTAACAGTAACAATATTATTATCGTCATTGCTAGTTAAATGTAAATTAGTAGCGATTGAATTCTCTATTTTTCTATCTTGTTTATTAATTTCATCTAAAATGCTGTTTTTGACGATAGCCTATTTCGTGGAAATTTTTTCTTGGCACCACTCTATGAAAACAACAATATCACACGTGAGATTTTTTACACAACATAAGAAAATTTCATATATTTATAGGTTATGAAACTTTTACGTTCATCAAACTGCATGTATCATTATTAATTTCTAAATAACAAACTTACCTCATCTAACGATGAATAATATACCAAATCCAAGTAGTGTAGACAGTAGTAATTAACTATAAAACAACTTCTTGATACATATAAAAACACAAAGAACAAAACCAAAGTTTCACGATGCACCGTTCACCGTTGTCTGAGCAAATGAATACTGTCACGTGGTAAGTCGTGGCTGGTCGTGGCGTTACGTAGGAGGTACATACATGGAACGTAAATGTATTGTTTATTGAGATGTAGCACCCAAATTACAAAAAGAGTTAGCATGGATGAAGCACAGGTATATTATTATCACGATATACATGATACGCGTACTGGATGTGATATACAAGTTCATAAGTTATGTAGATGGTATCTATAGATTTTACGTACATTGTATATCAATGTCAACAGTGTGTTTGCTGGGTAATTTTCTGGCAAAGTTATCTGCAGCATTAGACAACGCAAAATTTTTTCGCCACACCGTTTGACCTACATTGTACGACACATCTCGTCGGCGTAAGTTGTATTGCGCGCGACTTTGCTGGTACGAACGATCTAGACGCTTGCGTATATCAGTGAATAACTTTTGGAAGCCAGCTGGGCGTTTCTCTGCTATATTCTCACGATTGAATTCCATACGACCATCTTGCTCGATAATGACAGGGCGATATTCTATTCCAGAGAGAATCTGTTCGCGACCGAAATTTATAAAGTAGGACGTGTATCCAGTAGTTTCATGAACGAGAGGGCGAATGGCACATGTGACAGACGGCAAGTACACGTCCCAATGACGTTGTTCTTTCGCTACGTATGCTGACAACATAGTTTTCACGACTCTGTTTACCCTTTCAGATGGGTTGTTTTGGGGGTGGTACAATGCATTGTACAGTATGGTGGTGTTGTATTTACAACACCGTTATCACATATTATGAACTGTGGTACACCAAAAAGTAAGAAAGCATCATTCTCGATATGCTTACTAACTGCTTGAGCAGTGGCGGTACGAAGTGGGAATGTTAGAACGTACTTACTGTAGTAGTCAGCGACAACTAAAATATACCGGTAACCTAGAGACGATCGCGGAAGGGGTCCTATAATATCAGTGCTAAGAAGTTGGAAAGGACGCAAAATTTTTGGACGAGCACCCATAAGGCCTTGAGGTTTCTGCTGAATTGCTTTTTGCGCTATGCAAGTGGTACATCTATGAACATACGACACAACATCTGCTTTAAGTTTTGGCCAGTAATATTTATGGAGTAATCTAAGGTAAGTTTTCTTGATGCCGGGGTGTCCACTAGTGGGCACGTCATGAGCTTCTCGTAAAATAGTTTTTCGTTTTTCTTTAGGCACCACCTCTTTCCAATTGTCAGAATAACTGTCCGATAATTCCGGAATTTTATATTTAACATATTTAAATAATATTCCACGCTCAATCCTCCACTGCAGATATTTTTTTGGCTTTGCAACAATGCGGTCTCGTAAAGTAGTGTACCACTCATCTTGAATGGGTTCGTGCTCCTGTACTATACAAACATACAAATCAATAGCATCACTCATGAGAACACCGCGAGAAAGGCAATCGGGAACGAGATGGTCTTTGCCTTGGCGGTGAATAATATTGAAACTATGTTGTTGTAGCTTCACCGCCCAACGACATAATCTCCCGTTAGGATCCTGCAACTTATACAGCCAAACCAGAGAATAATGGTCCGTGATAACGGTAAAGTGCGTACCTTCGAGGTATGGACGCAACTTATCTAAGGCCCACACGACAGCCAAACATTCACGTTCTGTGGTGGAATAATTTCTTTCCTGCTTACTTAGAGAGCGGCTTAGAAAGCAAGTCACGTGCTCCTGCTCATCTATGGTCTGTGTTAAGACGGCTCCCAGTCCGTATGCGCTGGCATCGGTTTGCACGACGAAAGGACGCGAAAAATCAGGGCACACAAGGATCGTAGCTGAGATCAGGCATTCTTTTAAGTGTTGAAAGGACTGCTGACACTCATCAGTCCACTGCCATTTTTGCTTTTTACGCAGAAGATTCGTAAGTGGTACGCTAATGGTGGAGAAATCTTTTACGAAACGCCGGTACCAAGAAGCCATTCCAAGAAACCTACGAACATCTGATACACATGACGGGGTCGGTATATTTAAAATGGCCTGTACTTTGTCGGAATCTACTTGTAACCCATTTTTATTTACAACATAGCCGAGATACTTTAATTCAGAGCGACAGAACTGACATTTGTCTTGACTGAGCGTCAAGCCCGCACAAACTAAACGATCAAAAATTTTGCCTAAAATTGCTAAATGGTGCTCAAAATTATCTGAAAGAACGATAATATCGTCTAAATATACTAATACGTGGGGTTCAAGATCAGGGCCCAAAACACGGTCGATTAAGCGTTGCCACGTAGCAGGCGCATTGGTTAATCCAAATGGCATCCTTTTGAATTGGTATAACCCTTTACCAGGAATAGTAAAGGCTGTGAACTCTTTACTGTTTTCCGCCATTGGTATCTGCCAATACGCAGACTTAATATCCAGTGATGAGAAATATTTTGCGCCTCGCAAACGATCAAGAATTGCTGAAACAAATGGTATCGGATACGCGTCCTTTTTGTCGCCCTATTTAATTTGCGAAAATCGACACAGAAACGGAAACCGCCGTCTTTTTTTGGTACCATTAATATGGGGGACGACCAAGGACTAGTTGATGGCTCGATTATGTCATCTTTTAACATTTGATCCAATTCAGCATTTATGTGTTTTTGTACATTTTAGAGATTGGATAATAACGTTGTTTTATCGGGGAAGATTCAGTAATTATTTCATGTGCTACCAGTGTTGTACAACCCAGTGAACTATTCAAAAATCTTTCTAGAGCTAACTGTTGTGTTGGGGTCAATTCGGTTTGAGATATCACGGCTGAATTTAAATTAATGCTATCCGTCTCTGCAGAAAATTTCCACTCATCGCGCTGTATGTCGGGTACAATTCCCATAATGCACCAGAAATCCATCCCCAAGATAAGAGTGCTTGCGATATCCGGAACGACAATTAAACGAATTAATTTTAATTTATTCATTAGTACCACAGGAACTGTCACCGAACCGATAGATTTGCATTGCATTCCATTTGCGATTTGGCATAAAGGAGCATCGTTTTTATTTAACTTAGCACCTGGGGCTCGATTCTCGAAACCATTCGAAAGTTTTCGTGTACGCAGATATTCGAGCGTTGACTTTCGTATATGACTAGTCGAATGCGCATGAGAGGTATTCTTGAGTGGTGATAGAAACATGCCTCACAGTTTCGTATGCGAATTACGAAAACGACAGAAGCAAACGAACGCACCTTCTTGCAGCCAATGAAGTCGTTTCATTTAATCACATGGTTTTTATTTTGACATTGAATTTGAACTTTGAAGTTATTTTAATTATAATTTTCTTGTTAATTTCGTTTTCGTATCTTTTATACTAAATCATATTAATTTTTAATAAATTATAATAGATTTTCTTTTGTGTAAGTACGTAATTTTATTTATTTATTTCATGTTTTATTTGGTCTCTATTAGTGCAGTCTGCAATCAAATATAATTCATTTTGATAAATACATATTACTTATATTTATAATTTAGGTAAACTAATTTTTAATTAATTTTTGTCATATTGCTAGTTTAACCCTTTGACAAATCTAGTTTAACTCGTCCTATTTGTTCATGATTACGAACTTGATCATGTATGATTCCTAAATCCACATTCTTTATATCTTCTTTCTCTTCATTTTTTACCTCTCGCCTAGAGAGGTATAGGGATCGTGAAAAAATTCGATGTCGAGATTTTTGTCAATAAGCACGTTTTAGCACCTTTAGAACCAATTTTGACTATTTTCACGATGATGTCTGTGTGTGTGTGTGTGTGAGTGTGTGTATGAAAGTCTGTATGTGTGCCTACTATGCTCTTTCGTTCTTATTCATTATCTCAAATTCTATTAAACATAAAATTCTAATATTTTGCATTATATATTTGTACATGTTAATGAAGAGCTGATTAGATTTTGGTAAAAATCTGCCAACCGGAAATGGTATTTTCTTGAAGCATTTTAACATTTTTTGCAAAAAATATAGAAAATTCTGCGATAATTACAATTTGTCATACGACATTTCAAAGAACAAATTATATCTTACAATATTTATTTAACATCTTGTCTATATCTCTTACCAATAAAGGAAAATTATTTTTCAAAGATATATAATTTTACCTACCACGATTTGTAAATCACAATATAGGAAAAAATGAAAAACAAAAATGAATATGTCAATGTGACAGATGAACAGACGTAGGTATGCACAATTTCTGAAATGTTTGTGGCACCAATTTAAAAGAAATGTAAATATTATTAACTGAACATAATGTAATAAGGTAATAATAAAGTTAAATTTTTATCTACAAAGAGCTAATTAAGAACTAAGAACTATAAAAATATTTTTAAAACGTTTGTAAATTTATTGCAAAATTATAATTTAAGAAAGCCTAACTAAAACCAAATTCACATATATTACAGTGTTAAGGCGAGAGGTCGTGTGCTGGCCACAACAGATTTTTATATTAACACAATATGTAATCGCAAAATAATAACCTATAAAGCAACTGACGTTTGCAGTTTCGCATACGAATGTTTACTTTCGAGTGGTTACTACCCATGAGATGTAGTTGCGCACGAGATTTGCATACACGACCACTACTTTTAGATTCAAGAATACCATTGTGCAGTTCGTATACGCATCTCGCTCACTTTCGCATACGAAAAATTTCAAGAATCGGGCCCCAGCTGCTTTCAACCATTCCCAACCTTGATCACCAATAATTGAGCAAGTGGCTCCTGAATCTAGCAAAATTTCTAAGTACGGTCGTTGGTCCTTATCTAGATGTTGTATTATAAAATTAACTATAGCCTTATTTTCGTGGAATTGTTTGTTGGTCGTTGAATACGGATAATCGGAGGCTGCTGCACGACCACTTAGCGCCTCACCGATGCGTTTCCCGAACATTTCGGACAATTACGCGTCGTGACATCAGGTATACCGCACCTGTAAACAATGTCGACGTGGCTGTTCAGGACAGTTAGCTGAACGATGACCTACCCTATTACAATTCCAACATTTAATCGGAGGCCGCGAATTTAAACTAGTAGTAGCATTATCGGAACTTAACCCAACACTTGAACAATGAGACTCATTACGCCCTTGACGATAAGCGAGGTCTGGTTCGAATGACTGATTAACAGAGGGTGGTGGTTTAAAGCGTTGAGTATGTAACTCAATATCTTCATATTTACGACACATGTTATCTAATTCTTGTACAGTTTCGAACGTTTTAACTCCTAAACGCCGCTGTAGATACGGTAAAAGATTACGACGAATTCCTATTACGCGCTCAGACTCTTCCAATTTTTTACTTCGACGGTTAAACAGAGCTTCCATGTTCGCTATAAAAATTGACACTTTCTCGTTTTGGCCTTGAGTGCGGTTCTCAATTTCTTGTCTTAAATTTAAATCATGATCACAAGGAAGAAATGTAGATTTCAAACACATCACGAGTTCATCCCAAGATGATATAATAATAATAATAATAATATAGTATTTATTTGCACACTGCGTACAAAAAGGTATTACAATTCAGCCGAAGGCTGGTTTTCAAGTAGTACCTAAAACAAATTTTAAACAAATAAAAATTACAAATGAAATTCACAAGACAGTTATAATATGGTTAATTGATATTTGACATTTAAAACTATTACTAAGAATAAGTTGAAACAGTTAACATTAGTTATTTACATGTTGGCAGAGGTGAACATAATGACGAAAAGTTTATTGTAAACAACTTCGCGGGTGTTTATAACAATATAACCTAAAATTAATCTATAAAGTTATTGTTTTGACAATCAATTAAATATTCATTAGTACTGTAGTACTCTTTTTTTAACAGAATATTTTTTACAGTGTGCAATATGACTTTACATGGTAACAATTTTATTGATGTAGGTAGAGCAGTATAAAATTTAATTCCGACATATTGGCTAGTTCTTTCAAACGCTGAAGTTTTATGGGTAGGTATATTGATTGTCAAATTACTCGATCTAGTTTGGTATTCAGAATTACTAAACTGGAATAGGTTAATACTTCGAATTACGTTTTTTATAATTTCGAAAATGTATGCACAGGGCATTGTCAATAAGCCAAGCTTGCGAAAGGTGCCTTTACAGGACTGTCGCGGATTTAGTTTTTGAATGATCCTTATCGATCGTTTTTGAACTACAAACACTTCACTTAGTAGCGATGACGATCCCCATGTGATGTGATGCCGTAGGTTGCAATGCTGTGGAAATAGGCATAGTAGATTTGAATTAAAACTTCTGTTTCAAGTTGGTGGGTAAGTACACGCAAACAATAACAACACTTGTTTAATTTACTTATCACTGTTTTTATATTACTATACCACTTTATGTTCGCGTCTAGATTAATGCCGAGACATTTTGTAGTTTCTGTTCGGGTTATGAGAACTTGAGATGGATCTAGTTCAATGCGACTCGTAGCATTGAGGTAAAATTGAATGTAGTTGGTTTTATCCAAATTCAGCTGGAGTGCATTTTTATTGCACCATTCGAGGATGTTAGTTACCGCATCATTAATTATTCCCGGAGTGAAGTTGGGTTTGGTACAGGACAGAACGAAGTACGCGTTATCAGCGTATAGGACACAATTTGTATTTTGAACGGAAGCTGGTAGGTCATTTATAAATAATACAAATAGTAGGGGCCCTAGTATTGAACCTTGTGGAATTCCACGGGTTACTTCGCCCTTTTGTGAAAACGTAGGGATGTTAGTGTCTTGATTAATTATTTTAACTGATTGACTTCTGTCAGTGAGGTATGATTTAAACCAGTTCAGGGCAATACCGCGCACGCCATAATGTTCGAGTTTTTGTAATAGCTGGGTGTGGCTCACAGAGTCAAACGCTTTAAAAAAATCACTCGATATGCAGAAAACACACAAATTATTGTCTAAATCATTTACAACTTTATTAATCAGTTGGTTAACTGCACATGACGTTGATTTGTGTTTTTGGAAACCGAATTGGCAATCAGCTATCAAGTTGTGCTTATTCACGAACTCAGTTAGTCTGGTGTGGATGACACGTTCCAATATTTTTGAGAAATTGGTAAGTAGGGAAATCGGTCTATAGTTTTCAATGTTATTGTGATCTCCTTTTTTATAAATAGGTGTCACTATGGAGTGTTTGAAGGCGTTGGGAAATATTCCTTCTGATAGCGACAGATTAAATATATGTGTGAGAGGCTCCGTTATATATTGAGCACAGTGCGTCAATACTGAGCTAGGAATTTCATCGTATCCACAAGAGAATGAGTTTTTGAGGCTTCTAATAACTGAGGAAATTTCGTGTTCTGTCACCGGTGAAAAAAATAGAGACTCTAATGGATGATTGGAGGTTAGATCGTGCATATCTGAAGCAGTTTCAGTTTGAGACAAGGACAGAAAGAAGTCATTAAAGTTGTTGGCGACTGTTGTAGGGTCTCCTTCGATAAGTGGCCGGTTGATTGATTTTCCTGTTAGTTTTTTGACAACATTCCAAGTTGATTTTGATTTGTTATTTGACATCGATATGTATCTGGAGAGACTGTATTTTTTGGCCAAATATATTGTGGATCTTAAAATTTATTGCGCAGTACTTTTTGTAATAAAGGCGTATTTCGGCGGAATTATCAGTACGAAGTCGTAGCCGTAGGTTGTTTTTTGTTTTGCAGGATTTGCGTATACCACGGGTGATCCAGTTCGTAGCCTGGTTCGTAGTATATTTATTAGTAATTGGAAAAGCTTGGTGGTAGCATTTTAAGAATTTAGTTTGAAATTTTTCTAGGCTCTTATTGACATCGGTTTCCTCGACTGTGTCTGCCCAGGATGTGTACATTAGTAAATTATTAAATTTGGTGTAGTTTTTCAGTGAGAACATCCTACGCTGGACAATGGCTAGTTTTGAGCTAATGATTTTGTCAGTGGTGAATTCACATAGAATTGCTTCATGGTCTGAGAGACTGTTGTTGATGACATTAAGCGTGGCGGTAACATTATCAGAAGTAACACAGTTATCAATGCAAGTTGAGGTAGTACTAGTTATGCGCGTTGGTTCAGAAATATTAATTTTCAGGTCAAAGGAGTCCAAGACTGACAGAAGTTTAACTTTTTGAGTGGATTCAACTAAGAAATTGACATTAAAGTCACCACAAATAATCAATTTCTCCCTGTGTTTGCATATGAGTGATAATAATTGTTCCAAATGGTCACCGAATATGTCAAAATCTCCATCGGGAGACCTGTATAGAACTAGAAGAAGAATAGGTGGAGAGATATTCGTTAATTTTATTAGGGAGAATTCAAAATCTTTTTCTTGTATTAGATGATTATATGTAGACATGTTCTCAAATTTTATGTTATGTTTTAGAAGGATGCAGGTCCCGCCTCTTTCAAAATTAACACGGCAGAAGGCAGACGCAACTAAGTCAAGCTAAGTTTCCATGCATACGTTTCATCCGTTCCGTTTTATACGTCGCTGCAAACTTGACGTCGTATGAAATTTAGACTGTTCACATGTGTCCGTTGCGTTCCATCCGTTTTGTTGTTTTGATTGGTACTTCTATTCACTGCTGTTATGACATAATATTAATTACGATTTTATAAACTTACGAAGCTAATCATGTTGCTTAGGTAAACCAAACAAATACAAATAACCGTATGAAACCACTTGCTAACTGTCAAAGTGACATCAAAGCATCCGTTTTCAAGGTCGCGCTGCAACGAGTAGAGAGTAGACGAACTCTGTCCGTCGCTGCATTTACCAACGCGCCAATTTTTCATAATTTGAACTAGCCAATCACAACTTGCGACGGATAGAACGGAACGGATGAAACGCATGCATGGAAACTAGGCTTAAGATGATACTTGTAAGGTACACAGTTCCTCGTTTTTCAACCAGTGCTCATTCAGCAGGATTACCTCTGGATCGATGTTTAGAGTGTCAAGAGTGGCTTCTAATTCTAGATGTTTATTACGTAGACCTTGAATATTTTGGTAATAGACTTTAAGAGCGTTGTTGTTTATTTTGGTTACGAAAGTTATAATTTTTCCCTGGTTTTAGTGAGGCATTGCTATTTGGTGGAGCCAGAGGTTGACTTTGCGGATTAGCAGTAGTTTGGTTTTTTACTCCATCGACCAATGCCGGCGAAGGCGAAGCTAAGTCGTGATTTGGCAGTTCGGTAGATGTCTCGTGAAAAGAGTCATTTTCATCTGCAGAGTTAGTGAATTGTAGGTCTTTTGGATGTTCAGGAAGATCGTGTAAAGAAAAGTACTTATTGTTTATATTTAAGCCTTTTTTGTATTGATAAGCTGTATGGCCAAGTTTTCTTGTAGTGTGTTTATATGCTGTTAAATATTTTTGTGCTTCCTGTTCCTTGGATGTTAAATCGCAGTTAATAAATATTTGAGTACCTCGTAACTTATTCGCATTTTTTAATATGAGATTTTAAACTATTTTTATAAAGCTTTACAAGAATGGGTCTGATTTTCTCTACTTGTTTTGTTCCTAGTCTTTTGACTAGGTTAATGTCGTAGTCATTTATTTTAATTTTAAGGGTATTGGAGAATAATACGGAGATCGTATGTTCTAAGTTTTCGTTTTCTTCTTCATGTATACCTCTAATAATTAAGTTGTTTGCTTTAGATTCAGATTCAAGCTTATTGACCGTTTGCTTAAGTTTTGAGTTTTCTTCTTTTAAATCATTAAGTTCTGAATGAGTGTCGTCAATAAATTTATTTAGTTTAATATTTAGATTGTTAATTTTCTCAGAGACTTTGTTGTAGGACGAGTTGATTTCTAATTTTAGTTTATCAAATTAGATAATTCCATTACTCTTACGGTTTGCTAAAAAGTTGTAGAAAGGTGGGAATGGTTGCGTCGAGTAGATGAGTGATGATTTAAGAATGAGACGCTGAGATTAGCATTACTCAGCTGAGTAGACGATGCGCTAAGTCGTGCGCACTAAGTAAAATTCTCTCACACACTTGACAGGCACTAATCAGGTTCGACAGATTTCTTTTAAGAAAAACAGGTGATAAGCATTGATTTAGACCAAACCAACATTTTATGACACGAACGATGGCTTAAAACACAAGATCCAAATTAGTATAAAATTAATGTTCACTTTTGCTGCACAAACAAAACTAAAAACAGAACACTGTAACTGAGTTAAGCAACCCGCACTAATGACACATTCAATCAATATAATATGCCGTTTCGCCCTATATTTATTTATGACAATTTTTGCAATTAAAAATAAAAGAAATTGTGATTATCTATGTGTACAATTAATTATAAATACAAATTGCTGAATCTGGAAGTATATAACAATAAAATAAAGTACAATTAATATTCTATTTTTTTGAAATTCCAGTATCTTGTTGTCCATGATATAAAATTTGTTTCTACATAAAATTTGAATTATTATGACAGTGACAGTACAGTTGACATCTTTTGCTTGCATATTGGTTTACATTATCGTTTACATATTACATGAACATGAAACTATTAAAATGTAAGTAAAACTATTTATTAGATTAGTAGAATAAGCAGAATTAGGCGAGAGGTCGTGTGGTGGCCACAGCAATTTTTTTTGTTTAGTAACGCCTCTCGCTTGACGTAATTCCTCAATGCGCTCTAAAAAGTTAAATAGGCCAGGCCCACCGTTATATGTAACGTTCCATTTATTAATAGACACTTTTGGTTGGTCAAAGTCAGGAGATACGTAATGAGGGATGGCTAAACTTGACGAAATTGACTCTAGTGTTTTTGTAAAACGCGTCTCTAAATCAGAAATTTTGTGAGGGCTAGATGCTGCGTCAGGTTTTGATAAATCGGGTGAAGTAGCATTGTCACCTTCATTTTCATCTAGTATCTCGTCTTCGAATCGAGAGCTTTCGTGTTCCGCTAGAAGAAGAGCTGAAGCTTTAGCCGAGTATTTTAAACGAAGTTGAGTTACATACTGTTCACAGGTCTTGGTTAATTGTGCTTGTTTTTCTTTTTCTTTATCTTCCGTTGGAGCAATACGGCCAAGACGTAGCTTTACATGAATCAATCGAGTTCCAATACGCGCATAATCGTTTTGATAATTCGCTTGGTCAAACTTTTCCAATTCAGTACATAAGTCTTTTAATTTTTCATCACAAATTTTCAACTCGGAGTCAGGTAAGAACACAGTACTAAAAATATTAGAAGATTCTCCCGTACGTTCTAAACGTAAACATTCCCGAAGGCTACTTCGTCTCTCCGCTACATTACCATCAGTGCTACGACCACATAGCAAAAGTTCATACGTAAGTTCGTTAGACAAGAGTAGGTTTGGATCAATTTTCATTTCCATTGTTGTAAATAATAATGTAAATATAAATAAATGGCATAAATTAATCGAACAAATATCTTATGGTTTTCCTAAATTATCTAATAGTCCTAAAATACCTTAATCTCTAAACTAGACTAACACAAAATAAGAAAGAAAAAAATATATATGAAAACGACAAATCGAAAAAATTGGTAATTGCGTGGTTGCAGAAAAAGTGGCCTCACGACTTGGGCGCCAAATTTATTACGCACCAAATGAATGGTGTGGCCGCTAGCTATCAGTGGAGATAGGGGGGGTTTAAAAAAATAATAATCAATTAAATATTCAAATCAACTCACGCACTTACCACAATATTTGGGCGCCATGCTATTTTTTTGGTGAGAACTTGGCGATAAATTGCAAAACGTAAAAGAAAAATTAATTGTGCTCATTTGTTCTGAAATACAATGTGGACAGGTGCAAAAATTTAAAGAGGGCACTACTGATTGTGATGCTAAATTAAATTCATATAGTTTTGAAATAGTAAAAATTCCAATTATAATAAGTATTACAACTAATACTCCAGTCAAAATACGGGTTTGGTTGTATTATTACTGGCAACTACCAGATTTGGTCTAGTATAGGTTTTTTGAGTCGCTGAACAGGAATTTCGGGGTCATTTTGTAAAGAAATGTGCGGAACACCCTTAAATTTGCAAAAACTACCCCAAAATGGTTTTTTACCTCTCGCCTCATATTCTATAAGAGAGGTATTGTAATGGGTCAAAAATTTCGAGTATGAGTTTTTAGTGGATAAGCACGTTTTAGGTTCTCTAGAATACGAATTTAATATTTTCACGATGATGTGTGTGTGTGTGTGTGTGTGTGTGTGTGTGTGTGTGTGTGTGTGTGTGTGTGTGTGTGTGTGTGTGTGTGTGTGTGTGTGTGTGTGTGTGTGTGTGTGTGTGTGTGTGTGTGTGTGTGTGTGTGTGTGTGTGTGTGTGTGTGTGTGTGTGTGTGTGTGTGTGTGTGTGTGTGTGTGTGTGTGTGTGTGTGTGTGTGTGTGTGTGTGTGTGTGTGTGTGTGTGTGTGTGTGTGTGTGTGTGTGTGTGTGTGTGTGTGTGTGTGTGTGTGTGTGTGTGTGTGTGTGTGTGTGTGTGTGTGTGTGTGTGTGTGTGTGTGTGTGTGTGTGTGTGTGTGTGTGTGTGTGTGTGTGTGTGTGTGTGTGTGTGTGTGTGTGTGTGTGTGTGTGTGTGTGTGTGTGTGTGTGTGTGTGTGTGTGTGTGTGTGTGTGTGTGTGTGTGTGTGTGTGTGTGTGTGTGTGTGTGTGTGTGTGTGTGTGTGTGTGTGTGTGTGTGTGTGTGTGTGTGTGTGTGTGTGTGTGTGTGTGTGTGTGTGTGTGTGTGTGTGTGTGTGTGTGTGTGTGTGTGTGTGTGTGTGTGTGTGTGTGTGTGTGTGTGTGTGTGTGTGTGTGTGTGTGTGTGTGTGTGTGTGTGTGTGTGTGTATGTATGTATGGATGTATGGACGTATGTGACGATTTTTGTCCACGATAACTTAAAAAGTATCAAGCCTTTAATAACCAAATTTTATATTTAAGGTTTTAATAAGTATCTTAACACCGGATAAGATTTTGGTAGAAATCCTCAAACCGGAAGTAGTACTTTTTGAAACTTTATATAGTTTTTCTTAAATATGTCGGTACATTATTTATTTATTACAAATTTTGCAATTAAAAATAAATGAAAATATAATTATCTATGGGTACAGTTAATTTTAAATACAATTTGCTGAATCTGATAGTATTTAACAATAAAATAAAGTACAATTAATATTCTATTTTTTTGAAATTTAGTATCTTGTTGTCCATGATATGAAATTTGTTTCTACATAAAATTTCAATGATTATGACAGTGACAGTACAGTTGACATCTTTTGCTTGCATCTTGGTTTACATTATGAACATAAAACTATTAAAATGTAAGTAAAACTATTTATTAGATTAGTAGAATAAGCAGAATTTGGCGAGAGGTCGTGTACTGGCCACAGCAGATTTTTTTTTAAATATATTCGCACTTTGAGTGCCCAGATTTCGCACAAAATTAATATTTCACCCTTAAATTAGCTCAAACTAACCCCAAAAAGGGTATTTTTGCTATTTTCGTACTTTGAGCGTCCAGATTTAGTCCGTATAGGTTTTTTGGATCGCTGATCAATAATTTCGGATTTTTTAATAAAAATTTATATTTCACCCTTAAATTACCTAAAAGTACCCCCAAAAAAGGGTGTCTTTGTTATTTTCGCACTTTGTGCTAATTTAAGGGTGAAATATTAATTTTAATAAAAAAATCCCCGAAATTCTTGATCAGCGACCCAAAAAACCCCTATGTGCCAAATCTGGGCACTCAAAGTGCAAATATATAAAAATAATAATTTTAGCAAATTTAAGGGTGTTCCGCACATTTCTTTACAAAATGACCCCTAAATTCGTGATCAGCGACCCAAAAAACCTATACTAGACCAAATCTAGTAGTTGCCAGTAATAATACAACCCTTCCCCGTATTTTGACTGGAGTATAAATGGATTTTTATTTAGAAAGCCAGATCAGCAACTGTAGCTTGACACCTTATGCCCATGTCACACCGGCGTGGCACGAAGCACGGTGGTCGATGTGGCATTTTGCTTCCTTCAAAGCTGTCAAAAGGGTGTCACACCGGTATAGCAAAATGCCATACGAAAATTTGTATATTGCTATGTTCACTTCGTACTTTGAAGGTTTTTGAAAATTATTTTTGACAGCTGAGAATTAAAATTCATCAATTTTTTGTTTTAATTAAATCAATAATTAGTTCATATATTGACAAAAGCTTAAAGTGTTATATTCTTATTATCTAATTACTTACTGTTACTATTTTGACATCAATTATTCACCAAATGTCAAAAATTATATTGACGACTCACTGTGAAATCAGTAACAAATTTCCATATGTCAAAATGCTCGACGGAATAGCGGCGATAAATTTTTACGTTATTCATTTTTTTCCATCGAGCACCGTGCTTCGTGCCACGCCGGTGTGACATGGGCATTATGTAGTATGATTAAACGTTAAATTTTAAACAAAATCGTCGCGCAATGATTAGTCGTTTACGGGGAGCAGACGAATGTGAAATACCAAACATGGATGAATGAAATAAATTAAGCCCTACGTAAGACCGTTGGTCGACCAGCGCTCGCGTTGGTGTGCACAAATATGTGCAAATCTTAATCGAAATAAAATTCGTCCTAGCGACTGTATACCACGCTTATTGACTATGCAGTACTCGGAATCAGATCTACAATGTACACTTAATAAAAAAATCTGACGTGGACACCACATGACTTCCTTGTACGCCTTGTTTGTTCATACTTTTCTTAATAACTAAAATGTAGAATAATATAAAAAATTCTTTTAACTTATTATACTAGTATACTCACAAATATATGTTAGTCATTTTATTTAAACTGCAGAAGAAGATATAAAGCATATTTTACTATTGTCACTGTCATGTCATAAACATTTAAATTTTACGTAGTAACAAATGTTAATCGATCATGGACATTAAGATACCGAAATACTAAATTATAAATATATACTTTAATTATTCTTAAGGCTGTTCGACCCTGGCCTCAGAAAACTGTTATTTTGCACAACTTTAAGATGATTTTTCTTGTTACTGTACGTTTTGTTTCTTTTCAAAAAAAATGTGCATATTATTGAATACTTTATAAACTAAATGGCAGACTCAGAATTTTAAATAATGTTATTGTTAATAAGATATCGGTACTATTAGTGAAGGTGTAAAGATGCTCATATTTTCTGTAATAAATTTTTTATTTAAAATTGCTCTCTGCTATTTAATAGCATTAGTAAAATTATGCTGAGGATGCTCAAAAAATAAAAAATCCAATTACCCGTTCTTGAAAAATATTATTTGAAAAATTCGCAAATGCGAATTTTTCAAATAATATTCGTTCGTGTTTTTGCGCGTTGCGCCAATATTTAGACAACTTATTTCACATCCTTGTTTTCTGCTCCCAGGTTCGAGAACCTCAAAGCAATAAACTCGGTAGGGGGTAGGATAGGGCTCAGGTATAAAGTTGAAACCTCCAGCTTCTTGTTTCAAATATAAATTTGTGTGATACTGTTTCGTGTAATATAATAACAGAAAAATTTCAAAACATTATTGTTTAATTTAAATTGTAATAGATTTGTAATTACAAAAATTTGTTGCAGTTACAATATAACATTCAATTATTTAACTCAATAAAGCTGATATTAAATTGATACTTAAATTTTTGTACTTACCGAGCAAATTAATATTTGTAAACCATAAAAACACATATGAGTTGTGAATGAAGTACAAACCTTGATTATTATTACGAGTATCTACAAAACATAAAAGTATTGGATTGGAGTTTTGTAAATGGAATGAAAATTAATATAAGTGAGTAATTGTCAATGTGTTACATTTAACACAATTTATTGTTTTGCATAAATCATATCATTTACATTTTTATTAATAATTAGATACTATAAATTAATTTTCCTTGTTTAACAAATAAATCCACTATAAATAATTCGGCCATGCATAAGTACATGAAATAAAACACATATTGAAGTATGTTCAATATAATTAAAAAATTTAAAAAATTATAATTATTATATTTGATTATTTGTTAAAACTAAAATCTTAAAACAATAAAATATAATCAATATGTTTCTCGGGGAGGTAAGTCCCGTATATACCTGGAATCTATTAATTCCGGCAAAATTCCATCGTGATAAAATTTGTTTAATTGATCTTCCATTTTTTCTTGCCAAAATAAATTATCACGATGAATTTCTTGCACAAATATGTCGTGTGGACACCACACAACAAAGTAGCATGATTTTCTTTTTGTTATATGTAGCTGACCCTGAACTTGATACATATAATTATGGTTGTCCTTGAGTGTTATCTCCCCGTTGTATATTTTCAAAAAGTTTATTTCTTTTTGTTTAATTGCACTTTTTATTGTTTGGGCTTTTAGTTTTGCTGGACATTTAATTTCGATTATTTTATCGAGGTCAATCAAGCCATCTGGAGAAGCAGCTAAAAATGGTAATTTTTCATCTATTACCAATCCACTTGGTTCAACTTTCAAATGAAATTTTTCTTCAAATTCATTAATAGCAACTTTTTCATTTTGAACACCGTACATTGTATTTACATTGCCTCTAAAATTGCTATACAACAAACCAAATACTTTTTTCCCCATCGGCGTCGTAGCCTTCTTCTTGCAAATACTTCCAAAGTTTGAAGCAGTTAATCTTTTTCTTCTTTCTTGATGCCAAATATCAGAGTGCCGCTGCTCTAGAGTTTTCTCGCAGTTTGCTCATTCGTCTTCTCCATGATTTTGTTTGAACCATGTTAACTGTTCACAACACTAATATAATGATAATGAATATAAAATAAATAATATTCGCAAAAACGTTTTATATCAAGAACGACAACCAATATCACTTTACTATAATAAGACAAGCAATAGAGTAACAAAAAATACCTTAGGGCACGAATATATACGAATTTAACAGTCAATTCTCAGAATTTGGAAAAATTTGTGGATTAAGTAATTAGGTATAACTGTGTAATTACTGCCAAAGTACAGTTGCAATTTATAGGAATTTAACAGTCAATTCTTAGAACTTGGAAAAATTTGTGGATTAAGTATTAGGTTACAGTTACAAAAATATAAGCTTCGTAAGCCCAATTGTACAATTATGTTAATCTTGATATTATACATTTTTGAAGCTTGATATTACTATTGTTTGACTATGATTTTTGCGAAGATGATAGCCATTTGTGTTAAAAGTGTTTTTTGTTAATTAAAAATACTGCTAAATATATACATTTTTTTATACAACTTGATTTTTAGCAATTCTCAAATACCTTTTCCTTCTAGGTATATGACGAGAAGTAAAAATATATTATGATCTTAAATTTGATATTATGTGTTATCAAAATAGTTATAAAATATCTAACACACAATTTATTAAAATAAGTATAAACAAAAAATAACTGGTGTTTTTGACTAGGTTATGGTATAGATATACTATCCTTATTAATATATTTAATAATTTCATATAGGTGGCTTATTTTAATTTTACATTCATATTCAATATTCGTCAGTCGCATTGTTCATATCATAAGTAAAAGATTTTATTCTTGAGGAGTTTTCGTTTCAAAACATTGAATGTTAGAATTCTACCCAGAGGGATTAAGTTGTAAATGTTATGATTTATGATCCTTCTATGAAGAACATACCGACTGTGTTGTTCTGGTTGTATACCAAAAGGAGATTATTTGAAAACCCAGATGCGAAATTTTTGTTGAGGGTCGAAAAGCCTTAAATGATACCAGATACAAAAATATTTACAAAATACCGATTGTAGGTAATAATCACATAATCTTTCATTTAAAATAAAAAAAATTGTCTTAAATTAAATATTTATCGAATTTTTTTTAAAATTTACTACTTCCGGTTTGTAGATTGAAACCAAAAATAGGAGGTGCACAACTAGATGCTATAGCAGTCCTAAATACAAAATTTCAACTTTCTACGTCTAACCGTATTTGAATTATGCGACACACATACGTCCGTACATACGTACGTACGTACAAACGTCACGACGAAACTAGTCATAATGAATTCAGAAAAGGTCAAAACGGATATTTCCATCAAAATCTGAAAACCGAAATTTTTCACGATTACAATACTTCCTTACTCCGTACAAGGAAGTAAAAACAAATATGCAACAGTGGTGATCGAACCTAACATCAATAATATTATCCAGTTTGACTTTCAGTCGAAAGATATTTCAAAAGAATTCACAATATAATAATATAAGTAACGATAAATTTATACAAGCAAAAGTTTGGCCTCAAGCCAGCTTATAAATTGTATTAAGCAGAATTACGGTGTAAAAAAAATAAATAGGTAGTATAGGGGAGACTAGGGAGGGTTGATACGTAGGGAGGCTTGATACCCTATCATATTTACCGCCAGGAAGTTAGTGGGGAGTCGAGTATTTTATTACACTATCGTCCAATAGATTGCAGTGTTTGGTGAAAATTTGACAGATCTGTGATGATGAACAGGTGTTCTATACATAAAAATGTGTTTTTGTGCCTGACAATGTAAGTATTTGACTAACATTTATAGGGTTTGAATTTTTATAGTATAAGTTTTGTGCAAAATGAATTATTTCGTATAAAAGTAAAATGAAAATAGTATGTGCTCTCCAATTTGCGTAGCTTAAAATGTAAGGTTAAGATTGTTCTGCATGTTTTTGTAATTTTTGGTACTTGGGGAGGTTTGATACTTATTAGTCAGAGACACTTGATACATGGAAAATCTCGAATTTTGAAAAAGTTGTGCGAAAATCTACAAGGGAAATAAAAACAATAATATCAATGAAGACGATACAGACAGTGACGAAAACGAAATAGAAAACCAATATGATGATGATGATGCTGTAGCATGTAATAATTGCAACTCACCAAGTTATCTAAACCTAATGAATTCTGGTTTAAGTAGTGTCAGATCTGTTCCACGTGGTCGCATACGGAATGTGTTGGGGTGGATAGAAGAAGTAAGATATTTATTTATGATATTTATAAGGAATAAATATTTCAAAAAAATAATTTTGTTTTACGTCTCAAGCCTCCCAGTGTACGTCTCATCCCTCCCGTAGAATGGGAGGCTTGATACGTTTTCTTGTTTTTTAAAAAATTATTTCTAAAAGTTGTATTTTTTCAAAATCGGCATGAAAATCGTCATTTCTAGACTAATTTGCGGCATGAAAGTAAGATTTTCATGACTAGGCATGAAAATAAAATTTTTCTTCAACCGTCTTAAAAGTTGGTTCTTTTAATACTGTTTTTAGTATTAAAAGTTGACGTTTTTGTTATTAATAAAAAAATGTAACTGTTGCTAGGTAACACTTTTAATCCTAGGCTTAAAAGTACTTTTAATCCTAAGCTTAAAAGTAGATTCTGTATTTCTACTAGAATATTGGGAGCGTAATATTTCTTGAGCTTGATTATCACGCACTTCTTCATTTTTTCTACTGGTATTATCATCACGAATGGAGGATATTATACTTTTACTAGTGCTAAGTTCATCGAACCGTAATATTTTTTTAGCTGTCTACCATGTATGTTTACCAGTAAAGCTGATTTGACGTCTTCAATAACATCAATCTTTAAACGTACCAATTCATCGCAACGGCATTCACCCGAAATTTCCAGTATTACAACAATCTATAAAAATTAATAATATTTAGATAGTTATATTCTCATTCCTCATATTTAAACACTTACTTTAATCATCAGGTATGTATTATCAGGAGCATAATTCCAGAAAAACTCTTGATTTATTTTAGTTTGACAGAACAATAAAATTTGTAAACAAAACAAAAGTTAAAGCAAAGCTACCTTCTTAGTTTCAATCATATTTCAACAAAATATTTCAATAATTTAAAAAGTAATTTTCTTGGTTGAAGAAAAAATAGTATGTGTTATTTGGATTAAAAGTGTCTTTGTTTGATTCGCAATTTTTGCATCCGCTCGGCTTCGCTACGCTTCGCCTCGCAAATGTAAATTAATTGCTCATCAAACAAAGTATCACTTTTAATCCTAATAACACAATATACTATTTCATGCCTAGTCATTTTTACTTTCAACTTTGTTTACTTGTCATGACAACTTTTTCTAAAATTTGTGACAGCTCTGATGATTTGTCACAGCTCTGATGATTTATGCAAACCTAATTTTTTTATAATTTTAAGCTTAATTGCCTATTTAAAAAAAATAGAATACATCACGCGTCATAAAAATGTCTTTGCTTGACTTGGAGGCTTTGAAGAAATGCTCGGACGCTGCGCATCCTCGCATTCTTCAAACGCCTCCTTGTCTGCAATGAAACATTTTCATGACTTGTTAAAATTTTTATTCTTATATTATACTTGTTAAACAACCTTTACTATTAATATTCTACTTGCAAACATTATATAAAATTCTATTATATTAATATGTTATATATTATTTATAAAAGAAAAAAATTCTAAGAACCCGTTTAAAATGCATTTTTCTCTCTATAATTATCGTTTTTTTTAATTAAATAAAATACACATTTATCTAACTCTATAATAATTTTAGAAATTTACTTTTTAAATTTCTATTATTTAATGTTTATATTATATATAATTGATAAATAATTAACTTATTTATATATTTATATTATTTTTATACAAATTTATACGGTAATTATGTATTAAATATGATTATTTTGTGTTTAATGTATTATATTTTTTTCCACTAGCTTGGCAACACTGATCTCCTTATCTCTTACTAAACGTCAGATATTTTTTTAGGTTATTGATTTATATTAGTACAAGATCTTATTTATACATTATTGTATCTTATTATTATTATTATTATTAATAATATCTTACAACAATATTATTATTTCTAAACGTAACGCGCATAACATACTATATAAAAGTTGTATGTAGGTATGAAACATATTATAGTATAATGAAATAATTATTTTGCAGAGATATTACGGAAAAAGAAGATCAGATCAGGTTGTAAATATGTGTTTTGTATCTGTACAAAATAGTTTAGAAACGTAAGTTGTTGTCGTGTCTATCTAAACATTGGTGGTGAAATGCAAGACGAATGACAACATTTTTTTTGTTACTCTTTGACAACACTTTCTTGGTTTTCGTATTGATAATAAAATTTATTAGGTATTTTGTATCAGAGACTAGGTAATTCTTATACTCTTATTGACTTGCTTTTAGATATATACAGAGTAGTTCAAATATATTTGCTGACAGATCTGAATCTCAGACGAGGAAACCCTCAGAAGAAGATCTTGACATTATTTGTTTGTAAAACAGCTTCACGATGCGCCGGCTTTTGACAGCGATAATCATATTGGGTTCTTATTTTTTCTTCAGTAACCTAATTAAACTATCAAATCATTTCGCGTTTTCTATATTTATGTTAAAATATCTAAATCTCATACTTAATAATATAAATGTCAATAATATTGACATGTTCTGTATAAAGTGTGTTTCAATAATATTAATATTCATCCATCAGTCTTCTTATGACTGTTTTGTTGGTGGTGGTGTTAAGTTCTGGATTTAGGTTTGACATTTGTATTATTTTAAAAGGTACATTAATACGTAAAATACATTAATATTATTTTGTTTCAGGTAAATAATACAATTTTAATGGGATATTATAGCTGGGATTGATTAATACAAATATATGAACAATGTAATACTAGTGTTATGTATTGTTAAAACAGTATTTTATTGTACCGGTAGACATAAAGTTGAGGTAGACAGCATATTATGATGATGGTTTATTTCACAAACGTCAGACATTTATAGGGCAAAAATACGTTGTACAAGATCTTATTTATACATTATTATATCTTATTATTATTAATAATAATATCTAACAATAATATTATTATTTATAAACTTTACGCATGACATAAATAAAAGTTGTTCGTAGGTATGTACATATTATAATATTATACAATGAAATAATTTTTGCAGAGATATTTTATGTATAAATAATGAACAGATAGTTTGTTGTAAATTAATATGTGTTTGAATCTGTACAAATATGTTTATAAACGTAAATACTGAGGAACTAAAACCTAGATCTTGCGTTAACTGTCACGAGATGGCGCAGTCTACATGGATACAGACGATAACAGGAATTTTTATGGTCTGTGTGGTTAAATTTGATGTAAATATAGCTAAAAATCATATTATTTTTAATTATATAATTTTTTGTATTATTGTTATTATTTCTGTAATAAAGAAGTTTACAAAATGTGGTCATAATTTGATATCAACTCATTTCGTTACTTGCAATTCTTAGCTAATAACCAATTTTCTTTTTCAGCAATTTACAAAATAATTTTAAATTAAACATGTAGACTGATATTGGGTATTGTCGTCTGAGAATGTTCCTGTTCGGTAGGATCTAAACAAATTCTAATCAATATTATATTATATATGAACACGAACAGATATATTAGAATAATAATTTTATAATTTCTGTATTACACTCATGCAATATTGAAGCAACGTGTCAAAAGTTGCACTTGCATCTGCAATATTGCTCAATGTAAATTGGGCTTAATAAAGATGGTTTACAAAATGAGGTCGTAAATTAATATATAACACTCCTTTCGTTATTTGCAAATAATCTTATGTATGTGTTTGTGTGTATTTGTTTGTGTGTATGTGTTTGTGTGTACATGTTTGTGTGTATGTGTTTTTGTGTACATGTTTGTGTGTATGTGTTTGTGTGTATTTGTTTGTGTGTACATGTTTGTGTGTATGTGTTTGTGTGTATGTGTTTGTATGTATTTGTTTGTGTGTATGTGTTAGTGTGTTTGTGTGTATGTGTTTGTGTGTATGTGTTAGTGTGTTTGTGTGTATGTGTTTGTGGGTATGTGATGGTGTTTGTGTTGGTGTGTGCGTATGTTTGTGTGTATGTGTTTGTGTGTATGTGTGTGTGTATGTGTTTGTGTGTACGTGATTGTGTGTACGTGTTTGTGTGTATGTGTGTGTGTGTGTATGTGTTTGTGTGTATGTGTTTGTGTGTACGTGTTTGTGTGTATGTGTTTGTGTGTATGTGTGTGTGTGTGTGTGTGTGTGTGTGTGTGTGTGTGTGTGTGTGTATGTGTTTGAGTTTGTGTTGGTGTGTGCGTATGTTTGTGTGTGCGTGTATTGGTGTGTATGTGTTTGTGTTGGTGTGTGCGTATGTTTGTGTGTATGTGTTTATGTTTGTCTGTGTGTTTGTATGTGTCTGTGGGTGGCTTTAGAAGGAACATCTCCACATGCTTTGGATGGATCACCTCTACAGGCTTTGGATGGAACGTGTTAACAGTATTAAAATGGAACACCTCCACAGGCTTTGGATGGGGAAACTCCCACAGGCTTTGAATGGGATATCCATACAAGCTTTGGATGGAAAACTTAAATCTATCTAAAGACGAGTTTATCCTAAAGACGAATGTTTTATCTAAAGACGAGTTTAATCTAAAGACGAATTTAACTTAAAAACGAATTTAATTTATAATACAAGTTTAAATTAGAGACAAGTTAAATTATAAGACGAGTTTATTATAAAGACGTGTTCTATCTATAGTAAAGTATTATGTAAAGACGATTGCTAATAAAAGATGAGTTGTAGGTATTTAAACAAGTTTTATCTAAAGACAAATATTATTTAAAAACCAATTTATTTTAAAGACGAGTTTTATCTAAAGATGAATATAACCTAAAAACGAGCGTCAATATAAGTGATGAGCGTCAATATATAAGTGACGAGCGTCAATATATAAGTGATGAGCGTCAATATATAAGTGACGAGCGTAAATGTGAAAATTTTATTCTAAAGACGTGCTCTATCTAAAGTCAAGTTTTATGTAAAGACGATTTCTATTTAAAGATGAGTTTAACCTACTTTACTTATAACTTAAAGATGAGTTTAACTTACTTAACTTATAACTTAAAGATGATTTTAACCTACTTTACTTATAACTTAAAGATGAGTTTAACCTAATTAACTTATAACTTAAGGCTTTTCGACCCTCAACAAAAATTTCGCATCTGGGTTTTCAAATAATCTCCTTTTGGTATACAACCAGAACAACACAGTCGGTATGTTCTTCATAGAAGGATCATAAATCATAACATTTACAACTTAATCCCTCTGGGTAGAATTCTAACATTCAATGTTTTGAAACGAAAACTCCTCAAGAATAAAATCTTTTACTTATGATATGAACAACGCGACTGACGAATATTGAATATGAATGTAAAATTAAAATAAGCCACCTATATGAAATTATTAAATATATTAATAAGGATAGTATATCTATACCATAACCTAGTCAAAAACACCAGTTATTTTTTGTTTATACTTATTTTAATAAATTGTGTGTTAGATATTTTATAACTATTTTGATAACAGATAATATCAAATTTAAGATCATAATATATTTTTACTTCTCGTCATATACCTAGAAGGAAGGTATTTGAGAATTGCTAAAAATCAAGTTGTATAAAAAAATGTATATATTTAGCAGTATTTTTAATTAACAAAAAACACTTTTAACACAAATGGCTATCATCTTCGCAAAAATCATAGTCAAACAATAGTAATATCAAGCTTCAAAAATGTATAATATCAAGATTAACATAATTGTACAATTGGGCTTACGAAGCTTATATTTTTGTAACTGTAACCTAATACTTAATCCACAAATTTTTCCAAGTTCTAAGAATTGACTGTTAAATTCCTATAAATTGCAACTGTACTTTGGCAGTAATTACACAGTTATACCTAATTACTTAATCCACAAATTTTTCCAAATTCTGAGAATTGACTGTTAAATTCGTATATATTCGTGCCCTAAGGTATTTTTTGTTACTCTATTGCTTGTCTTATTATAGTAAAGTGATATTGGTTGTCGTTCTTGATATAAAACGTTTTTGCGAATATTCTTTATTTTATATTCATTATCATTACATTAGTGTTGTGAACAGTTAACATGGTTCAAACAAAATCATGGAGAAGACGAATGAGCAAACTGCGAGAAATTAAGAGCTTCAAAAAATGGTAAGTTTATATAATTATTATTATGATATATGTGTAACACCATATCTAGTACAGTATAGTTTGCAGTTACTTTTTAAAAGCTGACTACTTTTTGATTCGAGACTTTCGATTCTAGATCGAGATTTTCGACCTGAGATCGAGATCAAGACTAGAGTTTTTAAATTATGAAATATATTGGTGTTGAAATAACAACAATTTATAGCAAAAATGATCAAGTATTTTAGCAAATTTTTAAAACTGAACTATAATGGCGTGTGATATCAATAACAAAAGAAAAAAATTATTTCAATATGTTGTAGTTGAGAGCTTTTTCAAGACGTTTATTAACGTGAGACTTTATATTTTGTTTAATCTAATTAAATAATACAAATTTAATAAATGTACCTACCATAATGAGTCATACAAATTTATATTGTGTTTGCATATATTTCGACATTTCTACATTTCTGTGATTTTATTTTATTACAGCTCTCATCCAAATATCATCCGAGATTCAACTACGCCTGAAGATGTTGTTCAAATTGCCGAATCAAATGATGTTGATTCGGAACATATTTTGAGCCACCAAATAGACGTAGAAAGTAACAACAGTGGAGATTATAGTGACATTGATCTGAATACTACTGATTCAACGATATCATCTATCGAGGAATATGAACTACTTATAGAGCCAGAAGTTCAGCGAAATGATGTTGAATCCTCAGTTATAACCGGTAGAAGAATTGTGGACATAAATTATTTTATCTCTTCATTGAAATCTATGAAACATGATGGTTTTGGTTGTTCATTTTTCGATGTAAATCCAAAAAACGTATGGGGGCAAAAAGCGTATTTTTCTTTAAATGTCTGATGTGCAATAAAGAAGAAACAGTGCATTCCGAAGATCCTGAATCAGACGTCGACGTAAACACTTTGGTTGTAACTGCAATGTTGATAACAGGGGGTGGGTACAGTCAATATCAAGAAATAAATGCAACAATGGACATTTCTTCAATGACACAGAAAACATATTCGAAACATCACGATACTGTATCCTCGTGTTTGCAACATGCAGCTTGGGAGGAAATGCAGAAAGCCGGAGAGGAAGAGGCTAGACTTGCAATAGAAGCTGGTGAAGTTGATGTTGACGGTATACCCATAATATCAATTATTGCAGATGGAGCGTGGAGCAAGCGAAGTTACAGATCAAATTATAATGCGTTATCTGGAGTGGCATGTATAATTGGGGCACGAACTAAAAAAGTATTGTTTGTAGGCGTAAAAAACAAATATTGTTCCGTTTGCGCACGAAGAAGTTTCAAGCAGGAAGAACAGAAAAATGGCCACAAATGCTACATGAATTGGAAAGGTTCATCAACAGGCATGGAAGCACAAATAATATTAGAAGGTTTTAAGACGAGCATTGAGATGCATAAAGTAGCATAATTTTCTTTTTGTTATATGTAGCTGACCCTGAACTTGATACATATAATTATGGTTGTCCTTGAGTGTTATCTCCCCGTTGTATATTTTCAAAAAGTTTATTTCTTTTTGTTCAATTGCACTTTTTATTGTTTGGGCTTTTAGTTTTGCTGGACATTTAATTTCGATTATTTTATCGAGGTCAATCAAGCCATCTGGAGAAGCAGCTAAAAATGGTAATTTTTCATCTATTACCAATCCACTTCGTTCAACTTTCAAATGAAATTTTTCTTCAAATTCATTAATAGCAACTTTTTCATTTTGAACACCGTACATTGTATTTACATTGCCTCTAAAATTGCTATACAACAAACCAAATACTTTTTTCCCCATCGGCGTCGTAGCCTTCTTCTTGCAAATACTTCCAAAGTTTGAAGCAGTTAATCTTTTTCTTCTTTCTTGATGCCAAATATCAGAGTGCCGCTGCTCTAGAGTTTTCGCAAAAATTTCGTTTCTGTCGGTTTCCATCAGTGATTGAAGGTATACTTTTTTTTCTTTTTCTAATTCTTCATGTGGCATGTCTGTAGTTGGATTTGCTGCATCTGGTCCATATTCCAAGTCGGCATCTCCACCGTGGCCCGTTTTTCTTCTTTTATTACTGCTTCTAGATCTTCTGTTTCCTTTAATTTGTTGAATTTTTCTTGCACATTTCTTTGTATATACACCCGTGTTTTTGTTACCCAAATAATTTTGTATATTTTCATGAAAATTCGTAGAATTTTGAGAAAGTACAGCTGCATCACATCGCGCATTGTATCCATTTCTTAGAGAATAATTAACTCTTTTGCCTCCAACAAATTTAGCAACAACACTGTTAAATGATTCTACAGAATTGTTATTTTGACCTTCTATTAAACTCTCTGCATTGTTAGCTAGTCTTTCAACTGCAGTCATTATTTTTTCGTATATTTCTTTCTTCTCCAGAGCATTAAAAATCTGGAGTTCATTTGATTTTGTACAAAAATAATTTCTATCTTCGCAATTTTTATGATCTCCAAATATGTGAGATGGGCCATTTAAATATCCTTCTTCAATTCTCGAATTTGTTCAGTTTTTGAAACTGGCGTGTTTTGCCTGTAATCGACTGCTTTAGTTACAGCTGTTAGAAATCGTAACAAATTTTCCGCTACATACTTTCGCACGTTAATATTTGTTCGGGGTGTTTTACTGATATCTTTCAACTTATTTATGTAGCACCGTAAAAGATGATTAGTACACTCAATTTTTTTAACAATTAAATTTTGACCATAAGGTGCACAATCTCTAATTCTTCTATAAACACTACTGTCTCCATCGGCAATAATGCACCCATATTTCGTCCACACGACATATTTGTGCAAGAAATTAAACAAATTTTATCACGATGGAATTTTGCCGGAATTAATAGATTCCAGGTATATACGGGACTTACCTCCCCGAGAAACATATTGATTATATTTTATTGTTTTAAGATTTTAGTTTTAACAAATAATCAAATATAATAATTATAATTTTTAAAATTTTTTAATTATATTGAACATACTTAAATATGTGTTTTATTTCATGTACTTATGCATGGCCGAATTATTTATAGTGGATTTATTTGTTAAACAAGGAAAATTAATTTATAGTATCTAATTATTAATAAAAATGTAAATGATATGATTTATGCAAAACAATAAATTGTGTTAAATGTAACACATTGACAATTACTCACTTATATTAATTTTCATTCCATTTACAAAACTCCAATCCAATACTTTTATGTTTTGTAGATACTCGTAATAATAATTAAGGTTTGTACTTCATTCACAACTCATATGTGTTTTTATGGTTTACAAATATTAATTTGCTCGGGAAGTACAAAAATTTAAGTATCAATTTAATATCAGCTTTATTGAGTTAAATAATTGAATGTTATATTGTAACTGCAACAAATTTTTGTCATTACAAATCTATTACAATTTAAATTAAACAATAATGTTTTGAAATTTTTCTGTTATTATATTACACGAAACAGTATCACACAAATTTATATTTGAAACAAGAAGCTGGAGGTTTCAACTTTATACCTGAGCCCTATCCTACCCCCTACCGAGTTTATTGCTTTGAGGTTCTCGAACCTGGGAGCAGAAAACAAGGATGTGAAATAAATATTGGCGCAACGCGCAAAAACACGAACGAATATTATTTGAAAAATTCGCATTTGCGCATCACATAATTCCTTTTTTTTCAAGAACGGGTTATTGGATTTTTTATTTTTTGAGCATCCTCAGCATAATTTTACTAATGCTATTAAATAGCAGAGAGCAATTTTAAATAAAAAATTTATTACAGAAAATATGAGCATCTTTACACCTTCACTAATAGTACCGATATCTTATTAACAATAACATTATTTAAAATTCTGAGTCTGCCATTTAGTTTATAAAGTATTCAATAATATGCACATTTTTTCTGAAAAGAAACAAAACGTACAGTAACAAGAAAAATCATCTTAAAGTTGTGCAAAATAACAGTTTTCTGAGGCCAGGGTCGAACAGCCTTAAAGACGAGTTTAACCTATTTTATTTATAACCTAAAAATGAGTTCTACCTACTATACTGGTTAAACAACCTTTACTATTAATATTCTACTTGCAAACATTGTATAAAATTCTATTATATTAATATGTTATATATTATTTATAAGAGAAAAAAATTCTAAGAACCAGTTTAAAATGCATTTTTCTCTCTATAATTAACGTTTTTTTTAATTAAATAAAATACACATTTATCTTATAATTTTAAATGCAATGTTACCAACTCTATAATAATTTTAGAAATTTACTTTTTCAATTTCTATTATTTCATGTTTATATTATATATAATTGATAAATAATTAACTTATTTATATATTTATATTATTATTTATACGTTAATTATGTCTTAAATATGATTATTTTGTGTTTCATATATGATTATTTTTTTCCACTAGGTTGGCAACACTATAACACTGATCTCTTACTAAACGTCAGATATTTTTTTTAGGTTATTGACTTATATTAGTACAAGTTCTTATTTATACATTATTGTACTTTATTATTATTATTAGTAATAATATCTAACAACAATATTATTATTTATAAACGTAACGCGCATGACATAATATATAAAAGTTGTATGTAGGTATGAAACATATTATAGTATAATGAAATAATTATTATTTTGCAGAGATATTACGGAAAAAGAAGATCAGATCAAGTTGTAAATATGTGTTTTGTATCTGTACAAAATAGTTTAGAAATGTAAGTTGTTGTCGTGTCTATCTAAACATTGGTGGTGAAATGCAAGACGAATGACAACATTTTTTTGTTACTCTTTGACAACACTTTCTTGATTTTCGTATTGATAATAAAATTTATTAAGTATTTTGTATAAGAGACTAGGTAATTCTTATACTCTTATTGACCTGCTTTTAGATATAATATACCTATAGAGTGGCTCAAATATATTTGCTGACAGATCTGAATCTCAGACGAGAAAACCCTTAGAAGAAGATCTTGACATTATTTGTTTGTAAAACAGATTCACGATGCGACGAATTAGCAAACGTTGGAAGAGGTGTTTGTAGCATTATTGTGTAGCGCCGGCTTTTGACAGAGATAATGATATTGGGTTCTTCTTATTTTTTCTTCAGTAACCTAATTAAACCATCAAATCATTTCGCGTTTTCTATATTTATGATAAAATATCTAAATCTCATACTTAATAATATAAATGTCAATAATATTGACATGTTCTGTACAAAGTGTGTTTCAATAATAATAATTTATTCATCCAGCAGTCTTCTTATGACTGTTTTGTTGGTGGTGGTGTCAATAGCTATGGATTTAGGTTTGACATTTGTATTATTTTAAAAGGTACATTAACACGTTAAATAGGTACATTAATATTATTTTGTTTCAGGTAAATAATACAATTTTAATGGGATATTATAGCTGGGATTGATTAATACAAATATAGTTAAGGTAGGCAGCATAAAAATGATGATGACTGATTTCACAAACGTCAGACATTTTTAGGTTATTATAAGTACGTCGTACAAGATCTTATTTATACATTATTATAACTTATTAACATTATTAGTAATAATATCAAACAACAATATTATTATTTATAAACTTTACGCATGACATAAATAAAAGTTGTTCATAGGTACCTATGTATATATTATAATATTATACAATGAAATAATTTTTTGCAGAGATATTTTAAGAATCTTAATCTTAATTTAATATCGCTGTATTTTTCTTTATAGGAATAAATAAACCTTTACACAAAATGTATTGATTGTCAATGAGTACAAAATCCAATATCAATTAACATAAACATCCGCCAGATGATCCAAATATAAAAAGAAATTATAGAGCTAAGTGCGGCGCTAAATATAGCTAAAAATCATTTTATTTTTAATTATATAATTTGTTGTATTATTGTTACTATTTCTGTAATAAAGAAGTTTACAAAATGTGGTCATAAATTAATATCAACTCATTTCGTTACTTGCAATTCTTAACTAATAACCAATTTTCTTTTTCAGCAATTTACAAAATAATTTTAAATTAAACATGCAGACTGATATTGAGTAATGTCGTCTGAGAATGTTCCTGTTTAGTTCGGTAGGATCTAAACAAATTCTAATCAATATTATATTATATATGAACACGAACAGATATATTAGAATAATAATTATATAATTTCTGTATTACACTCATGCAATATTGAAGCAACGCGTCAAAAGTTGCACTTGCATCTGCAATATTGCTCAATGTAAAATGAGCTTAATAAAGATGGTTTACAAAATGAGGTCGTAAATTAATATATAACACTCCATTCGTTACTTGCAAATAATCTTAGTTAAAATCTAATGTTAAAAATTAGTGTGTGCGTGTGTTGGTGTGTGCGTTTGTGTGTGCGTGTGTTGGTGTGTGTGTTTGTTTGTTTGTGTGTTTGTGTTGGTGTGTGCGTATGTTTGTGTGTGCGTGTGTTGGTGTGTATGTGTTTGAGTTTGTGTTGGTGTGTGCGTATGTTTGTGTGTGCGTGTGTTGATGTGTATGTGTTTGCGTATATGTGTTTGTGTGTATGTGTTTGTGTGTATGTGTTTGTGTGTATGTGATTGTGTGTATGTGTTTGTGTGTACGTGTTTGTGTGTCTGTGTTTGTGTGTCTGTGTTTGTGTGTACGTGTTTGTGTGTACGTGTTTGTGTGTATTTGTTTGTGTGTATGTGTTAGTGTGTTTGTGTATGTGTTTGTGTATGTGTTTGTGGGTATGTGATGGTGTTTGAGTTTGTGTTTGTGTTGGTGTGTGCGTATGTTTGTGTGTATGTGTTTGTGTGTATGTGATTGTGTGTACGTGTTTGTGTGTATGTGTTTGTGTGTATGTGTTTGTGTGTATTCGTTTGTGTGTACGTGTTTGTGTGTATGTGTTTGTGTATAATGTGTTTGTGTATAATGTGTTTGTGTGTATGTGTTTGTGTGTATGTGTTTGTGTGTATGTGTTTGTGTGTATGTGTTAGTGTGTATGTGTATGTGTTTGTGTGTATGTGTTTGTGTGTACGTGTTTGTGTGTATGTGTTTGTGTGTACGTGTTTGTGTGTACGTGTTTGTGTGTACGTGTTTGTGTGTACGTGATTGTGTGTGTGTGTGTGTGTGTGTGTGTGTGTGTGTGTGTGTGTGTGTGTGTGTGTTTGTGTGTATGTGTTTGAGTTTGTGTTGGTGTTGGTGTGTGCGTATGTTTGTGTGTGCGTGTATTGGTGTGTATGTGTTTGTGTGTATGTGTGTATATGTTTGAGTTTGTGTTGGTGTGTGCGTATGTTTGTGTGTATGTGTTTATGTTTGTCTGTGTGTTTGTATGTGTCTGTGGGTGGATTTAGAAGGAACATCTCCACATGCTTTGGATGGCTCATCTCTACAGGCTTTGGATGGAGCGTGTTAACAGTATTAAAATGGAAAACCTCCACAGGCTTTGGATGGGATATCTCCACAGGCTTTGGATGGGGACACTCCCACAGGCTTTGAATGGGATATCCATACAAGCTTTGGATGGAAAACTGAGATCTATCTAAAGACGAGTTTATCCTAAAGACGAATGTTTTATCTAAAGACGAATTTAACTTAAAAACGAATTTAATTTATGATACAAGTTTAAATTAGAGACAAGTTAAATTATAAGACGAGTTTATATTTTCTAAAGACGTGTTTTATCTATAGTCAAGTATTATGTAAAGACGATTGCTATTAAAAGATGAGTTGTATTTAAACAAGTTTTATCTAAAGACAAATATTATTTAAAAACCAATTTATTTTAAAGATGAGTTTTATCTAAAGTTGAATATAACCTAAAAACGAGCGTCAATATAAGTGACGAGCGTCAATATATAAGTGACGAGCGTCAATATATAAGTGACGAACGTCAATATATGTGACGAGCGTCAATATATAAGTGACGAGCGTAAATGTGAAAATTTTATTCTAAAGACGTGCTCTATCTAAAGTCAAGTTTTATGTAAAGGCGATTTCTATTTAAAGATGAGTTTAACCTACTTTACTTATAACTTAAAGATGAGTTTAACCTACTTTACTTATAACTTAAAGATGAGTTTAATCTAATTTACTTATAACTTAAAGACGAGTTTAACCTATTTTATTTATAACCTAAAAATGAGTTCTACCTACTATACTGGTTAAATAACCATTATTATTAGTATTCTACTTACAAACAATACCAATACATTCTAATGAATTAATATGATATATATCATTTATAAGAGAAAACAATTCTAAGAACCCGTTTCAAACTCATTTTTCTCTCTATAATTATCGTTTTTTTTAATTAAATAAAATCTACATTTATTTGCTATGTTACTAATAAAATTACTAAGTTTATGTTGGTATTACATTACTGTTACCTAGCAACCGAAAAACACGTCATTACTGTTACTTAGCAACCGAAAAACACGCAGTCAGTGTTACCAACTGTATATTAATTTAATAATTGAAACATAAAATTAAATTTATCCGATTATGAATTAAATCTAAAATCAAATTAAGCCAATTACGAGTATAACCTACTACACTGGTTAAATAACCATTATTATTAGTATTCTACTTACAAACAATACCAATACATTCTAATAAATTAATATGATATATATCATTTATAAGAGAAAAAAATTCTAAGAACCCGTTTCAAACTCATTTTTCTCTCTATAATTATCGTTTTTTTTAATTAAATAAAATCTACATTTACTTGCTATGTTACTAATAAAATTACTAAGTTTATGTTGGTATTACATTACTGTTACCTAGCAACCGAAAAACACGTCATTACTGTTACTTAGCAACCGAAAAACACGCAGTCAGTGTTACCAACTGTATATTAATTTAATAATTGAAACATAAAATTTAATTTATCCGATTATGAATTAAATCTAAAATCAAATTAAGCCAATTACGAGTATAACCTACTACACTGGTTAAACAACCTTTACTATTAATATTCTACTTGCAAACATTATATAAAATTCTATTATATTAATATGTTATATATTATTTATAAGAGAAAAAAATTCTAAGAACCCGTTTAAAATGCATTTTTCTCTCTATAATTATCGTTTTTTTAATTAAATAAAATACACATTTATCTTATAATCTTAAATGCAATGTTACCAACTCTATAATAATTTTAGAAATTTACTTTTTCAATTTCTATTATTTCATGTTTATATTATATATAATTGATAAATAATTAACTTATTTATATATTTATATTATTATTATTATTATTTATACGTTAATTATGTCTTAAATATGATTATTTTGTGTTTCATATATGATTATTTTTTTCCACTAAGTTGGCAACACTATAACACTGATCTCTTACTAAACGTCAGATATTTTTTTAGGTTATTGACTTATATTAGTACAAGTTCTTATTTATACATTATTGTACTTTATTATTAGTAATAATATCTAACAACAATATTATTATTTATAAACGTAACGCGCATGACATAATATATAAAAGTTGTATGTAGGTATGAAACATATTATAGTATAATGAAATAATTATTATTTTGCAGAGATATTACGGAAAAAGAAGATCAGATCAAGTTGTAAATATGTGTTTTGTATCTGTACAAAATAGTTTAGAAATGTAAGTTGTTGTCGTGTCTATCTAAACATTGGTGGTGAAATGCAAGACGAATGACAACATTTTTTTGTTACTCTTTGACAACACTTTCTTGATTTTCGTATTGATAATAAAATTTATTAGGTATTTTGTATCAGAGACTAGGTAATTCTTATACTCTTATTGACCTGCTTTTAGATATAATATACCTATAGAGTGGCTCAAATATATTTGCTGACAGATCTGAATCTCAGACGAGAAAACCCTTAGAAGAAGATCTTGACATTATTTGTTTGTAAAACAGATTCACGATGCGACGAATTAGCAAACGTTGAAAGAGGTGTTTGTAGCATTATTGTGTAGCGCCGGCTTTTGACAGAGATAATGATATTGGGTTCTTCTTATTTCTTTTCTTCAGTAACCTAATTAAACCATCAAATCATTTCGCGTTTTCTATATTTATGATAAAATATCTAAATCTCATATTTAATAATATAAATGTCAATAATATTGACATGTTCTGTACAAAGTGTGTTTCAATAATATTAATATTCATCCAGCAGTCTTCTTATGACTGTTTTGTTGGTGGTGGTGTCAATAGCTATGGATTTAGGTTTGACATTTGTATTATTTTAAAAGGTACATTAACACGTAAAATACATTAATATTATTTTGTTTCAGGTAAATAATACAATTTTAATGGGATATTATAGCTGGGATTGATAATACAAATATAGTTAAGGTAGGCAGCATAAAAATGATGATGACTGATTTCACAAACGTCAGACATTTTTAGGTTATTATAAGTACGTCGTACAAGATCTTATTTATACATTATTATAACTTATTATCATTATTAGTAATAATATCAAACAAAGTTGTTCATAGGTATGTATATATTATAATATTATACAATGAAATAATTTTTTGCAGAGATATTTTAAGGATCTTAATCTTAATTTAATATCGCTGTATGTTTCTTTATAGGAATAAATAAACCTTTACACAAAACGTATTGATTGTTAATGAGTACAAAATCCAATATCAATTAACATAAACATCCGCCAGATGATCCAAATATAAAAAGAAATTATAATTATATTTGAAACAGTACACTGTTGTAGGTACATGGTACATGAAACTACACGGAGAGAGAGAGAGGGTGGCGTATTATAAAAACTTAAACAATCTAAAACATTGGTGAAATGCAAGACGAAGAATGACAACATATTTTTTGCCTCTTTGACAACTTGGTTTTCGTATTGAAGTTTCTACATATAAATATTAAGTCTACGTCCTAAATCTACCTACTACAATAATAATTATACTGTCATAATATCTATAGTAAAGCATAATTAATTATTATTATACGACATTAATAATTTACTGTGTATGTGGGTTTCTATTATAATTATGAAAATTAGTATATAACTTTTAAGAAGTGACTAATCACACTTAAAAAACGCGGAATGCGACTTACAGTGTTGACGCTTACTTCGACACTCGAAAAACGCGAGAAACGCGGAAAACGCGAAGAGAACTCGGATGAAAGGCCAATTTCGGGATTACCACACGACCGGCACGCGGTTTCTCGAGGACATTTGTGACATTTTGGGGTTAGGTTAGGTTTTTCGAGTGTCGGGGTAAGCGGCAACACTAAGTCGCGTTCCGCGTTTTTCGAGTTTCGCGATTTTTAAGTATGATTAGGCACTTCCTAACTTTTAATATCTGTATATTTCTTAATAGGTAAAAACATTATATCGTTATACGGTAGGAATACCTTTAGATTTAAAGCGCGTAACAACAGTCAAATAAACCAAATATATGAAAATGATGAAATAAAGTGCGTGCAAAACTTCTCAGTGGGAAAATCCTATAAAACATGAATGTATGTGTGTGTATTGCTTACGAAATGTCATATCAAGTGAACACACGACACTGCATATTAGTGATGTTTCTACAGGCTACAGAAGAACCGCAAATCACAAATAACATCAACTCTTTCTGTCAAACAACGAAGAGGCCAAATATTAGTTAAATTGATTCTCTGTCTCTACCTCTCTGTTACCACCAAGATACTTGAAAAATGCCCGGCCCGGATGTCAACAAATACTATTTCAACTGACAGCCGAATCTGTTAAATTTTAACACGTTATTAATATTTTTGGCTAAATATTTGTGTTTTCTTTGTAAGTAATATAATTATTGGAGCAAATGTTATAAATAATTATTGTAGAAAATGTATATTTATAGAGGTTTAGTAAAAAATTAACTTAATCTAATTTGAAATACCAGTCCTATTAATTCCTTTTATATTCGTTCCACGTAATAAGTGCGATTCCCATACAAAGATGACACTGTAAACAGTATCAAATCGTAGCATTACAGATACCACTGTCTGAACTCTATGCGATCAATTTTATGAGAGATGTTATTGTTATGTTAGACATTCTTGTATTATATTAAAAGGTAAAGTAAACATAAAATACATTAATATTATTATTATATTGTTTCAGGTAATCATATAATATTTTATACTATAAAACGTTAGATAGCACTCTGACATTAGGTACAGATTAAACAAAGTCAGATATTTGTATGTCAAAGCATTTCCATGGTTATCGTAATATTAACATTTGGTTGCATTATTGTTATTATTTTCGTAATAAAGATGTTTACAAAATGTAGTCGTACACTCCTTTCATTATTTATTGCAAAACTCAATTAAATATTCTGTTTATAATTTTTTTTATAGATAATAGGGTAGTTGCGCATTTTCCAATAAATTTTTTTTCTGAAATAATGCATTAAGTAACTAATTTTAATAAATGTTTCATAAGTGAAAAGTGTATTATTTTTAAGATACAATTTTTTTTAAATATCTTCTAATTTCAAATTTTTTAGTCTGACGTACATTGTGAAAACCAATCACAGAGCTCGGCCCTCTGGCGAGTGATCTCAGAACTCAACTGACATTTCTCTGTACAGTCCTTGAAGTGTACAGGCTGACATAAAATTTGTAGTGTTTCAAGAACTATGCGACTTATCGAGTAAATAAGTAATATTTTTTAACAATAAATTACTTTTAAATATTATTTAGATATCTGTTAATTTAATATTTGAAATAAGTTTAAAATTATGTTCTAATAAAATATAAAGATATGTAGACTACTTCGCTTTGTTGAGGTATTACAACGAGTCTGTCGGAGTCGCCAAGACTTAGAAGGACTGTATCATTCTGCACAATCTACGTCACAATGTTTGTACGTCGAACTTTATTTATGGAAATTATGAATGAAAAGTTGTAAATTTAGAAATGATTTTTATGGAAACATGTTCAGAATTGGCCAAAGTTTAATAATTTATCAAAAAATCAACTACTTTTTTTTCCGCAACTATCCCATTAAAATATACATTAATTTATTATGTTATTAATAAAATTACTAAATTTATGTTGGTATTACATATATACGTCATTACGGTTACTAAGCAACCAAAAAACACACGAAGTCAATGTTACCAACTGTATATTAATTTAATAATCGAAACCTAAAATTGAATTTAGCCGATTACGAATTGGACCTTAAACCGAATTCTACCTACTACACTTTGGTTGTATTATTGTTATTATTTTCGTAATAAGGAAGTTTACAAAATGTAGTCGTACACTTCTTTCATTAACTATTATTGCAAAACTCAATTAAATATTATATGTCTTTAGTTTTTTATAATTAACTAAAATATACATTAATTTTGTTATGTATACTAATAAAATTACTAAATTTATGTTGGTATTACATATGTACGTCATTATAGTTACTAACTAACTGAAAAACATACAAAGTCAATGTTACCAACTGTATATAAATTTAATAATTGAAACCTAAAATTAAATTTATCCAATTATTATTATCCATCTTATTTTGCGACTAATCTAACAGGTGTCAGTTTTTGACGTCTCTGGATATGAATGTGAAAGTGACGTGCGTCAATATATAAGTGACGAGCGTCACAATATAAGTGACGAGCGTCAATATATAAGTGACGAGCGTCAATATATAAGTGACGAGCGTCAATATATAAGTGACGAGCGTCAATATATAAGTGACGAGCGTGAATATATAAGTGACGAGCGTCAATATATAAGTGACGAGCGTTCATATATAAGTGACGAGCGTCAATATATAAGTGACGAGCGTCAATATATAAGTGACGAGCGTCAATATATAAGTGACGAGCGTCAATATATAAGTAACGAGCGTCAATATATAAGTGACAAGCGTGAATATATAAGTGACGAGCGTCAATATATAAGTGACGAGCATCAATATATAAGTGACGAGCGTCAATGTGAAAATTTTATTCTAAAGACGTGTTCTATCTAAAGTCAAGTTTTATGTAAAGACGATTTCTATTTAAAGATGAGTTCAACCTACTTTACTTATAACTTAAAGATGAGTTTAACCTAATTAACTTATAACTTAAAGACGAGTTTAACCTATTTTATTTATAACCTAGAAATGAGTTCTACCTACTATACTGGTTTAAATTTTTATTCTTATCTTATACTTGGAAACAATACCAAAAATTTCTATCAACACTATATCATATATATCAATTTAAAGAGAAAAAAATTCTAAGAACCCGTTTCAAACGACTTTTTCTCTCTATGTCTTCACTTTTTTATAATTAATTAAAATACACATTCATTTGATATGTTACTAACAAAATTACAAATATACATTAATTTATTATGTTATTAATAAAATTACTAAATTTATGTTGGTATTACATATATACGTCATTACGGTTACTAAGCAACCAAAAAACACACGAAGTCAATGTTACCAACTGTATATTAATTTAATAATCGAAACCTAAAATTGAATTTAGCCGATTACGAATTGGACCTAAAACCGAATTCTACCTACTACACTTTGGTTGTATTATTGTTATTATTTTCGTAATAAGGAAGTTTACAAAATGTAGTCGTACACTTCTTTCATTAACTATTATTGCAAAACTCAATTAAATATTATATGTCTTTAGTTTTTTATAATTAACTAAAATATACATTAATTTTGTTATGTATACTAATAAAATTACTAAATTTATGTTGGTATTACATATGTACGTCATTATAGTTACTAACTAACTGAAAAACATACAAAGTCAATGTTACCAACTGTATATAAATTTAATAATTGAAACCTAAAATTAAATTTATCCAATTATTATTATCCATCTTATTTTGCGACTAATCTAACAGGTGTCAGTTTTTGACGTCTCTGGATATGAATGTGAAAGTGACGTGCGTCAATATATAAGTGACGAGCGTCACAATATAAGTGACGAGCGTCAATATATAAGTGACGAGCGTCAATATATAAGTGACGAGCGTCAATATATAAGTGACGAGCGTCAATATATAAGTGACGAGCGTGAATATATAAGTGACGAGCGTCAATATATAAGTGACGAGCGTTCATATATAAGTGACGAGCGTCAATATATAAGTGACGAGCGTCATTATATAAGTGACGAGCGTCAATATATAAGTGACGAGCGTCAATATATAAGTAACGAGCGTCAATATATAAGTGACAAGCGTGAATATATAAGTGACGAGCGTCAATATATAAGTGACGAGCATCAATATATGCGTCAATGTGAAAATTTTATTCTAAAGACGTGTTCTATCTAAAGTCAAGTTTTATGTAAAGACGATTTCTATTTAAAGATGAGTTCAACCTACTTTACTTATAACTTAAAGATGAGTTTAACCTAATTAACTTATAACTTAAAGACGAGTTTAACCTATTTTATTTATAACCTAGAAATGAGTTCTACCTACTATACTGGTTTAAATTTTTATTCTTATCTTATACTTGGAAACAATACCAAAAATTTCTATCAACACTATATCATATATATCAATTTAAAGAGAAAAAAATTCTAAGAACCCGTTTCAAACGACTTTTTCTCTCTATGTCTTCACTTTTTTATAATTAATTAAAATACACATTCATTTGATATGTTACTAACAAAATTACTAAATTTATGTTGGTATTACATGTATACGTCATTACGGTTGCCTAGCAACCGAAAAACACGTCATTACTGTTGCCTAGCAACCGAAAAATTCGCAGTCAATGTTACCAACTGTATAATAATTTTAGAAATTTATTTTTTTAATTTCTATTATTTCATGTTTATATTATATATAATTGATAAATAATTAACTTATTTATATATTTATATTATTATAATTATTATTTATTCGTTAATTATGTCTTAAATATAATTATTTTAGGTTTCATATATGATTATTTTTTTCCACTAGGTTGGCAACACTGTAACACTGATCTCTTACTAAACGTCAGATATTTTTTTAGGTTATTGACTTATATTAGTACAAGTTCTTTTTTATACATTATTGTACTTTATTATTATTATTAGTAATAATATCTAATAACAATATTATTATTTATAAACGTAACGCGCATGACATAATATATAAAAGATGTATGTAGGTATGAAACATATTATAGTATAATGAAATAATTATGTTGCAGAGATATTACGGAAAAAGAAGATCAGATCAGGTTGTAAATATGTGTTTTGTATCTGTACAAAATAGTTCAGAAACGTAAGTTGTTGTCGTGTCTATCTAAACATTGGTGGTGAAATGCAAGACGAATGACAACATTTTTTTGTTACTTTTTGACAACACTTTCTTGGTTTTCGTATTGATAATAAAATTTATTAGGTATTTTGTATCAGAGACTAGGTAATTCTTATACTCTTATTGACCTGCTTTTAGATATATACCTACAGATTGGCTAAAATATATTTGCTGACAGATCTGAATCTCAGACGAGAAAACCCTCAGAATAAGATCTTGACATTATTTGTTTGTAAAACAGCTTCACTATGCGACGAATTAGTAAACGTTGGAAGAGGTGTTTGTAGCATTATTGTGTAGCGCCGGTTTTTGACAGAGATAATGATATTGGGTTCTTCTTATTTTTTCTTCAGTAACCTAATTAAACCATCAAATCATTTCGCGTTTTCTATATTTATGATAAAATATCTAAATCTCATACTTAATAATATAAATGTTAATAATATTGACATGTTCTGTACAAAGTGTGTTTCAATAATATTAATATTCATCCATCAGTCTTCTTATGACTGTTTTGTTGGTGGTGGTGTCAAGTTATTGCTTTAGGTTTGACATTTGTATTATTTTAAAAGGTACATTAACACGTAAAATACATTAATATTATTTTGTTTCAGGTAAATAATACAATTTTAATGGGATATTATAGCTGGGATTGATTAATACAAATATATGAACAATGTAATACTAGTGTTATGTATTGTTAGAACGGTGTTTCATCGTACCGGTAGAAATATAGTTGAGGTAGGCAGCAAAATGATGATGACTGATTTCACAAACGTCGGACATTTTTAGGTTATTATAAGTACGTCGTACAAGATCTTATTTATACATTATTATAACTTATTATCATTATTAGTAATAATATCTAACAACAATATTATTATTTATAAACTTTACGCATGACATAAATAAAAGTTGTTCATAGGTATGTATATATTATAATATTATACAATGAAATAATTTTTTGCAGATATATTTTACGGAAAAAGAAGGAACGGATGGATGGTTTGTTGTAAATATTATGTGTTTAAATCTGTACAAATATGTTTATAAACGTAAGTTGTAGGTTAACATGAAACTACTGTATGGGTTTGTATTATTATTGTAGGATGAAAATGCATTAGAATATAATCTTAATATGACTGTATATTTCTTTATAGGAAGAAAATATAAATAAACCTTTACACAAAATGTATTAATTATTAATGAGCACAAAACCCAATTTCAATAATAACATAAACATCGGCCAGATGATTCAAATATAAAAAGAATTTATGGAGCAAAGTTGGGCTAAACTGTCGAATAGGTTTCATCCTTAAATTTCAGTTTTCTAGGTACTGTATCGGTTCAGTTACATTCTCTGACCTTAAATAAAGCATAATTAGGCCGCGAAAATAAGGATTTATTGTTTTCAGGGTTTTTGAAGCAACAACGGTCACATCCAAATATCAAAATAATAATGATGATGGTGCAAAGTGAGCAAAAAATCAACAAAACAAGTCGTGTTACGTGCTTACGATATATCATATCAAACATATAACTGTTGGTGATCGTACAGACTTTATGCAAGCCACAGAAACTCACCAGCTAAACAAGTATATTAAAAACAGCTACTCAGCGACAAACATAATCACCTCCTGTCAAACGAAGATGCTGCTGCTGCTGATACTATTACAAAAACTACTTCATCGACAGTTAGTAATAATTCCAAATTAAAAAATAGTTAAATTGATTCCCTTTCTCTACCTCTCTGTTACCACCAACATACTTGAAAAATGCCCGGCCCGGATGTCAACAAATACTATTTCAACTGACAGCTGAAGCTTTTAAATTTTAATACGTCATTAATATTTTTGGCTAAATATTTGTGTTGTCTATGTAAGTAATATAATTATTGGAGCAAATGTTATAAATAATTATTGTACAAAATTTATATTTATAGAGGTTTAGCAATAAATTAACTTAATCTAATTAAAAATATCAGTCTTATTATATTCTATTGTATTCGTTCCACGTAATAAGTGCGATTCCTATACAAAGATGGCACTATAAACAGTATCAAATCGTAGCATTGCAGATACCACTATCTGAACTCTATGGAATCAATTTTATGACAGATTATGTTGTTGACAAGCTATGAACAACTAATGTTAGACATTTTTGTATTATTTTAAAAGGGAAAGTAAACATAAAATATATTAATATTATTATTATTTTGTTTCAGGTAATCATATAATATTTTATACTATTTAAACGTCAGTTAGCACTCTGACATTAGGTACAGGTTAAACAAAGTCTGATATTTTTATGTCAAATCATTTCCATGGTTATCGTAATAATATAATTTAATTGTATTATTGTTATTATTTTCTTAATAAAGAAGTTTACAAAATGTAGTCGTACCTCCTGACATTAATTATTACAAATCTCAATTAAACATTAATAGGTCCGTTAGTGTGTGTGTGTGTGTGTGTGTGTGTGTGTGTGTGTGTGTGTGTGTGTGTGTGTGTGTGTGTGTGTGTGTGTGTGTGTGTGTGTGTGTGTGTATGTGTGTGTGTGTGTGTGTGTGTGTGTGTGTGTGTGTGTGTGTGTGTATACTATTATTATTTAAATATACTATTTAAATAATAATAATAATAGTTCAAAAATCTACCACTACCTACACTGTTGCCAGCTAATTTTTAAAAAATAATATACATAATAATTTTAAATAAATTCTATATTACTTCTAACTTATATATAGATAAATAATAATAATGACAAATGACTTATTATTATACTATTCATTTATTTGTAATTGTAATGTGTCTATTAAATTATATCAACATTATTTTGTTTTCTTAAGTTTTACGTCAGGCGCACATTTTTTATAATAGAACGTGCAGCTAGCCATTCTATAGTTAGTGCTTTTTTTGTGACATATTGCGATTTGGAAACGTTTTCTTCTTCGATTATTGGTAAGTACACATTATATATCATCTTCTATAACCTGGGTTCATAGAAAATAGTTTAAAACATGAATTACGTATATTTTCAATTATTTGACAGTTAACCTTCACAAGGTTATATTTTGTCATTCTATATATCATTTTATCTAATATATTTTATAAATTTGATACAATATATTTTATCTACGCAGAAATATAGATTAAAGAGATAACTTTACACATAATTATTATGACGTAAATTATTATACGTGACTCTTTTGACAACAGCGTAATTCATGTTTCTCTTTGCTCACGCAAATATTATTTTCTCACAAAATAATAAATTGTAGAACTGTGTATTTGGTGAATTACGGGATTTTTGTAGGTACAACCTATAACGTAACACTTAAATCTCTGATCGATTTTTTTGTCCATCATTGACACTGCAATAATACATTTTCAGATAATGGTATCTGTGATAAGCGGCGATTATAATACGTATTTACGAGAAATATTGTACAAAGAAAATCATAAGTACATTTTAATGCTGCGATTATTGAAATTATTTACAGTGTTTATCATACGAGAAGAGATCCCCACAAATATCATTTGTCGTCGCAAGCGTTGCAATCGACAAATGTTTAGCACCGCTCACTTGCAGAAAATCCATAACTATACAATAAATAACATATATTTAGAGCTAATATATTTATATTAACGAATTTGAAAATTAATATACAGTAGTATTCGAACGGCAGATTTTTTGTTTATAGCGTCATTTGACGTTATGCCTAAACACACATGGTAGAACATGAAAATGACAAAAAATACGAGTGGTGTTTTTCCTTGATAAATAAGAATTAACTCTCATAGAAAAAGGCAAAGATTATCGTTATAATAATGTACGAATTTTTAAAAATACACACACACGCACACGCACGCACACACACATAGTAACATTAAAAGCACGAAACGAATGTTAACAAATCAGTAAAAATATAACAGTTTTTTTCGTATTTTGTTGTACAAAATTCCACACGAGTTTAACATCTTTCATGTTCTACCAGCGCATGGGTTTTCAGACATGACATTATCATCACGGTGAGGGATGCAACATAGCACAAGTAGTTGCACATGATATAATTTATCTCATACCTGCACAAAAGATTACTTTTCGTGCAGGTGTGAATAAATATTATTATTATTGATAATATTTCATTATATGAATTCCCAATACCTAATTATTGTTCATAAAACGCAACATTGTGATTTGTTTGTCTGCAACGAAGAATTTATAGGTCATGAATTATGTCTGAATATAATTTTTCGGCGAATAATTTTCTTCGCGATGAACGCTTGCGAAATTAATTTACCTAGCGATTTGTTACGCGATGAACTTTCCCTCTATTAATTTACCTCTCGCGATGAATTTTTACCCGCGATTAACTTTTCTACGAAGAACGAATTTTCTCCGCGCGATGAATTTGTCTGCGATAAACTTTCCCACGATTAATTTAACTCGCTATGAATTTTTCTCGCGATGAATTATCTACCGATGAATTTTCACGCGATTAATTATTGGCATCGCAATAAAATATCCGGGATTCCTGTTTAATGGCAGCATAGCATGAAATTAATTGCACCCATTATGTACATATACGTCATGATATTAAAAAAAATAATAATAACAAACTGTGGAACAGATAAAATATAACTTATTTATAGTTATGCGAATTAAATTTACTTCATATTTTTTTAAAATTTAAATTTCCATACATAAAAATAAAAAACTAAAATAAAGAATAATCAAATCAATAAATTTATACTTATGCTATCCAAAACCAAACATTATACATTATTATTTACTAAAAAGATTCATTATATCGCTATTAGATGGGTATAATTTAAAATTTAGTGTCAATTATAAAATACTTAGGTTTTATTTTGTTTTATTTATAGATTATGCCTCCTAAGAGGAGATCAGCTCCCTTCGATTGGGACGAAGAAAAGAAGAGGGTCGTGGTTGACTGTCTAACTCGGGCTCGTGAAGCAGGTGGTACAGTCAAGGTTATACAACGCGAATTGCTTCGGCAATTTGTAGCTGTATATCCGGACTGTAAACTTGCAGCGATGTCGTTGTATACATATGCTTTAAAAGCAGGTAGTGATGTACAACTTCCCGGCGAGACAGTATGCCGCGTGCCTCGGTGGACCGCCGAGAAAGATGCGTTCTTAATTGAATGCGTCTTGCGTGCCCACGAAGAAAACCAACACTCTTTGGAGTTAGGTTTGCGTGCAGGTAAAATTGGCTGTCATGGACAATTTAGGAACTTGGTAACGCAATTCTTCGAGGAACGCCACCCCTACGAACACACGTCTGTTGCTGTATTTCAACGAATTTCGATTCTTCGCAAGAATAATCGTATTCCAGAAAACGGTGGTACAGACAGTGTTGTTATCAAACAAACTACTTCTATAGGTGACTCACAATCTAAGATTGAGAGTGGTACTGTAGAAATAGTCCAAGAAGCCGAGAATGTCAAGCTGTTTTTTAACAGTACGATGAAGTATTGGGAACTTGGATTTAAGTTTAGTTTGTTACCAATGTTTGTTGGTGTTTGTGCCAAGTGCTCCTGTGTACTCATTAATGAGTCCAGGAGCCACGTGAAAATAATTACGTTGCCTCAGCAACCGAATGTTTTTACGTACTACGAAGCAAACGATGTAGCGTTAAAAGTAGTTGCTAACGCAGCTACGAATAAATGCTACGTTTGTACTTCGTGTGACAAATGGGATTTGCTAGCCCAGTACAGGTTAGCACCAAGCCCAGTCACAAACTTGCCGATGCCAAAAGTCATATCAGATTTGGGTGATGAAGACAAACGTCAAATTTGTTTGGTCGCCTTAAAATCTAATACGGCCAAGGCTAGCAGTGAGGCGTTGCGGATATTTAAACACCAACGTGGTGATTTTATGACGCAACGTAAAGGCGATGCATGTTATTTTGACATGTATGCCATGATTGTCAATCGGCAACCGGTAGCGAAAAATATCTCCAGCGGAAACACAATTATTATTGTGTCCGCTCTACAGTGGTTACGTAAAAATAATCATCTGTATGATAAATTCGCAGCGAATTACGAGACACTTTTGCGATTTGTAAAACGTAAACCTGGTCAACCGATGACATTAGCTGTTTTGAGCGATGTTGATTTTGATCCGGCCATTCCGAATCAGACGAAAACGTCCGTTCTTGACGGGGAACAGGCAGCATTGATGATTCCTGCATACAACGTCCCTTCGAGGGGTGTGAATGTGGCGAATACAGTAACTGCCACTCAGCATGTGCGAAGCCTTAAGCAAGCTAAAGGTTCGCACGCGCAGTTGGTCAACGTATATGTAAAGGATATGTATTTGGAGGCGAAAGTATTTCCGTGGCTTTTCCCATATGGCATCGGTGGATGGTGCAATGCGAATAGTTGTGGATTTACTCGCGGTGCATATGTACGCTGGCGTTTGCGTATGTGTGACGGTCGTTTCCGCGATTGTGCAGACTACATGTTTTACATGTTGGATGTGATAATTAAAGAACGACTCAAATACTATTCTTCTATTAAAGTTAACGTTGCAAAACTGGCTGAACCATTGACTGTTAAGAAGCTCAGAGAGGCAGGAACGAGCCCGTACCATCAGTATGGTACGGAGGTACCGGCTTCAATTCCGAATTCTCGGAATTACTGGGCTTCGAAAACACTCGATTTGATTGGGATGTCTCAGTATATGGGGCGAGTACCGGATTTCTTTGTCACGTTGACAGAGAATGACAGCTGGCCCGAACTGCAAGCAATCATTCGTGATGGCATGGCAGGAGTACGTGAGACGTCTGGATCGAAAGAATTCGAGAACGTCCATAAACGTGGAGCACCAGCGATGAAATTTCCTATGCAAACTGTAGTAGCGTTCTACCGACGTTTGCAGGAATTTCGTCGTAGGTTTCTACAGAACCCAAATGGTCCGTTTGGAAAAGTTCTTGATTTCTGGATAAGAATCGAGTATCAAAAACGTGGCTCTTTACATGCGCATTTAGTTGTGTGGTGTGAAGATGGAACTGTACCTGACGGTGTAGTTTCGGCCGAAATGCCTCGATATGATCACCCCCATAACGGGAAGTGGCGAGATATTGTGGGCAGTATCCAGAAACACGAATGTTTTCCACAGAGGTGTTATACTGGATACAAAGGTACAGTGTTGTCCAGTTGCAAATATGGGTTCCCATATGCACTGAATGATAATGCAATACCCGAGAGATGTGGTGTGAGATATCGGTATATGCGACGTAGCCTTGAGGATTGCAGAATAATACCGTATAACTTGCAACTGCTGCTCTTTTGGGACGGGCACGTTAACGTCCAAATGGTAACGAACGGTGGCTGGGAATTGTACCTAGCCAAGTATGTTGCCAAATCAGAGTATCCGATACGTATGCGCTTATCACATAAACGCCAAAGTGATTGTGAAACGTATCTGAAAACTCGAGTAGTTTCTATTTTGGAGGCTGCTACACTTCTGCTACATTACCCACACGTATTTAGCAGTCGTGAAGTCATCTATTTGCCTGTATCGGTGAATCCATCGTATAGATTCCTAAAAAGGATATCTGATATGATAGATAAAACAGGTAATATGGTAAATGATGACATATCGTTGTATTACGATACAAAGATGGAAAAGTATCTTCATCGACCGAGTGCACTGTGCGATTTGACCTACCCGCAATTTTTTGCGCAATACCGTTATCGCCAGTCACCTCGTGAGAACGAAGTATTTGCCAGTGATGTGTTCGGAAACGACGATATTGATTTTATCAATGGGAATGATGTAGTTGTTGGTGATGGTTCATTAACGGCTGTTTCGTACCGTGATAAAAATGGTCGTGTTGTATGTGAACGAGTGCGACATGAGGCGATTGTTCGCTTCAAAGAGTACTCACCATACGGTAACGAACTGGAGATGTACTGTTTGACGAAACTTCTTCAAACTATCCCTGTTGACCGAGAGAGTCTCGTGGCTCTTAAGGATGCAACGGGATCATATTTGGAGGAGTGCTTAAACAGGAATCTCATATCAGCGGAGGATGAAGCAAAGCAGTTTCTTGAGGGGGCAGCGAAACGTAGCATTTCGCTTGATCGCCTACGAGAAATGGCTTCGCGTCTTATCGACGGTAACTGGCTACATGATCAAGACATTGATCAGTTGCTGGAAACTGTTGCTCCGTATCAGATGCAAGCAAAGCGAGTACGTGCCGAAACCATTGAGGACGACGATGACAATATTGTCATTGTTGATGATCATGAACGAGACGGTCTGGATTTAAATATCCGAACGTATTTGCCGGTCAGTGAGTACATCTCCGAATTCACCGAAAGCCAACGTGCGGCTTTCGAATTCGTGACCAATGCCTGGCAAAAAGGTGAACAATGTTTGGCTCTCATTACTGGTGGCGGTGGTGTGGGCAAAACATTTTTACTTGATAGCTTGGTGGCATTTTGCAATGAGCATCAACGGACTGTACAAAAGTTGGCTACAACTGGATGTGCAGCCCATTTAATTGGTGGCGTTACAATCCATACATTCTTGCGAATGACACCGGATTTGGAAAGCCACATTGAGCACGGTACAACTGACGCTTATTTGATTGATCGCCTTGAGGTGTTGTTGATCGATGAAGTGTCAATGTTGGAGGAACGTGTCATGATGAAACTCGAAGACTGTATGAGTCTCCACTCGCGCAGTCATCATAGCTCACAGCAGAAAGTTTCGACATCACTGAAACGTTTTGCGGGCAAGAGTGTCATCATGTTTGGTGATCCGGCACAACTACCACCAATTGGCAAACATATTTGGCAACCTAGGTTGTTGAGTGGTTTCCAATATGTTGTGTTGAAGGAAATAATTGTTCGACAAAAAGGTGATCGCAGATTTACTGATTTGTTGAACCGCGTGAGACTAGGGAAACCAAACGAATCCGATATAGATTTGTTGAAAACACGTGTTGTTACAAATGCGGAGTTACAACAAATTGAAATTGGCGATCGTGGTCTCATGTTGTTTCCGACACGTCGACAAAAAGATGAGATAAATAGTTTAGAACTGGCTAAGTTACCCGGTGATGAACGGTGTTATCTATCTGAAGATGTTGACGGAGGTGATAAACCACTTCCACAAAAAGCACGCGAGTTTATTTCCAATTTAAATGCAAAGATACAGCTTTTACCAGCTGCTTTGCATTTGAAAATTGGTGCTCGTGTGATGCTCGTGAGAAATCGTAATGTTGAACATGGATGGGTGAACGGTACGTTGGCTACGGTTGTTAGTATGTCCGATAACTATGTAGTTATTGCGGCTATTGATAATCCAAGTAAACGTCTGATAACTTTCCGTGTCTCTCAGGAGATTCGCTATCAAGATTGTGAAAATCTTCAGTATTTCAGACGACAGTTTCCCCTTGACTTGGCGTATGGTGTTACTATACATAAGTCGCAGGGTCAAACATTAGACGTTATTGCAGTGTCAGCGAGTGGCTTAGGTTTTTCTGGACAGTTTTACACAGCTATTAGTCGTGTACGTACACTGGACGGATTATATCTATTGCAATTCGATTCTGACTGTATATTCCTGGCACCAGATATTGGTAGTTTAATTAATTGGATGGATGAAGTTGACGTCACTCGACCAAAACCATCTGATTGGTTTAAACCGCCAATGCCAGTAGTATCGCATAATATGTCTAAATTAGGTGGATGGAAAGTTGTTATTGCACCTAATCCGGTGGTAAATAATGATACTTTCGGTACCACAGCAACAAAACCAATTAGTTCGAAACGCGTACATCCGATGAAAACAGTTGTTGATGATAAACATGCCACAATATCATTACAACAGTTTTCTGATCATCATATTAGTAAAAAACGTCAACGTGGTGATGATGATGATTTACTTATAGATGATATTTTGGATCGTATACATCGAATAGACACTGGACGTCCATTAGAAATTTTCTTTGAAACTTTCAACACATGGGTTAACGAAGAAATACGTGAGCAATGTGAACAATGGATTTGCCGTTTAGTACGTGAACGTGGCTGTGTATTTGATGAAACAATTCATCCTGTGGATCGAATTCGTACGCAACAAATATATTCAGTCATATCCGAACAAAATGGTCGTGTCGTACAAACGTTAGGTGATAGTTCGTGTTTGTATCATGCGTTGTCATTGTGTTATATCCAAAGTATAATATCAATCGAGATTTATCTCTTGATGAATTACAACGGATCGATGATGAAGGTACCATGCCTGGAGCATATTTTACCCGATATGTTCCCATGGGAGATTTACAAGATGTACGACCATTAACTGTATTGTTAACCGACTCGGGCGCTGCCGCACATTACTCAGCTATTTTACCGGTAGTTCAGGAAGTGCCTTTGGTTATACCAAAAGTTGTAGTACCACCACGATTGCTACAACCTGAGCCTATGGAGGTTGACGATATTATCGACATTACATTGTTATTTATTATGTGAGAAAAATATATTAATTATATACATAATATACTACATTTATTTTACGATGATCCCATGAAATATATGTATGTGTAAGTGTGTATATTGGTATAATAATACTTTTCTTCGCTAATTTGTAATGTTGATTATTAAGTAAGATAATGGTAGTAACATTATTTATCAATGTTATGGGTACATTATTGATGCTTAAACATACATATAACTTATTATAAAATAATTTTTATTATTTGATATAATAACAATATGTATTATGACTGTAACTTTAAAATAATATTTTTTTAAATAATACTGCAATAATTTTACGTTTTGTACATTATACATTTATTATTTTATAATAATGTATTATATATTCTAATTCTCTGAATATACATATAATTAAATTATATAATGCAGTATACTATGTTGTTAAAATTATATTATTATAAATAACAGTCTAAATAATATTGGTTTTACATGAACGATTTTAGTAACAATAAGTTTTGTAAAAAGTTTTGCTATCATTTTGTTTAATTACTTATTACTAAAAATACAGGTAGTTAAACTAATATAATTTAAATTAATACAAAAGTTAAACATAATATTTAGTAATGATACTGGAAAAATCGTTAAAATTAAAACCAAATTGTATTGGTTTAGTTATAGTGAGGATGGTGTTTAAAGGAAAATTTTAATGATAAACAATTATTATTAGTAACATAAAAAATACACACACAAAGTTCTATAATATATTCTTTATATATTACTAATATAAACATTTTTTGTTGCTACTGAAAAACATGTATTTATGAAACAAATACAATACCTACGTAAAAGTACTATTAATTAAATATTAAATATAGTTAATAATTATTATTATCATATAAATTACTGTATATAAGTAATAATTATGTGTCTAATATGTTACTTGAATATTGTTGATACTAAACCAAAATCTATTTCGGTTGAGTTTGTTGCATTGATTAAGATGAATAGGGAAATTATATTGTAACAATGATTATACCAAACATCTTTTTCATAAACGATGGTAGTAGTAAAAAAAAATTATATGACTGATATATAGAGTAATTTTTCAATCTTATCTGTTGTACAGTTTTCAATTAATTATTATTACTGTACTATCAAAAATAGAGATGTTACGAAATAAAAATGTAAATCAATAATACAATTATTAATCAAATCATATCATATCACTATTTTTCTACTTATAATTATTAATAATTACATAATATAACTACTGGAACATCGTTGAAAATACAACATTTAAATAAACCTCTACCACTGCTACCAGTATATTATAACAGTATCGATACATTACGTAGTGACGACATAATCGAAAATATAATCATTACATACGCAATGTTTTATGATGATCCCATACAATATTTATTTGTGATGATAAAATATTTTTTAATACGTGTAATGTTGATATTGTTACATACAATGTACCAAAAAAAAATGTAATAATTTTGAATAAACAAAGAAAAGGTGTGTTTAAAGTTTTTATCGAGAAAATATTAAAATATGAAAAAATAAATAATATTAATGATAATATTATAAAAATTACTTTTTTTATATCTGTTGTTGTGATTTGGTAATAATGTTATAAATATTACTTATGATTCTTAATTGCATATATATAATATATAACGGAATAAATAAATAAAACTTAACAGTTTGTTACAAATGAGGATCACATTTGTTATAACATTGTTGAGAGTAACACAAAAATTAAATAGAAATAATTAATTTTGTCTGTAAATCATTTATTAAATCCCTTCAATAATATTTGACTGTTTATGTTAAATAATGAGGATCACATTATTTGGTATAAGTGAACAAAAAATAAAAACATAGTAATGTTATACAATAATTTACTTATGTAATATCCATACAACAACTGATAATAATTTGTTACTATTTACAAAAACATAATTGTGATTTTATATGCATCTGCTCTGTAATGGCATTCATAAGAAGTTGTGGTAATGGCGTTGAAAGAATATAATATATGTCACAAAACTGCATCCCTAACAATTTGAAAACTACATGAGGATTGAACAAATCATCAGCAGTATCATCTTATCTACGTGGTTGCACAAAGTAGATGATGATGATAACTTTATGGGATACAATATCTTATTTTCTACACAAAGTCGTCGTGAGTATCTCTCTCATTACACATCCACACACATATACTTACTCCCTTACATACATACATACATACATACATACATACATACATACATACAAACATACTTACATACATATACATTTTACAATGGCTCAAAGGTTAGCAAGTACTAATCCTAAGAGTATATAGTGTATTTTATACACACTCATGTATATGTTTAATCATTACTACGATTCTATGGTCTACGTACCATTATTTTTGTTGTTGTTGTTTGTAAGTGCATGAGTGTTGTGTTTGTGAATGTGGGTGTGTGTGATATTGAGAGATGGATACATTATAGATTTTGATTACCACTAAATATTAAAATTAATACAAGAAAATTTTAAGGAATAATGTTTTTGTGATATTATTTGCCATACATTACTATATTTTTGCTATATAATAATATTGTACGTTACAGAGTAAGTACATTATGTTTTTGTTATGTTAAACAAATAATTTTTAATATTATGCTAATTCGTATATAACTAATTAATATGAAAAAAATATTAAGATACTGTGTTCTTCCATTTTATTATATCAATATTAGAAACATATATTTCTATCATTACTAAAAATAAACTTTTTACACACCAGTTGTTTAAACTTTTTCTTTCTATATAATGTATTATATACCTTCACTCTTTACCTATATCCTTATCTACAAAATAATAACAAATATAGATTTTTATCTCGATTGTTTAAAGTGACTGTAAATGTATTAAGACATAAAATATCTTAATAAACCTATATATTTGTTAATTATACAGCTTGATTAATAGTTTCAAAAAATCAGTTTTGTTTGTGGTCAAATACATCAATGTCGTGGACCCGAAAGCAGGTAATAATACTATTGAAATGCTAAAATAATCATGACCATAAAATTATTTCTGAAATAATGCTTCGTGGCATATAGAAAATTTGTGTTGTCACTTAAATCTGTCCGTAATATGTACATAATATTATTATGCCTATAATAATTATTGTAGATCGTGACAAATGAACTTAAATCAAATTTATTAAAACTCAAAAGTTTTATCTTATTCAAGTTTTATATTAGTATCATTTGGAACGAAAGTGTTCTACTTAAAGACGAGTTTAAATTTAAACGGGTTTAATCTAAAGACATATATGTTTTATCTATAAAGACAACTTTAACTTAAAAACGAATTAAATTTAAATACAGGTTTAAAATTATTAGAGACATAAAATATGGCAAAGTAACAGGTGTTAGTTTTTGACGTATCTGGATGTGAATGTGAAAGTGACGAGCGTCAATATATAAGTGACGAGCGTCAATATATAAGTGACGAGCGTCAATATATAAGGGACAAGCGTCAATATATAAGTGACGAGCGTCAATATATAAGTGACGAGAGTTAATATACAAGTGACGAGCGTGAATATATAAGTGACGAGAGTTAATATACAAGTGACGAGCGTTAATATGAAAATATTATTATAAAGGCGTGTTCTATCTAAAGTCAAGTTTTATGTAACGACGATTTCTATTTAAAGATGAGTTTAACTTACTTTACTTATAATTTAAAGATGAGTTTAACCTACTTTACTTATAACTTAAAGATAAGTTTAATCTACTTTACTTATAACTTAAAGATGAGTTTAATCTATTTTACTTATAACCTAAAAATGCGTTCTACCTACTATACTATACTATATAGCAATACCAAAAATTTCTATCAACGTTATGTCATATATATCATTTCTAAGAGAAAAAAATTTTAAGAACCCGTTTAAAATGCATTTTTCTCTCTATAATTATAGTTTTTTTTAATTAAATAAAATACACATTTATCTTATAATCTTAAATGCAATGTTACCAACTCTATAATAATTTTTGAAATTTACTTTTTCAATTTCTATTATTTCATGTTTATATTATATATAATTTATAAATAATTAACTTATTTATATATTTATATTATTATTATTATTATTTATACGTTAATTATGTCTTAAATATGATTATTTTGTGTTTCATATATGATTATTTTTTTCCACTAAGTTGGCAACACTATAACACTGATCTCTTACTAAACGTCAGATATTTTTTTAGGTTATTGACTTATATTAGTACAAGTTCTTATTTATACATTATTGTAATTTATTATTATTATTATTAGTAATAATATCTAACAACAATATTATTATTTATAAACGTAACGCGCATGACATAATATATAAAAGTTGTATGTAGGTATGAAACATATTATAGTATAATGAAATAATTAATATTTTGCAGAGATATTACGGAAAAAGAAGATCAGATCAAGTTGTAAATATGTGTTTTGTATCTGTACAAAATAGTTTAGAAATGTAAGTTGTTGTCGTGTCTATCTAAACATTAGTGGTGAAATGCAAGACGAATGACAACATTTTTTTGTTACTCTTTGACAACACTTTCTTGATTTTCGTATTGATAATAAAATTTATTAGGTATTTTGTATCAGAGACTAGGTAATTCTTATACTCTTATTGACCTGCTTTTAGATATAATATAACTATAGAGTGGCTCAAATATATTTGCTGACAGATCTGAATCTCAGACGAGATTTGTTTGTAAAACAGATTCACGATGCGACGAATTAGCAAACGTTGGAAGAGGTGTTTGTAGCATTATTGTGTAGCGCCGGCTTTTGACAGAGATAATGATATTGGGTTCTTCTTATTTCTTTTCTTCAGTAACCTAATTAAACCATCAAATCATTTCGCGTTTTCTAAATTTATGATAAAATATCTAAATCTCATATTTAATAATATAAATGTCAATAATATTGACATGTTCTGTACAAAGTGTGTTTCAATAATATTAATATTCATCCAGCAGTCTTCTTATGACTGTTTTGTTGGTGGTGGTGTCAATAGCTATGGATTTAGGTTTGACATTTGTATTATTTTAAAAGGTACATTAACACGTAAAATACATTAATATTATTTTGTTTCAGATAAATAATACAATTTTAATGGGATATTATAGCTGGGATTGATTAATACAAATATAGTTAAGGTACCCAGCATAAAAATGATGATGACTGATTTCACAAACGTCAGACATTTTTAGGTTATTATAAGTACGTCGTACAAGATCTTATTTATACATTATTATAACTTATTATCATTATTAGTAATAATATCAAACAACAATATTATTATTTATAAACTTTACGCATGACATAAATAAAAGTTGTTCATAGGTACCTATGTATATATTATAATATTATACAATGAAATAATTTTTTGCAGAGATATTTTAAGGATCTTAATTTAATATCGCTGTATTTTTCTTTATAGGAATAAATAAACCTTTACACAAAATGTATTGATTGTCAATGAGTACAAAATGCAATATCAATTAACATAAACATCCGCCAGATGATCCAAATATAAAAAGAAATTATAGAGCTAAGTGCGGCGCTAAATATAGCTAAAAATCATTTTATTTTTAATTATATAATTTGTTGTATTATTGTTACTATTTCTGTAATAAAGAAGTTTACAAAATGTGGTCATAAATTAATATCAACTCATTTCGTTACTTGCAATTCTTAACTAATAACCAATTTTCTTTTTCAGCAATTTACAAAATAATTTTAAATTAAACATGCAGACTGATATTGAGTAATGTCGTCTGAGAATGTTCCTGTTTAGTTCGGTAGGATCTAAACAAATTCTAATCAATATTATATTATATATGAACACGAACAGATATATTAGAATAATAATTATATAATTTCTGAATTACACTCATGCAATATTGAAGCAACGTGTCAAAAGTTTGCACTTGCATCTGCAATATTGCTCAATGTAAAATGAGCTTAATAAAGATGGTTTACAAAATGAGGTTGTAAATTAATATATAAAACTCCATTCGTTACTTGCAAATAATCTTAGTTAAAATCTAATGTTAAAAATTAGTGTGTGCGTGTGTTGGTGTGTGCGTTTGTGTGTGCGTGTGTGTTTGTGTGTATGTGTTTGTCTGTATGTGTTTGTTTGTTTGTGTGTTTGTGTTGGTGTGTGCGTGTGTTGGTGTGTATGTGTTTGAGTTTGTGTTGGTGTGTGCGTATGTTTGTGTGTGCGTGTGTTGATGTGTATGTGTTTGCGTGTATGTGTTTGTGTGTATGTGTTTGTTTGTATGTGTTTGTGTGTATGTGTTTGTGTGTATGTGTTTGTGTGTACGTGTTTGTGTGTATGTGTTTGTGTGTATTTGTTTGTGTGTATGTGTTAGTGTGTTTGTGTATGTGTTTGTGGGTATGTGATGGTGTTTGAGTTTGTGTTGGTGTGTGCGTATGTTTGTGTGTATGTGTTTGTGTATACGTGATTGTGTGTATGTGTTTGTGTGTATGTGTTTGTGTGTATGTGTTTGTGTGTATTTGTTTGTGTGTACGTGTTTGTGTGTATGTGTTTGTGTATAATGTGTTTGTGTATAATGTGTTTGTGTATAATGTGTTTGTGTGTATGTGTTTGTGTGTATGTGTTAGTGTGTATGTGTTTGTGTGTATGTGTTTGTGTGTATGTGTTTGTGTGTATGTGTTTGTGTGTATGTGTTTGTGTGTACGTGTTTGTGTGTACATGTTTGTGTGTACGTGATAGTGTGTGTGTGTGTGTGTGTGTGTGTGTGTGTGTGTGTGTGTGTGTGTGTGTGTGTGTGTGTGTGTGTGTTTGTGTGTATGTGTTTGAGTTTGTGTTGGTGTTGGTGTGTGCGTATGTTTGTGTGTGCGTGTATTGGTGTGTATGTGTTTGTGTGTATGTGTGTATGTGTTTGAGTTTGTGTTGGTGTGTGCGTATGTTTGTGTGTATGTGTTTATGTATGTCTGTGTGTTTGTATGTGTCTGTGGGTGGATTTAGAAGGAACATCTCCACATGCTTTGGATGGATCATCTCTACAGGCTTTGGATGGGGACACTCCCACAGGCTTTGAATGGGATATCCATACAAGCTTTGGATGGAAAACTGAGATCTATCTAAAGACGAGTTTATCCTAAAGACGAATGTTTTATCTAAAGACGAATTTAACTTAAAAACGAATTTAATTTATAATACAAGTTTAAATTAGAGACAAGTTAAATTATAAGACGAGTTTATTCTAAAGACGTGTTCTATCTATAGTCAAGTATTATGTAAAGACGATTGCTATTAAAAGATGAGTTGTATTTAAACAAGTTTTATCTAAAGACAAATATTATTTAAAAACCAATTTATTTTAAAGATGAGTTTTATCTAAAGATGAATATAACCTAAAAACGAGCGTCAATATATAAGTGACGAGCGTCAATATATAAGTGAAGAGCGTAAATGTGAAAATTTTATTCTAAAGACGTGCTCTATCTAAAGTCAAGTTTTATGTAAAGGCTATTTCTATTTAAAGATGAGTTTAACCTACTTTACTTATAACTTAAAGATGAGTTTAACCTACTTTACTTATAACTTAAAGATGAGTTTAACCTACTTTACTTATAACTTAAAGATGAGTTTAACTTACTTAACTTATAACTTAAAGATGAGTTTAACCTACTTTACTTATAACTTAAAGATGAGTTTAATCTAATTTACTTATAACTTAAAGACGAGTTTAACCTATTTTATTTATAACCTAAAATTGAGTTCTACCTACTATACTGGTTAAATAACCATTATTATTAGTATTCTACTTACAAACAATACCAATACATTCTAATAAATTAATATGATATATATCATTTATAAGAGAAAAAAATTCTAAGAATCCGTTTCAAACTCATTTTTCTCTCTATAATTATCGTTTTTTTTAATTAAATAAAATCTACATTTATTCGCTATGTTACTAATAAAATTACTAAGTTTATGTTGGTATTACATTACTGTTACCTAGCAACCGAAAAACACGTCATTACTGTTACTTAGCAACCGAAAAACACGCAGTCAGTGTTACCAACTGTATATTAATTTAATAATTGAAACATAAAATTTAATTTAGCCGATTATGAATTAAATCTAAAATCAAATTAAGCCAATTACGAGTATAACCTACTACACTGGTTAAACAACCTTTACTATTAATATTCTACTTGCAAACATTATATAAAATTCTATTATATTAATATGTTATATATTATTTATAAGAGAAAAAAATTCTAAGAACCCGTTTAAAATGCATTTTTCTCTCTATAATTATCGTTTTTTTTAATTAAATAAAATACACATTTATCTTATAATCTTAAATGCAATGTTACCAACTCTATAATAATTTTAGAAATTTACTTTTTCAATTTCTATTATTTCATGTTTATATTATATATAATTGATAAATAATTAACTTATTTATATATTTATATTATTATTATTATTATTTATACGTTAATTATGTCTTTAATATGATTATTTTGTGTTTCATATATGATTATTTTTTTCCACTAAGTTGGCAACACTATAACACTGATCTCTTACTAAACGTCAGATATTTTTTTAGGTTATTGACTTATATTAGTACAAGTTCTTATTTATACATTATTGTACTTTATTATTAGTAATAATATCTAACAACAATATTATTATTTATAAACGTAACGCGCATGACATAATATATAAAAGTTGTATGTAGGTATGAAACATATTATAGTATAATGAAATAATTATTATTTTGCAGAGATATTACGGAAAAAGAAGATCAGATCAAGTTGTAAATATGTGTTTTGTATCTGTACAAAATAGTTTAGAAATGTAAGTTGTTGTCGTGTCTATCTAAACATTGGTGGTGAAATGCAAGACGAATGACAACATTTTTTTGTTACTCTTTGACAACACTTTCTTGATTTTCGTATTGATAATAAAATTTATTAGGTATTTTGTATCAGAGACTAGGTAATTCTTATACTCTTATTGACCTGCTTTTAGATATAATATACCTATAGAGTGGCTCAAATATATTTGCTGACAGATCTGAATCTCAGACGAGAAAACCCTTAGAAGAAGATCTTGACATTATTTGTTTGTAAAACAGATTCACGATGCGACGAATTAGCAAACGTTGAAAGAGGTGTTTGTAGCATTATTGTGTAGCGCCGGCTTTTGACAGAGATAATGATATTGGGTTCTTCTTATTTCTTTTCTTCAGTAACCTAATTAAACCATCAAATCATTTCGCGTTTTCTATATTTATGATAAAATATCTAAATCTCATATTTAATAATATAAATGTCAATAATATTGACATGTTCTGTACAAAGTGTGTTTCAATAATATTAATATTCATCCAGCAGTCTTCTTATGACTGTTTTGTTGGTGGTGGTGTCAATAGCTATGGATTTAGGTTTGACATTTGTATTATTTTAAAAGGTACATTAACACGTAAAATACATTAATATTATTTTGTTTCAGGTAAATAATACAATTTTAATGGGATATTATAGCTGGGATTGATAATACAAATATAGTTAAGGTAGGCAGCATAAAAATGATGATGACTGATTTCACAAACGTCAGACATTTTTAGGTTATTATAAGTACGTCGTACAAGATCTTATTTATACATTATTATAACTTATTATCATTATTAGTAATAATATCAAACAAAGTTGTTCATAGGTATGTATATATTATAATATTATACAATGAAATAATTTTTTGCAGAGATATTTTAAGGATCTTAATCTTAATTTAATATCGCTGTATGTTTCTTTATAGGAATAAATAAACCTTTACACAAAACGTATTGATTGTTAATGAGTACAAAATCCAATATCAATTAACATAAACATCCGCCAGATGATCGAAATATAAAAAGAAATTATAATTATATTTGAAACAGTACACTGTTGTAGGTACATGGTACATGAAACTACACGGAGAGAGAGAGAGGGTGGCGTATTATAAAAACTTAAACAATCTAAAACATTGGTGAAATGCAAGACGAAGAATGACAACATATTTTTTGCCTCTTTGACAACTTGGTTTTCGTATTGAAGTTTCTACATATAAATATTAAGTCTACGTCCTAAATCTACCTACTACAATAATAATTATACTGTCATAATATCTATAGTAAAGCATAATTAATTATTATTATACGACATTAATAATTTACTGTGTATGTGGGTTTCTATTATAATTATGAAAATTAGTATATAACTTTTAAGAAGTGACTAATCACACTTAAAAAACGCGGAATGCGACTTACAGTGTTGACGCTTACTTCGACACTCGAAAAACGCGAGAAACGCGGAAAACGCGAAGAGAACTCGGATGAAAGGTCAATTTCGGGATTACCACACGACCGGCACGCGGTTTCTCGAGGACATTTGTGACATTTTGGGGTTAGGTTAGGTTTTTCGAGTGTCGGGGTAAGCGGCAACACTAAGTCGCGTTCCGCGTTTTTCGAGTTTCGCGATTTTTAAGTATGATTAGGCACTTCCTAACTTTTAATATCTGTATATTTCTTAATAGGTAAAAACATTATATCGTTATACGGTAGGAATACCTTTAGATTTAAAGCGCGTAACAACAGTCAAATAAACCAAATATATGAAAATGATGAAATAAAGTGCGTGCAAAACTTCTCAGTGGGAAAATCCTATAAAACATGAATGTATGTGTGTGTATTGCTTACGAAATGTCATATCAAGTGAACACACGACACTGCATATTAGTGATGTTTCTACAGGCTACAGAAGAACCGCAAATCACAAATAACATCAACTCTTTCTGTCAAACAACGAAGAGGCCAAATATTAGTTAAATTGATTCTCTGTCTCTACCTCTCTGTTACCACCAAGATACTTGAAAAATGCCCGGCCCGGATGTCAACAAATACTATTTCAACTGACAGCCGAATCTGTTAAATTTTAACACGTTATTAATATTTTTGGCTAAATATTTGTGTTTTCTTTGTAAGTAATATAATTATTGGAGCAAATGTTATAAATAATTATTGTAGAAAATGTATATTTATAGAGGTTTAGTAAAAAATTAACTTAATCTAATTTGAAATACCAGTCCTATTAATTCCTTTTATATTCGTTCCACGTAATAAGTGCGATTCCCATACAAAGATGACACTGTAAACAGTATCAAATCGTAGCATTACAGATACCACTGTCTGAACTCTATGCGATCAATTTTATGAGAGATGTTATTGTTATGTTAGACATTCTTGTATTATATTAAAAGGTAAAGTAAACATAAAATACATTAATATTATTATTATATTGTTTCAGGTAATCATATAATATTTTATACTATAAAACGTTAGATAGCACTCTGACATTAGGTACAGATTAAACAAAGTCAGATATTTGTATGTCAAAGCATTTCCATGGTTATCGTAATATTAACATTTGGTTGCATTATTGTTATTATTTTCGTAATAAAGATGTTTACAAAATGTAGTCGTACACTCCTTTCATTATTTATTGCAAAACTCAATTAAATATTCTGTTTATAATTTTTTTTATAGATAATAGGGTAGTTGCGCATTTTCCAATAAATTTTTTTTCTGAAATAATGCATTAAGTAACTAATTTTAATAAATGTTTCATAAGTGAAAAGTGTATTATTTTTAAGATACAATTTTTTTTAAATATCTTCTAATTTCAAATTTTTTAGTCTGACGTACATTGTGAAAACCAATCACAGAGCTCGGCCCTCTGGCGAGTGATCTCAGAACTCAACTGACATTTCTCTGTACAGTCCTTGAAGTGTACAGGCTGACATAAAATTTGTAGTGTTTCAAGAACTATGCGACTTATCGAGTAAATAAGTAATATTTTTTAACAATAAATTACTTTTAAATATTATTTAGATATCTGTTAATTTAATATTTGAAATAAGTTTAAAATTATGTTCTAATAAAATATAAAGATATGTAGACTACTTCGCTTTGTTGAGGTATTACAACGAGTCTGTCGGAGTCGCCAAGACTTAGAAGGACTGTATCATTCTGCACAATCTACGTCACAATGTTTGTACGTCGAACTTTATTTATGGAAATTATGAATGAAAAGTTGTAAATTTAGAAATGATTTTTATGGAAACATGTTCAGAATTGGCCAAAGTTTAATAATTTATCAAAAAATCAACTACTTTTTTTTTCCGCAACTATCCCATTAAAATATACATTAATTTATTATGTTATTAATAAAATTACTAAATTTATGTTGGTATTACATATATACGTCATTACGGTTACTAAGCAACCAAAAAACACACGAAGTCAATGTTACCAACTGTATATTAATTTAATAATCGAAACCTAAAATTGAATTTAGCCGATTACGAATTGGACCTAAAACCTATACATTAATTTTGTTATGTATACTAATAAAATTACTAAATTTATGTTGGTATTACATAATGTACGTCATTATAGTTACTAACTAACTGAAAAACATACAAAGTCAATGTTACCAACTGTATATTAATTTAATAATTGAAACCTAAAATTAAATTTATCCAATTATTATTATCCATCTTATTTTTCGACTACTCTAACAGGTGTCAGTTTTTGACGTCTCTGGATATGAATGTGAAAGTGACGTGCGTCAATATATAAGTGACGAGCGTCACAATATAAGTGACGAGCGTCAATATATAAGTGACGAGCGTCAATATATAAGTGACGAGCGTCAATATATAAGTGACGAGCGTGAATATATAAGTGACGAGCGTCAATATATAAGTGACGAGCGTTCATATATAAGTGACGAGCGTCAATATATAAGTGACGAGCGTCAATATATAAGTGACGAGCGTCAATATATAAGTAACGAGCGTCAATATATAAGTGACAAGCGTGAATATATAAGTGACGAGCGTCAATATATAAGTGACGAGCATCAATATATAAGTGACGAGCGTCAATGTGAAAATTTTATTCTAAAGACGTGTTCTATCTAAAGTCAAGTTTTATGTAAAGACGATTTCTATTTAAAGATGAGTTCAACCTACTTTACTTATAACTTAAAGATGAGTTTAACCTAATTAACTTATAACTTAAAGACGAGTTTAACCTATTTTATTTATAACCTAAAAATGAGTTCTACCTACTATACTGGTTAAATAACCATTATTATTAGTATTCTACTTACAAACAATACCAAACATTCTAATAAATTAATATGATATATATCATTTATAAGAGAAAAAAATTCTAAGAACCCGTTTCAAACTCATTTTTCTCTCTATAATTATTGTTTTTTTTTAATTAAATAAAATCTACATTTATTCGCTATGTTACTAATAAAATTACTAAGTTTATGTTGGTATTACATTACTGTTACCTAGCAACCGAAAAACACGTCATTACTGTTACTTAGCAACCGAAAAACACGCAGTGAGTGTTACCAACTGTATATTAATTTAATAATTGAAACATAAAATTTAATTTATCCGATTATGAATTAAATCTAAAATCAAATTAAGCCAATTACGAATATAACCTACTACACTGGTTAAACAACCTTTACTATTAATATTCTACTTGCAAACATTATATAAAATTCTATTATATTAATATGTTATATATTATTTATAAGAGAAAAAAATTCTAAGAACCAGTTTAAAATGCATTTTTCTCTCTATAATTAACGTTTTTTTTAATTAAATAAAATACACATTTATCTTATAATTTTAAATGCAATGTTACCAACTCTATAATAATTTTAGAAATTTACTTTTTCAATTTCTATTATTTCATGTTGATATTATATATAATTGATAAATAATTAACTTATTTATATATTTATATTATTTTTATACAAATTTATACGTTAATTATGTATTAAATATGATTATTTTGTGTTTAATGTATTATATTTTTTTCCACTAGCTTGGCAACACTGATCTCCTTATCTCTTACTAAACGTCAGATATTTTTTTAGGTTATTGATTTATATTAGTACAAGATCTTATTTATACATTATTGTATCTTATTATTATTATTATTATTAATAATATCTAACAACAATATTATTATTTCTAAACGTAACGCGCATAACATACTATATAAAAGTTGTATGTAGGTATGAAACATATTATAGTATAATGAAATAATTATTTTGCAGAGATATTACGGAAAAAGAAGATCAGATCAGGTTGTAAATATGTGTTTTGTATCTGTACAAAATAGTTTAGAAACGTAAGTTGTTGTCGTGTCTATCTAAACATTGGTGGTGAAATGCAAGACGAATGACAACATTTTTTTGTTACTCTTTGACAACACTTTCTTGGTTTTCGTATTGATAATAAAATTTATTAGGTATTTTGTATCAGAGACTAGGTAATTCTTATACTCTTATTGACTTGCTTTTAGATATATACAGAGTAGTTCAAATATATTTGCTGACAGATCTGAATCTCAGACGAGGAAACCCTCAGAAGAAGATCTTGACATTATTTGTTTGTAAAACAGCTTCACGATGCGCCGGCTTTTGACAGCGATAATCATATTGGTTCTTATTTTTTCTTCAGTAACCTAATTAAACTATCAAATCATTTCGCGTTTTCTATATTTATGTTAAAATATCTAAATCTCATACTTAATAATATAAATGTCAATAATATTGACATGTTCTGTATAAAGTGTGTTTCAATAATATTAATATTCATCCATCAGTCTTCTTATGACTGTTTTGTTGGTGGTGGTGTTAAGTTCTGGATTTAGGTTTGACATTTGTATTATTTTAAAAGGTACATTAATACGTAAAATACATTAATATTATTTTGTTTCAGGTAAATAATACAATTTTAATGGGATATTATAGCTGGGATTGATTAATACAAATATATGAACAATGTAATACTAGTGTTATGTATTGTTAGAACAGTATTTTATTGTACCGGTAGAAATAAAGTTGAGGTAGACAGCATATTATGATGATGGTTTATTTCACAAACGTCAGACATTTATAGGGTAAAAATACGTTGTACAAGATCTTATTTATACATTATTATATCTTATTGTTATTAATAATAATATCTAACAAAAATATTATTATTTATAAACTTTACGCATGACATAAATAAAAGTTGTTCGTAGGTATGTACATATTATAATATTATACAATGAAATAATTTTTGCAGAGATATTTTATGGATAAATAATGAACAGATAGTTTGTTGTAAATTAATATGTGTTTGAATCTGTACAAATATGTTTATAAACGTAAATACTGAGGAACTAAAACCTAGATCTTGCGTTAACTGTCACGAGATGGCGCAGTCTACATGGATACAGACGATAACAGGAATTTTTATGGTCTGTGTGGTTAAATTTGATGTAAATATAGCTAAAAATCATATTATTTTTAATTATATAATTTTTTGTATTATTGTTATTATTTCTGTAATAAAGAAGTTTACAAAATGTGGTCATAATTTGATATCAACTCATTTCGTTACTTGCAATTCTTAGCTAATAACCAATTTTCTTTTTCAGCAATTTACAAAATAATTTTAAATTAAACATGTAGACTGATATTGGGTATTGTCGTCTGAGAATGTTCCTGTTTAGTTCGGTAGGATCTAAACAAATTCTAATCAATATTATATTATATATGAACACGAACAGATATATTAGAATAATAATTTTATAATTTCTGTATTACACTCATGCAATATTGAAGCAACGTGTCAAAAGTTGCACTTGCATCTGCAATATTGCTCAATGTAAATTGGGCTTAATAAAGATGGTTTACAAAATGAGGTCGTAAATTAATATATAACACTCCTTTCGTTATTTGCAAATAATCTTATGTATGTGTTTGTGTGTATTTGTTTGTGTGTATGTGTTTGTGTGTACATGTTTGTGTGTATGTGTTTTTGTGTACATGTTTGTGTGTATGTGTTTGTGTGTATGTGTGTGTGTATGTGTTTGTGTGTACGTGATTGTGTGTACGTGTTTGTGTGTATGTGTGTGTGTGTGTATGTGTTTGTGTGTATGTGTTTGTGTGTATGTGTTTGTGTGTACGTGTTTGAGTGTATTTGTTTGAGTGTATTTGTTTGAGTGTACGTGTTTGTGTGTATGTGTTTGTGTGTATGTGTTTGTGTGTATGTGTTTGTGTGTATGTGTTTGTGTGTGTGTGTGTGTATGTGTTTGAGTTTGTGTTGGTGTGTGCGTATGTTTGTGTGTGCGTGTATTGGTGTGTATGTGTATGTGTTTGTGTGTTTGTGTTGGTGCGTGCGTATGTTTGTGTGTATGTGTTTATGTTTGTCTGTGTGTTTGTATGTGTCTGTGGGTGGCTTTAGAAGGAACATCTCCACATGCTTTGGATGGATCACCTCTACAGGCTTTGGATGGAACGTGTTAACAGTATTAAAATGGAACACCTCCACAGGCTTTGAATGGGACATCTCCACAGGCTTTGGATGGGGAAACTCCCACAGGCTTTGAATGGGATATCCATACAAGCTTTGGATGGAAAACTTAGATCTATCTAAAGACGAGTTTATCCTAAAGACGAATGTTTTATCTAAAGACGAGTTTAATCTAAAGACGAGTTTAATCTAAAGACGAATTTAACTTAAAAACGAATTTAATTTATAATACAAGTTTAAATTAGAGACAAGTTAAATTATAAGACGAGTTTATTATAAAGACGTGTTCTATCTATAGTCAAGTTTTATGTAAAGACGATTGCTATTAAAAGATGAGTTGTAGGTATTTAAACAAGTTTTATCTAAAGACAAATATTATTTAAAAACCAATTTATTTTAAAGATGAGTTTTATCTAAAGATGAATATAACCTAAAAACGAGCGTCAATATAAGTGATGAGCGTCAATATATAAGTGACGAGCGTCAATATATAAGTGACGAGCGTCAATATATAAGTGACGAGCGTAAATGTGAAAATTTTATTCTAAAGACGAGCTCTATCTAAAGTCAAGTTTTATGTAAAGACGATTTCTATTTAAAGATGAGTTTAACCTACTTTACTTATAACTTAAAGATGAGTTTAACTTACTTAACTTATAACTTAAAGATGATTTTAACCTACTTTACTTATAACTTAAAGATGAGTTTAACCTAATTAACTTATAACTTAAAGACGAGTTTAACCTATTTTATTTATAACCTAAAAATGAGTTCTACCTACTATACTGGTTAAACAACCTTTACTATTAATATTCTACTTGCAAACATTATGTTAAGTTCTATTATATTAATATGTTATATATTATTTATAAAAGAAAAAAATTCTAAGAACCCGTTTAAAATGCATTTTTCTCTCTATAATTATCGTTTTTTTTTAATTAAATAAAATACAAATTTATCTTATAATCTTAAATGCAATGTTACCAACGCTATAATAATTTTAGAAATTTACTTTTTCAATTTCTATTATTTCATGTTTATATTATATATAATTTATAAATAATTAACTTATTTATATATTTATATTATTATTATTATTATTTATACGTTAATTATGTCTTAAATATGATTATTTTGTGTTTCATAATATGATTATTTTTTTCCACTAAGTTGGCAACACTATAACACTGATCTCTTACTAAACGTCAGATATTTTTTTAGGTTATTGACTTATATTAGTACAAGTTCTTATTTATACATTATTGTACTTTATTATTATTATTAGTAATAATATCTAACAACAATATTATTATTTAAAAAACGTAACGCGCATGACATAATATATAAAAGTTGTATGTAGGTATGAAACATATTATAGTATAATGAAATAATTATTATTTTGCAGAGATATTACGGAAAAAGAAGATCAGATCAAGTTGTAAATATGTGTTTTGTATCTGTACAAAATAGTTTAGAAATGTAAGTTGTTGTCGTGTCTATCTAAACATTGGTGGTGAAATTATTAGTAGACAACATTTTTTTGTTACTCTTTGACAACACTTTCTTGATTTTCGTATTGATAATAAAATTTATTAGGTATTTTGTATCAGAGACTAGGTAATTCTTATACTCTTATTGACCTGCTTTTAGATATAATATACCTATAGAGTGGCTCAAATATATTTGCTGACAGATCTGAATCTCAGACGAGAAAACCCTTAGAAGAAGATCTTGACATTATTTGTTTGTAAAACAGATTCACGATGCGACGAATTAGCAAACGTTGGAAGAGGTGTTTGTAGCATTATTGTGTAGCGCCGGCTTTTGACAGAGATAATGATATTGGGTTCTTCTTATTTCTTTTCTTCAGTAACCTAATTAAACCATCAAATCATTTCGCGTTTTCTATATTTATGATAAAATATCTAAATCTCATATTTAATAATATAAATGTCAATAATATTGACATGTTCTTTACAAAGTGTGTTTCAATAATATTAATATTCATCCAGCAGTCTTCTTATGACTGTTTTGTTGGTGGTGGTGTCAATAGTTTCCATAACTATTGACATTTAGGTTTGACATTATTTGTATTATTTTAAAAGGTACATTAACACGTAAATTACATTAATATTATTTTGTTTCAGGTAAATAATACAATTTTAATGGGATATTATAGCTGGGATTGATTAATACAAATATAGTTGAGGTAGGCAGCATAAAAATGATGACTGATTTCACAAACGTCAGACATTTTTAGGTTATTATAAGTACGTCGTACAAGATCTTATTTATACATTATTATAACTTATTATCATTATTAGTAATAATATCAAACAACAATATTATTATTTATAAACTTTACGCATGACATAAATAAAAGTTGTTCATAGGTACCTATGTATATATTATAATATTATACAATGAAATAATTTTTTGCAGAGATATTTTAAGGATCTTAATCTTAATTTAATATCGCTGTATTTTTCTTTATAGGAATAAATAAACCTTTACACAAAATGTATTGATTGTCAATGAGTACAAAATCCAATATCTATTAACATAAACATCCGCCAGATGATCCAAATATAAAAAGAAATTATAAAGCTGAGTGCGGCGCTAAATATAGCTAAAAATCATTTTATTTTTAATTATATAATTTGTTGTATTATTGTTACTATTTCTGTAATAAAGAAGTTTACAAAATGTGGTCATAAATTAATATCAACTCATTTCGTTACTTGCAATTCTTAACTAATAACCAATTTTCTTTTTCAGTAATTTACAAAATAATTTTAAATTAAACATGTAGACTGATATTGGGTATTGTCGTCTGAGAATGTTCCTGTTTAGTTCGGTAGGATCTAAACAAATTCTAATCAATATTATATTATATATGAACACGAACAGATATATTAGAATAATAATTTTATAATTTCTGTATTACACTCATGCAATATTGAAGCAACTTGTCAAAAGTTGCACTTGCATCTGCAATATTGCTCAATATAAAATGGGCTTAATAAAGATGGTTTACAAAATGAGGTCGTAAATTAATATATAACACTCCTTTCGTTATTTGCAAATAATCTTAGTTAAAATCTAATGTTAATAATTAGTGTGTTGGTGTGTGCGTGTGTTGGTGTGTGCGTTTGTGTGTTTGTATGTATGTGTTTGTCTGTATGTGTTTGTGTGTACGTGTTTGTTTGTTTGTGTGTATGTGTTTGTGTTGGTGTGTGCGTATGTTTGTGTGTGCGTGTGTTTGAGTTTGTGTTGGTGTGTGCGTATGTTTGTGTGTGCGTGTGTTGGTGTGTATGTGTTTGTGTGTATGTGTTTGTGAGTACGTGTTTGTGTGTATGTGTTTGTGTGTACATGTTTGTGTGTATGTGTTTGTGTGTACGTGTTTGTGTGTATTTGTTTGTGTGTATGTGTTTGTGTGTTTGTGGGTATGTGATGGTGTTTGAGTTTGTGTTGGTATGTGCGTATGTTTGTGTGTACGTGATTGTGTGTACGTGTTTGTGTGTGTGTGTGTATGTGTTTGTGTGTATGTGTTTGAGTGTATGTGTTAGTGTGTATGTGTTTGTGTGTATGTGTTGGTGTTTGAGTTTGTGTTGGTGTGTGCGTATGTGTTTGTGTGTATGTGTTTGTCTGTATGTGTTTGTGTGTATGTGTTTGTGTGTACGTGTTTGTGTGTATGTGTTTGTGTGTATTTGTTTGTGTGTACGTGTTTGTGTGTATGTGTTTGTGTGTACGTGTTTGTGTGTATGTGTGTATGTGTTTGTGTGTATGTGTTTGTGTGTATGTGTTTGTGTGTATGTGTTTGTGTGTATGTGATGGTGTTTGAGTTTGTTTTTGTGTTGGTGCGTGCGTATGTTTGTGTGTATGTGTTTGTGTGTATGTGTTTGTGTGTATGTGTTTGTGTGTATGTGTTTGTGTTTGTGTGTATGTGTTTGTGTTTGTGTGTATTTGTTTGTGTGTACGTGTTTGTGTGTATGTGTTTGTGTGTATGTGATGGTGTTTGAGTTTGTGTTTGTGTTGGTGTGTGTGTATGTTTGTGTGTGTGTATGTGTTTGTGTGTATGTGTTTGTGTTTAAGTTTGTGTTGGTGTGTGCGTATGTTTGTGTGTGCGTATGTTTGTGTGAATGTGTATGTGTTTGTGTGTATGTGTTTGTGTTTAAGTTTGTGTTGGTGTGTGCGTATGTTTGTGTGTGCGTATGTTTGTGTGAATGTGTTTGTGTGTATGTGTTTGTGTTTGTGTGTATGTGTTTGTGTGTATGTGTTTGTGTGTATGTGTTAGTGTGTATGTGTTTGTGTGTATGTGTGTGCGTATGTTTGTGTGTGCGTATGTTTGTGTGTGCGTGTGTTGGTGTGTATGTGTGTATGTGTTTGTGTTTATGTTTGTCTGTGTGTATGTATGTGTGTGTTTGTGGCTTTACAAGGAACATCTCCACATGCTTTGGATGTATGTGTTTGTGTGTATGTGATGGTGTTTGTGTTTGTGTTGGTGTGTGCGTATGTTTGTGTGTATGTGTTTGTGTGTATGTGTTTGTGTGTATGTGTTTGGGTGTACGTGATTGTGTGTACGTGTTTGTGTGTATGTGTTTGTGTGTATGTGTTTGTGTGTATGTGTTTGTGTGTATGTGTTTGTGTGTATGTGTTTGTATGTATGTGTTTGTGTGTATGTGTTTGTGTGTATGTGTTTGTGTGTATGTGTTTGTGTGTATGTGTTTGTGTGTATGTGTTTGTGTGTATTTGTTTGTGTGTACGTGTTTGTGTGTATGTGTTTGTGTGTATGTGTTTGTGTGTATGTGTTTGAGTTTGTGTTGTTGTGTGCGTATGTTTGTGTGTTGGTGTGTATGTGTTTATGTTTGTCTGTGTGTATGTATGTGTGTGTGGGTGGCTTTAGAAGGAACATCTCCACATGCTTTGGATGGATCACCTCTACAGTCTTTGGATGGGGCGTGTTAACAGTATTAAAATGGAACACTTCCACATGCTTTGGATGGGATATCTCCACAGGCTTTGGATGGGGACACTCCCACAGGCTTTGGATAGGATATCCATACAAGCTTTGGATGGAAATCTTAGATTTATCTAAAGACGAGTTTATCCTAAAGACGAATGTTTTATCTAAAGACGAGTTTAATCTAAAGACGAATTTAACTTAAAACTAATTTAATTTATAATACAAGTTTAAATTAAAGACAAGTTAAATTATAAGACGAGTTTATTGTAAAGACGTGTTCTATCTATAGTGAAGTTTTATATAAAGACGATTGCTATTAAAAGATGAGTTGTATTTAAACAAGTTATATCTAAAGACAAATATTATTTAAAAACCAATTTATTTTAAAGATGAGTTTTATCTAAAGATGAATATAACCTAAAAACGAGTTGTTCGATTATGAATTAAATCTAAAATCAAATTTAGCCAATTAAGAGTATAACATATTTTACTTATAACCTAAAGATGCGTTCTACCTACTATACTGGTTAAATAACCATTATTATTAGTATTCTACTTACAAACAATACCAATACATTCTAATAAATTAATATGATATATATCATTTATAAGAGAAAAAAATTCTAAGAACCCGTTTCAAACTCATTTTTCTCTCTATAATTATCGTTTTTTTTAATTAAATAAAATACACATTTATCTTATAATCTTAAATGCAAAGTTACCAACTCTATAATAATTTTAGAAATTTACTTTTTCAATTTCTATTATTTCATGTTTATATTATATAATTGATAAATAATTAACTTATTTATATATTTATATTATTTTTATACAAATTTATACGTTAATTATGTATTAAATATGATTATTTTGTGTTTAATGTATTATATTTTTTCCACTAGCTTGGCAACACTGATCTCCTTATCTCTTACAAAACATCATATATTTTTTTAGGTTATTGATTTATATTAGTACAAGATCTTATTTATACATTATTGTATCTTATTATTATTATTATTATTAATAATATCTAACAACAATATTATTATTTCTAAACGAAACGCGCATAACATACTATATAAAAGTTGTATGTAGGTATGAAACATATTATAGTATAATGAAATAATTATTTTGCAGAGATATTACGGACAAAGAAGATCAGATCAGGTTGTAAATATGTGTTTTGTATCTGTACAAAATAGTTTAGAAACGTAAGTTGTTGTCGTGTCTATCTAAACATTGGTGGTGAAATGCAAGACGAATGACAACATTTTTTTGTTACTCTTTGACAACACTTTCTTGGTTTTCGTATTGATAATAAAATTTATTAGGTATTTTGTATCAGAGACTAGGTAATTCTTATACTCTTATTGACTTGCTTTTAGATATATACAGAGTAGTTCAAGTATATTTGCTGACAGATCTGAATCTCAGACGAGGAAACCCTCAGAAGAAGATCTTGACATTATTTGTTTGTAAAACAGCTTCACGATGCGCCGGCTTTTGACAGCGATAATCATATTGGGTTCTTATTTTTTCTTCAGTAACCTAATTAAACTATCAAATCATTTCGCGTTTTCTATATTTATGTTAAAATATCTAAATCTCATACTTAATAATATAAATGTCAATAGTATTGACATGTTCTGTATAAAGTGTGTTTCAATAATATTAATATTCATCCATCAGTCTTCTTATGACTGTTTTGTTGGTGGTGGTGTTAAGTTCTGGATTTAGGTTTGACATTTGTATTATTTTAAAAGGTACATTAACACGTAAAATACATTAATATTATTTTGTTTCAGGTAAATAATACAATTTTAATGGGATATTATAGCTGGGATTGATTAATACAAATATATGAACAATGTAATACTAGTGTTATGTATTGTTAGAACAGTATTTTATTGTATTGGTAGAAATAAAGTTGAGGTAGACAGCATATTATGATGATGGTTTATTTCACAAACGTCAGACATTTATAGGGTAAAAATACGTTGTACAAGATCTTATTTATACATTATTATATCTTATTATTATTAATAATAATATCTAACAAAAATATTATTATTTATAAACTTTACGCATGACATAAATAAAAGTTGTTCGTAGGTATGTACATATTATAATATTATACAATGAAATAATTTTTGCAGAGATATTTTATGGATAAATAATGAACAGATAGTTTGTTGTAAATTAATATGTGTTTGAATCTGTACAAATATGTTTATAAACGTAAATACTGAGGAACTAAAACCTAGATCTTGCGTTAACTGTCACGAGATGGCGCAGTCTACATGGATACAGACGATAACAGGAATTTTTATGGTCTGTGTGGTTAAATTTGATGTAAATATAGCTAAAAATCATATTATTTTTAATTATATAATTTTTTGTATTATTGTTATTATTTCTGTAATAAAGAAGTTTACAAAATGTGGTCATAATTTGATATGAACTCATTTCGTTACTTGCAATTCTTAGCTAATAACCAATTTTCTTTTTCAGCAATTTACAAAATAATTTTAAATTAAACATGTACACTGATATTGGGTATTGTCGTCTGAGAATGTTCGTGTTCGGTAGGATCTAAACAAATTCTAATCAATATTATATTATATATGAACACGAACAGATATATTAGAATAATAATTATATAATTTCTGAATTACACTCATGCAATATTGAAGCAACGTGTCAAAAGTTTGCACTTGCATCTGCAATATTGCTCAATGTAAAATGAGCTTAATAAAGATGGTTTACAAAATGAGGTTGTAAATTAATATATAAAACTCCATTCGTTACTTGCAAATAATCTTAGTTAAAATCTAATGTTAAAAATTAGTGTGTGCGTGTGTTGGTGTGTGCGTTTGTGTGTGCGTGTGTGTTTGTGTGTATGTGTTTGTCTGTATGTGTTTGTTTGTTTGTGTGTTTGTGTTGGTGTGTGCGTATGTTTGTGTGTGCGTGTGTTGGTAGAAATAATTTTATAATTTCTGTATTACACTCATGCAATACTGAAGCAACGTGTCAAAAGTTGCACTTGCATCTGCAATATTGCTCAATGTAAATTGGGCTTAATAAAGATGGTTTACAAAATGAGGTCGTAAATAAATATATAACACTCCTTTCGTTATTTGCAAATAATCTTATGTATGTGTTTGTGTGTATTTGTTTGTGTGTATGTGTTTGTGTGTACATGTTTGTGTGTATGTGTTTGTGTGTACATGTTTGTGTGTATGTGTTTGTGTGTATGTGTTTGTATGTATTTGTTTGTGTGTATGTGTTAGTGTGTTTGTGTGTATGTGTTTGTGTGTATTTGTTTGTGTGTATGTGTTTGTGTGTATGTGTTTGTGGGTATGTGATGGTGTTTGTGTTGGTGTGTGCGTATGTTTGTGTGTATGTGTTTGTGTGTATGTGTGTGTGTATGTGTTTGTGTGTACGTGATTGTGTGTACGTGTTTGTGTGTATGTGTGTGTATGTGTTTGTGTGTATGTGTTTGTGTGTATGTGTTTGTGTGTATTTGTTTGAGTGTACGTGTTTGTGTGTATGTGTTTGTGTGTATGTGTTTGTGTGTATGTGTTTGTGTGTATGTGTTTGTGTGTGTGTGTGTGTGTGTGTGTGTATGTGTTTGAGTTTGTGTTGGTGTGTGCGTATGTTTGTGTGTGCGTGTATTGGTGTGTATGTGTATGTGTTTGTGTGTATGTGTTTGTGTTGGTGTGTGCGTATGTTTGTGTGTATGTGTTTATGTTTGTCTGTGTGTTTGTATGTGTCTGTGGGTGGCTTTAGAAGGAACATCTCCACATGCTTTGGATGGATCACCTCTACAGGCTTTGGATGGAACGTGTTAACAGTATTAAAATGGAACACCTCCACAGGCTTTGGATGGGACATCTCCACAGGCTTTGGATGGGGAATCTCCCACAGGCTTTGAATGGGATATCCATACAAGCTTTGGATGGAAAACTTAGATCTATCTAAAGACGAGTTTAACCTAAAGACGAATGTTTTATCTAAAGACGAGTTTAATCTAAAGACGAATTTAACTTAAAAACGAATTTAATTTATAATACAAGTTTAAATTAGAGACAAGTTAAATTATAAGACGTGTTCTATCTATAGTCAAGTTTTATGTAAAGACGATTGCTATTAAAAGATGAGTTGTAGGTATTTAAACAAGTTTTATCTAAAGACAAATATTATTTAAAAACCAATTTATTTTAAAGATGAGTTTTATCTAAAGATGAATATAACCTAAAAACGAGCGTCAATATAAGTGATGAGCGTCAATATATAAGTGACGAGCGTCAATATATAAGTGACGAGCGTCAATATATAAGTGACGAGCGTCAATATATAAGTGACGAGCGTAAATGTGAAAATTTTATTATAAAGACGTGCTCTATCTAAAGTCAAGTTTTATGTAAAGACGATTTCTATTTAAAGATGAGTTTAACCTACTTTACTTATAACTTAAAGATGAGTTTAACTTACTTAACTTATAACTTAAAGATGATTTTAACCTACTTTACTTATAACTTAAAGATGAGTTTAACTTAATTAACTTATAACTTAAAGACGAGTTTAACCTATTTTATTTATAACCTAAAAATGTGTTTGTGTTGGTGTGTGCGTATGTTTGTGTGTGCGTGTGTTGGTGTGTATGTGTAATGTGTATGTGTTTGTGTTTATGTTTGTCTGTGTGTTTGTATGTGTGTGTGGGTGGCTTTAGAAGGAACATCTCCACATGTTTTGGATGGATCACCTCTACAGGCTTTGGATGGGGCGTGTTAACAGTATTAAAATGGAACACCGCCACAGGCTTTGGATGGAATATCTCCACAGACTTTGGATGGGGACACTCCCACAGGCTTTGGATGGGATATCCATACAAGCTTTGGATGGAAAACTTAGATCTATCTAAAGACGAGTTTATCATAAAGTCGAATGTTTTATCTAAAGACGAGTTTAATCTAAAGACGAATTTAACTTAAAAACGAATTTAATTTATAATACAAGTTTAAATTAGAGACAAGTTAAATTATAAGACGAGTTTATTCTAAAGACGTGTTCTATCTATAGTCAAATTTTATGTAAAGACGACTTCTATTAAAAGATGAGTTGTATTTAAACAAGTTTTATCTAAAGACAAATATTATTTAAAAACCAATTTATTTTAATGATGAGTTTTATCTAAAGATGAATATAACCTAAAAACGAGTTATTCGATTATGAATTAAATCTAAAATCAAATTAAGCCAATTACGAGTATTACGAGTTTTGTTTGTGGTGAAATACATTAATGTCGTGGACCTGAAAGCAGGTAATAATATTATTGAAATGCTAACATAATCATGACCATAAAGACGAATTTAATTTAAAAACTAATTTAATTTATATACAAGTTTAAATTAGAGACAAGTTAAATTATAAGACGAGTTTATTCTAAAGACGTGTTCTATATAAAGTTATATAAAGACGATATCTATTAAAAAATTAATTTTATTTAAACAAGTTTTATCTAAAAACAAATATTATTTAAAAACAACAATTATTTAATCTGAGTTTACATATTATACATCAATTTTAAGAGAAAAGAATTCTAAGAACCCGTTTAAAACTTATGTTTACCTCTATGTGTCTTTAGTATTTTTATAATTAATTAATAATAAAATTACTAAATTTATGTTGGTATTACATATATACGTCATAACGGTTGCCCAGCAATCGAAAAAAAAGGCCAAGTCAATGTTACCAACTGTATATTAATTTAGTAATTGAAACTTCAAATTAAATTTATTCGATTATGAATTAAACCTACAATCAAATTAAGCCAATTACGAGTATTACCTACTACACTGATAACCTACTTTACTTATAACTTAAAGAAGAGTTTAACTTACTTTACTTATAACTTAAAGATGAGTTTAACCTATATTACTTATAACTTAAAAATGAGTTTAATATATTTTACTTATAACCTAAAAATGAGTTTAACCTACTATACTGGTTAAACAACCTTTACTATTAATATTCTACTTGCAAAGATTATATAAAATTCTATTATATTTATATGTTATATATTATATATAAGAGAAAAAAATTCTAAGAACCCGTTTAAAATGCATTTTTCTCTCTATAATTATCGTTTTTTTTAATTAAATAAAATACACATTTATCTTATAATCTTAAATGCAATGTTACCAACTCTATAATAATTTTAGAAATTTACTTTTTCAATTTCTATTATTTCATGTTTATATTATATATAATTGATAAATAATTTACTTATTTATATATTTATATTATTATTATTATTATTTATACGTTAATTATGTCTTAAATATGATTATTTTGTGTTTCATATATGATTATTTTTTTCCACTAAGTTGGCAACACTATAACACTGATCTCTTACTAAACGTCAGATATTTTTTTAGGTTATTGACTTATATTAGTACAAGTTCTTATTTATACATTATTGTACTTTATTATTAGTAATAATATCTAACAACAATATTATTATTTATAAACGTAACGCGCATGACATAATATATAAAAGTTGTATGTAGGTATGAAACATATTATAGTATAATGAAATAATTATTATTTTGCAGAGATATTACGGAAAAAGAAGATCAGATCAAGTTGTAAAATATGTGTTTTGTATCTGTACAAAATAGTTTAGAAATGTAAGTTGTTTTCGTGTCTATCTAAACATTGGTGGTGAAATGCAAGACGAATGACAACATTTTTTTGTTACTCTTTGACAACACTTTCTTGATTTTCGTATTGATAATAAAATTTATTAGGTATTTTGTATCAGAGACTAGGTAATTCTTATACTCTTATTGACCTGCTTTTAGATATAATATACCTATAGAGTGGCTCAAATATATTTGCTGACAGATCTGAATCTCAGACGAGAAAACCCTTAGAAGAAGATCTTGACATTATTTGTTTGTAAAACAGATTCACGATGCGACGAATTAGCAAACGTTGAAAGAGGTGTTTGTAGCATTATTGTGTAGCGCCGGCTTTTGACAGAGATAATGATATTGGGTTCTTCTTATTTCTTTTCTTCAGTAACCTAATTAAACCATCAAATCATTTCGCGTTTTCTATATTTATGATAAAATATCTAAATCTCATATTTAATAATATAAATGTCAATAATATTGACATGTTCTGTACAAAGTGTGTTTCAATAATATTAATATTCATCCAGCAGTCTTCTTATGACTGTTTTGTTGGTGGTGGTGTCAATAGCTATGGATTTAGGTTTGACATTTGTATTATTTTAAAAGGTACATTAACACGTAAAATACATTAATATTATTTTGTTTCAGGTAAATAATACAATTTTAATGGGATATTATAGCTGGGATTGATAATACAAATATAGTTAAGGTAGGCAGCATAAAAATGATGATGACTGATTTCACAAACGTCAGACATTTTTAGGTTATTATAAGTACGTCGTACAAGATCTTATTTATACATTATTATAACTTATTATCATTATTAGTAATAATATCAAACAACAATATTATTATTTATAAACTTTACGCATGACATAAATAAAAGTTGTTCATAGGTATGTATATATTATAATATTATACAACGAAATAATTTTTTGCAGAGATATTTTAAGGATCTTAATCTTAATTTAATATCGCTGTATGTTTCTTTATAGGAATAAATAAACCTTTACACAAAACGTATTGATTGTTAATGAGTACAAAATCCAATATCAATTAACATAAACATCCGCCAGATGATCCAAATATAAAAAGAAATTATAATTATATTTGAAACAGTACACTGTTGTAGGTACATGGTACATGAAACTACACAGAGAGAGAGAGAGGGTGGCGTATTATAAAAACTTAAACAATTTAAAACATTGGTGAAATGCAAGACGAAGAATGACAACATATTTTTTGCCTCTTTGACAACTTGGTTTTCGTATTGAAGTTTCTACATATAAATATTAAGTCTACGTCCTAAATCTACCTACTACAATAATAATTATACTGTCATAATATCTATAGTAAAGCATAATTAATTATTATTATACGACATTAATAATTTACTGTGTATGTGGGTTTCTATTATAATTATGAAAATTAGTATATAACTTTTAAGAAGTGACTAATCACACTTAAAAAACGCGGAATGCGACTTACAGTGTTGACGCTTACTTCGACACTCGAAAAACGCGAGAAACGCGGAAAACGCGAAGAGAACTCGGATGAAAGGTCAATTTCGGGATTACCACACGACCGGCACGCGGTTTCTCGAGGACATTTGTGACATTTTGGGGTTAGGTTAGGTTTTTCGAGTGTCGGGGTAAGCGGCAACACTAAGTCGCGTTCCGCGTTTTTCGAGTTTCGCGATTTTTAAGTATGATTAGGCACTTCCTAACTTTTAATATCTGTATATTTCTTAATAGGTAAAAACATTATATCGTTATACGGTAGGAATACCTTTAGATTTAAAGCGCGTAACAACAGTCAAATAAACCAAATATATGAAAATGATGAAATAAAGTGCGTGCAAAACTTCTCAGTGGGAAAATCCTATAAAACATGAATGTATGTGTGTGTATTGCTTACGAAATGTCATATCAAGTGAACACACGACACTGCATATTAGTGATGTTTCTACAGGCTACAGAAGAACCGCAAATCACAAATAACATCAACTCTTTCTGTCAAACAACGAAGAGGCCAAATATTAGTTAAATTGATTCTCTGTCTCTACCTCTCTGTTACCACCAAGATACTTGAAAAATGCCCGGCCCGGATGTCAACAAATACTATTTCAACTGACAGCCGAATCTGTTAAATTTTAACACGTTATTAATATTTTTGGCTAAATATTTGTGTTTTCTTTGTAAGTAATATAATTATTGGAGCAAATGTTATAAATAATTATTGTAGAAAATGTATATTTATAGAGGTTTAGTAAAAAATTAACTTAATCTAATTTGAAATACCAGTCCTATTAATTCCTTTTATATTCGTTCCACGTAATAAGTGCGATTCCCATACAAAGATGACACTGTAAACAGTATCAAATCGTAGCATTACAGATACCACTGTCTGAACTCTATGCGATCAATTTTATGAGAGATGTTATTGTTATGTTAGACATTTTTGTATTATATTAAAAGGTAAAGTAAACATAAAATACATTAATATTATTATTATATTGTTTCAGGTAATCATATAATATTTTATACTATAAAACGTTAGATAGCACTCTGACATTAGGTACAGATTAAACAAAGTCAGATATTTGTATGTCAAAGCATTTCCATGGTTATCGTAATATTAACATTTGGTTGCATTATTGTTATTATTTTCGTAATAAAGATGTTTACAAAATGTAGTCGTACACTCCTTTCATTATTTATTGCAAAACTCAATTAAATATTCTGTTTATAATTTTTTTTATAGATAATAGGGTAGTTGCGCATTTTCCAATAAATTTTTTTTTTCTGAAATAATGCATTAAGTAACTAATTTTAATAAATGTTTCATAAGTGAAAAGTGTATTATTTTTAAGATACAATTTTTTTTAAATATCTTCTAATTTCAAATTTTTTAGTCTGACGTACATTGTGAAAACCAATCACAGAGCTCGGCCCTCTGGCGAGTGATCTCAGAACTCAACTGACATTTCTCTGTACAGTCCTTGAAGTGTACAAGCTGACATAAAATTTGTAGTGTTTCAAGAACTATGCGACTTATCGAGTAAATAAGTAATATTTTTTAACAATAAATTACTTTTAAATATTATTTAGATATCTGTTAATTTAATATTTGAAATAAGTTTAAAATTATGTTCTAATAAAATATAAAGATATGTAGACTACTTCGCTTTGTTGAGGTATTACAACGAGTCTGTCGGAGTCGCCAAGACTTAGAAGGACTGTATCATTCTGCACAATCTACGTCACAATGTTTGTACGTCGAACTTTATTTATGGAAATTATGAATGAAAAGTTGTAAATTTAGAAATGATTTTTATGGAAACATGTTCAGAATTGGCCAAAGTTTAATAATTTATCAAAAAATCAACTACTTTTTTTTCCGCAACTATCCCATTAAAATATACATTAATTTATTATGTTATTAATAAAATTACTAAATTTATGTTGGTATTACATATATACGTCATTACGGTTACTAAGCAACCAAAAAACACACGAAGTCAATGTTACCAACTGTATATTAATTTAATAATCGAAACCTAAAATTGAATTTAGCCGATTACGAATTGGACCTAAAACCGAATTCTACCTACTACACTTTGGTTGTATTATTGTTATTATTTTCGTAATAAGGAAGTTTACAAAATGTAGTCGTACACTTCTTTCATTAACTATTATTGCAAAACTCAATTAAATATTATATGTCTTTAGTTTTTTATAATTAACTAAAATATACATTAATTTTGTTATGTATACTAATAAAATTACTAAATTTATGTTGGTATTACATATGTACGTTATTATAGTTACTAACTAACTGAAAAACATACAAAGTCAATGTTACCAACTGTATATTAATTTAATAATTGAAACCTAAAATTAAATTTATCCAATTATTATTATCCATCTTATTTTGCGACTACTCTAACAGGTGTCAGTTTTTGACGTCTCTGGATATGAATGTGAAAGTGACGTGCGTCAATATATAAGTGACGAGCGTCACAATATAAGTGACGAGCGTCAATATATAAGTGACGAGCGTCAATATATAAGTGACGAGCGTCAATATATAAGTGACGAGCGTCAATATATAAGTGACGAGCGTGAATATATAAGTGACGAGCGTCAATATATAAGTGACGAGCGTTCATATATAAGTGACGAGCGTCAATATATAAGTGACGAGCGTCAATATATAAGTGACGAGCGTCAATATATAAGTGACGAGCGTCAATATATAAGTAACGAGCGTCAATATATAAGTGACAAGCGTGAATATATAAGTGACGAGCGTCAATATATAAGTGACGAGCATCAATATATAAGTGACGAGCGTCAATGTGAAAATTTTATTCTAAAGACGTGTTCTATCTAAAGTCAAGTTTTATGTAAAGACGATTTCTATTTAAAGATGAGTTCAACCTACTTTACTTATAACTTAAAGATGAGTTTAACCTAATTAACTTATAACTTAAAGACGAGTTTAACCTATTTTATTTATAACCTAAAAATGAGTTCTACCTACTATACTGGTTAAAACTTTTATTCTTATATTATACTTGCAAACATTATGTAAAATCAATCTGAGTTCATATATTATATATCATTTTAAAGAGAAAAAAACCCGTTTAAAACGACTTTTTCTCTCTATGTCTTCACTTTTTTATAATTAATTAAAATACATATTTATTGAATAATCTTAAGTGTAATGTTACCAACTCTATAATAATTTTAGAAATTTACTTTTTCAATTTCTATTATTTCATCTTTATATTATATATAATTGATAAATAATTAACTTATTTATATATTTATATTATTTTTATACAAATTTATACGTTTATTATGTCTTAAATATGATTATTTTGTATTTAATGTATGATATTTTTTTCCACTAGCTTGGCAACACTGATCTCCTGATCTCTTATTAAACGTCAGATATTTTTTTAGGTTATTGATTTATATTAGTACAAGATCGTATTTATACATTATTGTATCTTATTATTATTATTATTATTATTATTATTATTAGTAATAATATCTAACAACAATATTATTATTTCTAAATGTAACGCGCATAACATACTATATAAAAGTTGTATGTAGGTATGAAACAATATTATAGTATAATGAAATAATTATTTTGCAGAGATATTACGGAAAAAGAAAATCAGATCAGGTTGTAAATATGTATTTTGTATCTGTACAAAATAGTTTAGAAACGTAAGTTGTTGTCGTGTCTATCTAAACATTGGTGCGGTGAAATGCAAGACGAATGACAACATTTTTTTGTTACTCTTTGACAACACTTTCTTGGTTTTCGTATTGATAATAAAATTTATTAGGTATTTTGTATCAGAGACTAGGTAATTCTTATACTCTTATTGACTTGCTTTTAGATATATACAGAGTGGCTCAAATATATTTGCTGACAGATCTGAATCTCAGACGAGGAAACCCTCAGAAGAAGATCTTGACATTATTTGTTTGTAAAACAGCTTCACGATGCGCCGGCTATTTTTTCTTCAGTAACCTAATTAAACCATCAAATCATTTCGCGTTTTCTATTGTGACGAAGTGAAGTCGTCACGTAGCGATTCCGCGGTTTTTATTCCGCGACCACGTGGAGAACACAGAATTGTTAATAACTCCGGCAGTTTTAACGCCAGCGACCGGAAATCTTTTATCCTACACTAATAAATTGTTCCGCCAATTATTAGAGTAAAATGAGCAAAATATCCGAACCCCGTGATCTAGATCCAAGATATCAAGATCGCCCCTATGCTGTAGCATTGGCCAAACCGTGTAAAACCTAAACCGACAGGATTCATTAAGCCAATTAATGATTTTGTATATAAACCGCCGGATTTGACACCAGAAGACAGTCAATTTTGTGACAGTGAGACAACCAAGTGAGTAGAGAGATACCGTGAAACCGAGACCGAGCAGAGAGGTACCGAGGACCGAGAACCTAGTGAAGCCGACATCCAGCCATCACCGAAAGTTCAACCGAGGTGACTTGCTTTTTCATTTCTATTGTTTCTGGGAAATTTGTGACACTAGTCCCGTGAGTCTTCATACTGGAAAACCGGAAAACGCCTCTGTGAGCTCCTCCTTAGGTGGGTTTTCAACCGTCCAGTAGCGAGTTTTCCTGGGCTAGTCCGAAGGTGTCTACTATAACGGCTGTGAGTTTTCCTGACGTTATCCTAGCATCGTAGGTCACAGTTTTCCGCGACTAAAGTAGCGCTGCGAGTTTTCCGGGCGACTATCGCGAATACCGGAGTGAGTTACTCCCCGGTATTCCCCGATACTCAACCGCGAGTTTTCCCGAGCTACTACAACCGATCACGTAACGGCTGCGAGCTTCTCCTGACGTTACTGACTGGGGTCAGTCGATTTTCCTCCGTGGCGACCGTGAGTTTTCCGGACGTCACTAATCTCTCGCGGAAAACTTTTGATTCTGTCTCCGTGACGGCTGTGAGTCTTCCTGGCGTTGTGTTTTCACAACACCTGTGAGTTTTCCTAAACGTCACCACTTCCACCGTCCCGACGCTCCGGCGTCGGTTTTGAGATAACACCGAAAACCGATCTCAGGCCCGACCAGGAGGCCCCCGCGACTACCACCGTCGCGACGCTCCGCGTCGTTTCCGAGTAAACTACGTTTTTCGGTATTACGCGGTTCCGAAGCCCCGGAACACAAGTCCGGCACCGCCAACGTCATCAGGGAGGAGACCCGCACTACATACTCGAGCGTCGCCGTCCCGACGCCCAGGCGTCGGTTTTGAGTTAGCGCCGAGAATCGATCCCAGACGTTGTCAGGAGTGTTTTGAGACCATCGACGTCGCGACGCCCGGCGTCGTTTTCGAGATAACCACCGTTTTAGTTTTCACTAGTCGGGAATCGACTACGACGACCTGTTTCAGGAACCCGCACCGCTCACCGTCGCGACGCCAAGCGTCGTTCTAACCGAAGACCCGAAACCGAACCAGCAGCACCCAGAAACGCTTCCCCGACGTCGGAGAAGTCGATACAACGTCACCGCCGCCACGACACCCCGGCGTCGGTTTTGGGAAAACACGTCCCAGAGGGACCACCGACCGAGAGGGTCATTTTGGAACCATCCCCACCGATCTTTGGAGATTACTGATCTGTACTGTATTGTCATTGTGTTGTCAAATAAACATCGATTTTCATTGTGCGAACAAAGAACTCCTGGAACATCTTCGAATCTGCTATCCGACCGTTGGCGCCCGAGCATAACTCACGCCAACATTATTGTGACGTACCTCGAAAGTACGTCACACTATATTTATGATAAAATATCTAAATCTCATACTTAATAATATAAATGTCAATAATATTGACATGTTCTGTACAAAGTGTGTTTCAATAATATTAATATTCATCCATCAGTCTTCTTATGATTGTTTTGTTGGTGGTGGTGTTAAGTTCTGGATTTAGGTTTGACATTTGTATTATATTTTAAAAGGTACATTAACACGTAAAATACATTAATATTATTTTGTTTCAGGTAAATAATACAATTTTAATGGGATATTATAGCTGGGATTGATTAATACAAATATATGAACAATGTAATACTAGTGTTATGTATTGTTAGAACAGTATTTCATTGTACCGGTAGAAATAAAGTTGAGGTAGGCAGCATATTATGATGATGGTTTATTTCACAAACGTCAGATATTTATAGGGTAAAAGTACGTTGTACAATATCTTATTTATACATTATTATATCTTATTATTAATAATAATAATATCTGACAAAAATATTATTATTTATAAACTTTACGCATGACATAAATAAAAGTTGTTCGTCCTTACCATGGCCCCCCGCCATGTACGTTATACAATCCGAAAATGCCGTGAAGGGCCTCACTGGCAAACCTTATTCCCATGTTGTGTGATTTGTGTGATATTGCACCATCCACTTTTGTAATATACATCTTTAATAATAAACATAACCTTAAATCAAACTTACCCAACAAATATAAACAAAGAACACATCATATGATTGAAACAAAACTGGCTAAAACGAACGCAGGCGGTCTAGTACGCGCACACAACGTCTACACTCTTCACATTAAATTCAAATTTAAATAAAGGCGGCATATGACAACAGTAGTCGGTCCGCCTCAAAACTTAAATAAAAAAAAAAAAAAAAAAAAGTTGTTCGTAGGTATATAGGACATATTATAATATTATACAATGAAATAATTTTTTGCAGAGATATTTTATGAATAAATAATGAACAGATAGTTTTTTGTAAATTAATATGTGTTTGAATCTGTACAAATATGTTTATAAACGTAAATACTGAGGAACTGTAACTGTCACGAGATGGCGCAGTCTACATGGATACAGTCGATAACAGGAATTTTTATGGTCTGTGTGGTTAAATTTGATGTAAATATAGCTAAAAATCATATTATTTTTAATTATATAATTTGTTGTATTATTGTTATTATTTCTGTAATAAAGAAGTTTACAAAATGTGTTCATAATTTAATATCAACTCATTTCGTTACTTGCAATTCTTAGCTAATAACCAATTTTCTTTTTCAGCAATTTACAAAATAATTTTAAATTAAACATGTAGACTGATATTGGGTATTGTCGTCTGAGAATGTTCCTGTTCGGTAGGATCTAAACAAATTCTAATCAATATTATATTATATATGAACACGAACGGATATATTAGAATAATAATTTTATAATTTCTGTATTACACTCATGCAATATTGAAGCAACTTGTCAAAATTTGCACTTGCATCTGCAATATTGCTCAATGTAAAATGGGCTTAATAAAGATGGTTTACAAAATGAGGTCGTAAATTAATATATAACACTCCTTTCATTACTTGCAAATAATCTCAGTTAAAATCTAATGTTAATAATTAGTGTGTGCGTGTGTTGGTGTGTGCGTTTCTGGGTATGTGTTTGTGTGTGTGTGTATGTTTTTGTGTGTATGTGCTTGTGTGTATGTGTTTGTGTGTACGTGTTTGTGTGTATGTGTTTGTGTGTACGTGTTTGTGTGTATGTGTTTGTGTTGGTGTGTGCGTATGTTTGTGTGTGCGCGTGTTGGTGTGTATGTGTTTGTATTGGTGTGTGCGTATATTTGTGTGTGCATGTGTTGGTGTGTTTGTGTGTATGTGATTGTGTGTATGTGTTTGTGTGTATGTGTTTGTGTGTATGTGTTTGATGTGCATTTGTTTGTGTGTACGTGTTTGTGTATGTGTTTGTGTGTATGTGTTAGTGTGTGTGTTTGTGTGTATGTGTTTGTGTTTGTCTGTATGTGTTTGTGTGTACGTGTTTGTGTGTATGTGTTTGTGTGTACGTGTTTGTGTGTATGTGTTTGTGTGTATGTGTATGTGTTTTTGTGTATGTGTTAGTGTGTTTGTGTGTATGTGATGGTGTTTGAGTTTTTGTTTGTGTTGGTGTGTGCGTATGTTTGTGTGTATGTGTTTGTGTGTATGTGTTTTACGTGTTTGTGTGTATGTGTTTGAGTTTATGTTGGTGTGTGCGTGTATTGGTGTGTATGTGTTTGTGTGTATGTGTATGTGTATGTGTGTATATGTTTGTGTGTATGTGTTTGAGTTTGTGTTGGTGTGTGCGTATGTTTGTGTGTGCGTATGTTTGTGTGTGCGTATGTTTGTGTGTGCGTGTGTTGGTGTGTATGTGTAATGTGTTTGTGTTTATGTTTGTCTGTGTGTTTGTATGTGTGTGTGGGTGGCTTTAGAAGGAACATCTCCACATGTTTTGGATGGATCACCTCTATAGTCTTTGGATGGGGCGTGTTAACAGTATTAAAATGGAACACCGCCACAGGCTTTGGATGGGATATCTCCACAGACTTTGGATGGAGACACTCTCACAGGCTTTGGATGGGATATCCATACAAGCTTCGGATGGAAAACTTAGATCTATCTAAAGACGAGTTTATCATAAAGACGAATGTTTTATCTAAATACGAGTTTAATCTAAAGACTAATTTTTATGTTATTATAAGTACGTCGTACAAGATCTTATTTATACATTATTATAACTTATTATCATTATTAGTAATAATATCAAACAACAATATTATTATTTATAAACTTTACGCATGACATAAATAAAAGTTGTTCATAGGTACCTATGTATATATTATAATATTATACAATGAAATAATTTTTTGCAGAGATATTTTAAGAATCATAATCTTAATTTAATATCGCTGTATTTTTCTTTATAGGAATAAATAAACCTTTACACAAAATGTATTGATTGTCAATGAGTACAAAATCCAATATCTATTAACATAAACATCCGCCAGATGATCCAAATATAAAAAGAAATTATAGAGCTAAGTGCGGCGCTAAATATAGCTAAAAATCATCTTATTTTTAATTATATAATTTGTTGTATTATTGTTACTATTTCTGTAATAAAGAAGTTTACAAAATGTGGTCATAACTCATTTCGTTACTTGCAATTCTTAACTAATAACCAATTTTCTTTTTCAGCAATTTACAAAATAATTTCAAATTAAACATGCAGACTGATATTGAGTAATGTCGTCTGAGAATGTTCCTGTTTAGTTCGGTAGGATCTAAACAAATTCTAATCAATATTATATTATATATGAACACGAACAGATATATTAGAATAATAATTATATAATTTCTGTATTACACTCATGCAATATTGAAGCAACTTGTCAAAAGTTGCACTTGCATCTGCAATATTGCTCAATATAAAATGGGCTTAATAAAGATGGTTTACAAAATGAGGTCGTAAATTAATATATAACACTCCTTTCGTTATTTGCAAATAATCTTAGTTAAAATCTAATGTTAAAAATTAGTGTGTTGGTGTGTGCGTTTGTGTGTTTGTATGTATGTGTTTGTCTGTATGTGTTTGTGTGTACGTGTTTGTTTGTTTGTGTTGGTGTGTGCGTATGTTTGTGTGTGCGTGTGTTGGTGTGTGCGTATGTTTGTGTGTGCGTGTGTTGGTGTGTATGTGTTAGTGTGTATGTGTTTGTGGGTATGTGATGGTGTTTGAGTTTGTGTTTGTGTTGGTGTGTGCGTATGTTTGTGTGTATGTGTTTGTGTGTACGTGATTGTGTGTACCTGTTTGTGTGTTTGTCTGTATGTGTTTGTGTGTACGTGTTTGTTTGTTTGTGTTGGTGTGTGCGTATGTTTGTGTGTGCGTGTGTAGGTGTGTGCGTATGTTTGTGTGTGCGTGTGTTGGTGTGTATGTGTTTGTGTGTATGTGTTTGTGTGTATGTGTTTGTGTGTACGTGTTTGTGTGTATTTGTTTGTGTGTACGTGTTTGTGTGTATGTGTTTGTGTGTATGTGTTTGTGTGTACGTGTTTGTGTGTACGTGTTTGTGTGTATGTGTTTGTGTGTATGTGTTGTTGTTTGAGTTTGTTTTTGTGTTGGTGCGTGCGTATGTTTGTGTGTATGTGTTTGTGTTTGTGTGTATGTGTTTGTGTGTATGTGTTTGTGTGTATGTGTTTGTGTGTATGTGTTTGTGTGTATGTGTTTGTGTTTGTGTGTATGTGTTTGTGTGTATGTGTTTGTGTGTATTTGTTTGTGTGTACGTGTTTGTGTGTATGTGTTTGTGTGTATGTGATGGTGTTTGTTGGTATGTGTTTATGTGTATGTGTTTGTGTGTATGTGTTTGTGTGTATGTGTTTGTGTTTGTTGGTATGTGTTTATGTGTATGTGTTTGTGTGTATGTGTTTGTGTGTATGTGTTTGTGTGTATGTGTTAGTGTGTATGTGTTTGTGTGTATGTGTGTGCGTATGTTTGTGTGTGCGTATGTTTGTGTGTATGTGTGTATGTGTTTGTGTTTATGTTTGTCTGTGTGTATGTATGTGTGTGTTTGTGGCTTTACAAGGAACATATCCACATGCTTTGGATGTATGTGTTTGTGTGTATGTGATGGTGTTTGTGTTTGTGTTGGTGTGTGCGTATGTTTGTGTGTATGTGTTTGTGTGTATGTGTTTGTGTGTATGTGTTTGTGTGTATGTGTTTGGGTGTACGTGATTGTGTGTACGTGTTTGTGTGTATGTGTTTGTGTGTATGTGTTTGTGTGTATGTGTTTGTGTGTATGTGTTTGTGTGTATGTGTTTGTATGTATGTGTTTGTGTGTATGTGTTTGTGTGTATGTGTTTGTGTGTATCTGTTTGTGTGTATGTGTTTGTGTGTATTTGTTTGTGTGTACGTGTTTGTGTGTATGTGTTTGTGTGTATGTGTTTGTGTGTATGTGTTTGAGTTTGTGTTGTTGTGTGCGTATGTTTGTGTGTGCGTGTGTTGGTGTGTATGTGTTTATGTTTGTCTGTGTGTATGTATGTGTGTGTGGGTGGCTTTAGAAGAAACATCTCCACATGCTTTGGATGGATCACCTCTACAGTCTTTGGATGGGACGTGTTAACAGTATTAAAATGGAACACCTCCACATGCTTTGGATGGGATATCTCCACAGGCTTTGGATGGGGACACTCCCACAGGCTTTGGATAGGAAATCCATACAAGCTTTGGATGGAAATCTTAGATTTATCTAAAGACGAGTTTATCCTAAAGACGAATGTTTTATCTAAAGACGAGTTTAATCTAAAGACGAATTTAACTTAAAACTAATTTAATTTATAATACAAGTTTAAATTAAAGACAAGTTAAATTATAAGACGAGTTTATTGTAAAGACGTGTTCTATCTATAGTGAAGTTTTATATAAAGACGATTGCTATTAAAAGATGAGTTGTATTTAAACAAGTTATATCTAAAGACAAATATTATTTAAAAACCAATTTATTTTAAAGATGAATTTTATCTAAAGATGAATAAAACCTAAAAACAAGTTATTCGATTATGAATTAAATCTAAAATCAAATTAAGCCAATTACGAGTATAACATATTTTACTTATAACCTAAAGATGAGTTCTACCTACTATACTGGTTAAATAACCATTATTATTAGTATTCTACTTACAAACAATACCAATACATTCTAATAAATTAATATGATATATATCATTTATAAGAGAAAAAAATTCTAAGAACCCGTTTCAAACTCATTTTTCTCTCTATAATTATCGTTTTTTTTAATTAAATAAAATCTACATTTATTCGCTATGTTACTAATAAAATTACTAAGTTTATGTTGGTATTACATTACTGTTACCTAGCAACCGAAAAACACGTCATTACTGTTACTTAGCAACCGAAAAACACGCAGTCAGTGTTACCAACTGTATATTAATTTAATAATTGAAACATAAAATTTAATTTATCCGATTATGAATTAAATCTAAAATCAAATAAGCCAATTACGAGTATAACCTACTACACTGGTTAAATAACCATTATTATTAGTATTCTACTTACAAACAATACCAATACATTCTAATAAATTAATATGATATATATCATTTATAAGAGAAAAAAATTTTAAGAACCCGTTTCAAACTCATTTTTCTCTCTATAATTAACGTTTTTTTTAATTAAATAAAATACACATTTATCTTATAATTTTAAATGCAATGTTACCAACTCTATAATAATTTTAGAAATTTACTTTTTAAATTTCTATTATTTCATGTTTATATTATATATAATTGATAAATAATTAACTTATTTATATATTTATATTATTTTTATACAAATTTATACGTTAATTATGTATTAAATATGATTATTTTGTGTTTAATGTATTATATTTTTTTCCACTAGCTTGGCAACACTGATCTCCTTATCTCTTACTAAACGTCAGATATTTTTTTAGGTTATTGATTTATATTAGTACAAGATCTTATTTTTATACATTATTGTATCTTATTATTATTATTAATAATATCTAACAACAATATTATTATTTCTAAACGAAACGCGCATAACATACTATATAAAAGTTGTATGTAGGTATGAAACATATTATAGTATAATGAAATAATTATTTTGCAGAGATATTACGGAAAAAGAAGATCAGATCAGGTTGTAAATATGTGTTTTGTATCTGTACAAAATAGTTTAGAAACGTAAGTTGTTGTCGTGTCTATCTAAACATTGGTGGTGAAATGCAAGACGAATGACAACATTTTTTTGTTACTCTTTGACAACACTTTCTTGGTTTTCGTATTGATAATAAAATTTATTAGGTATTTTGTATCAGAGACTAGGTAATTCTTATACTCTTATTGACTTGCTTTTAGATATATACAGAGTAGTTCAAATATATTTGCTGACAGATCTGAATCTCAGACGAGGAGATCTTGACATTATTTGTTTGTAAAACAGCTTCACGATGCGCCGGCTTTTGACAGCGATAATCATATTGGGTTCTTATTTTTTCTTCAGTAACCTAATTAAACTATCAAATCATTTCGCGTTTTCTATATTTATGTTAAAATATCTAAATCTCATACTTAATAATATAAATGTCAATAATATTGACATGTTCTGTATAAAGTGTGTTTCAATAATATTAATATTCATCCATCAGTCTTCTTATGACTGTTTTGTTGGTGGTGGTGTTAAGTTCTGGATTTAGGTTTGACATTTGTATTATTTTAAAAGGTACATTAATACGTAAAATACATTAATATTATTTTGTTTCAGGTAAATAATACAATTTTAATGGGATATTATAGCTGGGATTGATTAATACAAATATATGAACAATGTAATACTAGTGTTATGTATTGTTAGAACAGTATTTTATTGTACCGGTAGAAATAAAGTTGAGGTAGACAGCATATTATGATGATGGTTTATTTCACAAACGTCAGACATTTATAGGGCAAAAATACGTTGTACAAGATCTTATTTATACATTATTATATCTTATTATTATTAATAATAATATCTAACAAAAATATTATTATTTATAAACTTTACGCATGACATAAATAAAAGTTGTTCGTAGGTATGTACATATTATAATATACAATGAAATAATTTTTGCAGAGATATTTTATGGATAAATAATGAACAGATAGTTTGTTGTAAATTAATATGTTTGAATCTGTACAAATATGTTTATAAACGTAAATACTGAGGAACTAAAACCTAGATCTTGCGTTAACTGTCACGAGATGGCGCAGTCTACATGGATACAGACGATAACAGGAATTTTTATGGTTTGTGTGGTTAAATTTGATGTAAATATAGCTTCAAATCATATTATTTTTAATTATATAATTTTTTGTATTATTGTTATTATTTCTGTAATAAAGAAGTTTACAAAATGTGGTCATAATTTGATATCAACTCATTTCGTTACTTGCAATTCTTAGCTAATAACCAATTTTCTTTTTCAGCAATTTACAAAATAATTTTAAATTAAACATTGTAGACTGATATTGGGTATTGTCGTCTGAGAATGTTCCTGTTCGGTAGGATCTAAACAAATTCTAATCAATATTATATTATATATGAACACGAACGGTTAAATTAGAATAATAATTTTATAATTTCTGTATTACACTCATGCAATATTGAAGCAACTTGTCAAAATTTGCACTTGCATCTGCAATATTGCTTAATGTAAAATGGGCTTAATAAAGATGGTTTACAAAATGAGGTCGTAAATTAATATATAACACTGCTTTCGTAACTTGCAAATAATCTCAGTTAAAATCTAATGTTAATAATTAGTGTGTGCGTGTGTTGGTGTGTGCGTTTCTGTGTATGTGTTTGTGTGTAGGTACGTGTTTGTGTGTATGTGTTTGTGTGTACGTGTTTGTGTGTACGTGTTTATGTGTTTGTGTTGGTGTGTGCGTATGTTTGTGTGTGCGCGTGTTGGTGTATATGTGATTGTGTTTGTATTGGTGTGTGCGTATATTTGTGTGTGTATGTGTTTGTGTGTATGTGTTTGTGTGTATGTGATTGTGTGTATGTGTTTGTGTGTACGTGTATGTGTTTGTGTGTACGTGTTTGTGTGTATGTGTTTGTGTGTATGTGTTTGTGTGTGTGTGTTTAAGTGTATGTGTTTGTGTGTATTTGTTTGTGTGTACGTGTTTGTGTGTATTGTGTGTATGTGTTAGTGTGTATGTGTTTGTGTGTATGTGTTTGTGTTTGTCTGTATGTGTTTGTATGTACGTGTTTGTGTGTATGTGTTTGTGTGTACGTGTTTGTGTGTATTTGTTTGTGTGTACGTGTTTGTGTGTATGTGTTTGTGTGTATGTGTTTTTGTGTATGTGTTAGTGTGTTTGTGTGTATGTGATGGTGTTTGAGTTTTTGTTTGTGTTGGTGTGTGCGTATGTCTGTGTGTATGTGTTTGTGTGTATGTGTTTGTGTGTATGTGTTTGTGTGTATGTGTTTGTGTATATGTGTTTGTGTTTGAGTTTATGTTGATGTGTGCGTATGTTTGTGTGTGCGTGTATTGGTGTGTATGTGTTTGTGTGTATGTGTTTGTGTGTATATGTTTGAATGTATGTGTTTGTGTATGTGTTTGTGTGTATGTGTTTGAGTTTGTGTTTGTGTTGGTGTGTGTGCGTATGTTTGTGTGTGCGTGTGTTGGTGTGTATGTGTAATGTGTTTGTGTTTATGTTTGTCTGTGTGTTTGTATGTGTGTGTGGGTGGCTTTAGAAGTAACATCTCGACATGTTTTGGATGGATCACCTCTACAGGCTTTGGATGGGGCGTGTTAACAGTATTAAAATGGAACACCGCCACAGGCTTTGGATGGGATATCTCCACAGAGTTTGAATGGGGACACTCCCACAGGAATTTAATGGGATATCCATACAAGCTTTGGATGGAAAACTTAGATCTATCTAAAGACAAGTTTATCATAAAGACGAATGTTTTATCTAAAGACGAGTTTAATCTAAAGACGAATTTAACTCAAAAACGAATTTAATTTATAATACAAGTTTAAATTAGAGACAAGTTAAATTATAAGACGAGTTTATTCTAAAGACGTGTTCTATCTATAGTCAAGTTTTCTGTAAAGACGATTTCTATTAAAAGATGAGTTGTATTTAAACAAGTTTTATCTAAAGACAAATATTATTTAAAAACCAATTTATTTTAATGATGAGTTTTATCTAAAGATGAATATAACCTAAAAACGAGTTATTCGATTATGAATTAAATCTAAAATCAAATTAAGCCAATTACGAGTATTACGAGTTTTGTTTGTGGTGAAATGCATTAATGTCGTGGACCTGAAAGCAGGTAATAATATTATTGAAATGCTAACATAATCATGACCATAAAGACGAATTTTATTTAAAAACTAATTTAATTTATATACAAGTTTAAATTAGAGACAAGTTAAATTATAAGACGAGTTTATTCTAAAGACGTGTTCTATATAAAGTTATATAAAGACGATATCTATTAAAAAATTAATTTTACTTAAACAAGTTTTATCTAAAAACAAATATTATTTAAAAACAAAAATTATTTAATCTGAGTTTACATATTATACATCAATTTTAAGAGAACAGAATTCTAAGAACCCGTTTAAAACTTATGTTTACCTCTATGTGTCTTTAGTATTTTTATAATTAATTAATAATAAAATTACTAAATTTATGTTGGTATTACATATATACGTCATAACGGTTGCCCAGCAACCGAAAAACACGCCAAGGCAATGTTACCAACTGTATATTAATTTAATAATTGAAACTTCAAATTAAATTTATTCGATTATGAATTAAACCTACAATCAAATTAAGCCAATTACGAGTATTACCTACTACACTGATAACCTACTTTACTTATAACTTAAAGAAGAGTTTAACTTACTTTACTTATAACTTAAAGATGAGTTTAACCTTTATTACTTATAACTTAAAAATGAGTTTAATATATTTTACTTATAACCTAAAAATGAGTTTAACCTACTATACTGGTTAAACAACCTTTACTATTAATATTCTACTTGCAAACATTATATAAAATTCTATTATATTAATATGTTATATATTATTTATAAAAGAAAAAAATTCTAAGAACCCGTTTAAAATGCATTTTTCTCTCTATAATTATCGTTTTTTTTAATTAAATAAAATACACATTTATCTTGTAATCTTAAATGCAATGTTACGAACTCTATAATAATTTTAGAAATTTACTTTTTAAATTTCTATTATTTCGAGTTTATATTATATATAATTGATAAATAATTAACTTATTTATATATTTATATTATTATTATTATTATTTATACGTTAATTATGTCTTAAATATATATATTTTGTGTTTCATATATGATTATTTTTTTCCACTAGGTTGGCAACACTATAACACTGATCTCTTACTAAACGTCAGATATTTTTTTTAGGTTATTGACTTATATTAGTACAAGTTCTTATTTATACATTATTGTACTTTATTATTATTATTAGTAATAATATCTAACAACAATATTATTATTTATAAACGTAACGCGCATGACATAATATATAAAAGTTGTATGTAGGTTTGAAACATATTATTATAGTATAATGAAATAATTATTTTGCAGAGATATTATGGAAAAAGAAGATCAGATCAAGTTGTAAATATGTGTTTTGTATCTGTACAAAATAGTTTAGAAATGTAAGTTGTTGTCGTGTCTATCTAAACATTGGTGGTGAAATGCAAGACGAATGACAACATTTTTTTCTTACTCTTTGACAACACTTTCTTGGTTTTCGTATTGATAATAAAATTTATTAGGTATTTTGTATCAGAAACTAGGTAATTCCTATACTCTTATTGACCTGCTTTTAGATATAATATACCTATAGAGTGGCTCAAATATATTTGCTGACAGATCTGAATCTCAGACGAGAAAACCCTTAGAAGAAGATCTTGACATTATTTGTTTGTAAAACAGATTCACGATGCGACGAATTAGCTAACGTTGGAAGAGGTATTTGTAGCATTATTGTGTAGCGCCGGCTTTTGACAGAGATAATGATATTGGGTTCTTCTTATTTCTTTTCTTCAGTAACCTAATTAAACCATCAAATCATTTCGCGTTTTCTATATTTATGATAAAATATCTAAATCTCATATTTAATAATATAAATGTCAATAATATTGACATGTTCTTTACAAAGTGTGTTTCTATAATATTAATATTCATCCAGCAGTCTTCTTATGACTGTTTTGTTGGTGGTGGTGTCAATAGTTTCCATAACTATTGACATTTAGGTTTGACATTATTTGTATTATTTTAAAAGGTACATTAACACGTAAATTACATTAATATTATTTTGTTTCAGGTAAATCATACAATTTTAATGGGATATTATAGCTGGGATTGATTAATACAAATATAGTTGAGGTAGGCAGCATAAAAATGATGATGACTGATTTCACAAACGTCAGACATTTTTAGGTTATTATAAGTACGTCGTACAAGATCTTATTTATACATTATTATAACTTATTATCATTATTAGTAATAATATCAAACAACAATATTATTATTTATAAACATTACGCATGACATAAATAAAAGTTGTTCATAGGTACCTATGTATATATTATAATATTATACAATGAAATAATTTTTTGCAGAGATATTTTAAGAATCTTAATCTTAATTTAATATCGCTGTATTTTTCTTTATAGGAATAAATAAACCTTTACATAAAATGTATTGATTGTCAATGAGTACAAAATCCAATATCTATTAACATAAACATCCGCCAGATGATCCAAATATAAAAAGAAATTATAAAGCTAAGTGCGGCGCTAAATATAGCTAAAAATCATTTTATTTTTAATTATATAATTTGTTGTATTATTGTTACTATTTCAGTAATAAAGAAGTTTACAAAATGTGGTCATAAATTAATATCAACTCATTTCGTTACTTGCAATTCTTAACTAATAACCAATTTTCTTTTTCAGCAATTTACAAAATAATTTTAAATTAAACATGTAGACTGATATTGGGTATAGTCGTCTGAGAATGTTCCTGTTTAATTCGGTAGGATCTAAACAAATTCTATTCAATATTATATTATATATGAACACGAACAGATATATTAGAATAATAATTTTATAATTTCTGTATTACACTCATGCAATATTGAAGCAACTTGTCAAAATTTGCACTTGCATCTGCAATATTGCTCAATGTGAAATGGGCTTAATAAAGATGGTTTACAAAATGAGGTCGTAAATTAATATATAACACTGCTTTCGTAACTTGCAAATAATCTCAGTTAAAATCTAATGTTAAAAATTAGTGTGTTGGTGTGTGCGTGTGTTGGTGTGTGCGTTTGTGTGTTTGTATGTATGTGTTTGTCTGTATGTGTTTGTGTGTACGTGTTTGTTTGTTTGTGTGTATGTGTTTGTGTTGGTGTCTGCGTATGTTTGTGTGTGCGTGTGTTGGTGTGTTTGAGTTTGTGTTGGTGTGTGCGTATGTTGGTGTGTATGTGTTTGTGTGTATGTGTTTGTGGGTACCTGTTTGTGTGTATGTGTTTGTGTGTACATGTTTGTGTGTATGTGTATGTGTTTGTGTGTACGTGTTTGTGTGTATTTGTTTGTGTGTATGTGTTAGTGTGTTTGTGTGTATGTGTTTGTGGGTATGTGATGGTGTTTGAGTTTGTGTTTGTGTTGGTGTGTGCGTATGTTTCTGTGTATGTGTTTGTGTGTACGTGATTGTGTGTACGTGTTTGTGTGTGTGTATGTGTTTGTGTGTATGTGTTTGTGTGTATGTGTTTGAGTGTATGTGTTAGTGTGTATGTGTTTGTGTGTATGTGTTGGTGTTTGAGTTTGTGTTGGTGTGTGCGTATGTGTTTGTGTGTATGTGTTTGTGTGTATGTGTTTGTGTGTATGTGTTTGTGTGTATGTGTTTGTGTGTATGTGTTTGTGTGTACGTGATTGTGTGTATGTGTTTGTGTGTACGTGTATGTGTTTGTGTGTACGTGTTTGTGTGTATGTGTTTGTGTGTATGTGTTTGTGTTTTTGTTTGTGTGTGTGTATGTGTTTGTGTGTATGTGTTTGTGTGTATGTGTTAGTGTGTATGTATTTGTGTGTATGTGTTTGTGTTTGTCTGTATGTGTTTGTGTGTACGTGTTTGTGTATATGTGTTTGTGTGTATGTGTTTGTGTGTACGTGTTTGTGTGTATGTGTTTGTGTGTATGTGTATGTGTTTTTGTGTATGTGTTAGTGTGTATGTGATGGTGTTTGAGTTTTTGTTTGTGTTGGTGTGTGCGTATGTTTGTGTGTATGTGTTTTACGTGTTTGTGTGTATGTGTTTGTGTTTGAGTTTATGTTGGTGTGTGCGTATGTTTGTGTGTGCGTGTATTGATGTGTTTGTGTGTATGTGTATGTGTTTGTGTGTATATGTTTGAGTGTATGTGTTTGTGTATGTGTTTGTGTGTATGTGTTTGAGTTTGTGTTTGTGTTGGTGTGTGCGTATGTTTGTGTGTGCGTGTGTTGGTGTGTATGTGTAATGTGTATGTGTTTGTGTTTATGTTTGTCTGTGTGTTTGTATGTGTGTGTGGGTGGCTTTAGAAGGAACATCTCCACATGTTTTGGATGGATCACCTCTATAGGCTTTGGATGGGGCGTGTTAACAGTATTAATATGGAACACCGCCACAGGCTTTGGATGGGATATCTCCACAGACTTTGGATGGAGACACTCTCACAGGCTTTGGATGGGATATCCATACAAGCTTCGGATGGAAAACTTAGATCTATCTAAAGACGAGTTTATCATAAAGACGAATGTTTTATCTAAATACGAGTTTAGTCTAAAGACTAATTTAACTTAAAAACGAATTTTATTTATAATACAAGTTTAAATTAGAGACAAGTTAAATTATAAGACGAGTTTATTCTAAAGACGTGTTCTATCTATAGTCAAGTTTTATGTAAAGACGATTTCTATTAAAAGATGAGTTGTATTTAAACAAATTTTATCTAAAGACAAATATTATTTAAAAACCAATTTATTTTAATGATGAGTTTTATCTAAAGATGAATATAACCTAAAAACGAGTTATTCGATTATTAATTAAATCTAAAATCAAATTAAGCCAATTACGAGTATTACGAGTTTTGTTTGTGGTGAAATACATTAATGTCGTAGACCTGAAAGCAGATAATAATATTATTGAAATGTTAACATAATCATGACCATAAAGACGAATTTAATTTAAAAACAAATTTAATTTATATACCTACAAATTTAAATTAGAGACAAGTTAAATTATAAGACGAGTTTATTCTAAAGACGTGTTCTATATAAAGTTATATAAAGACGATATCTATTAAAAATAATTATATTTAAACAAGTTTTATCTAAAGACAAATATTATTTAAAAACAAAAATTATTTAATCTGAGTTTACATATTATACATCAATTTTAAGAGAAAAGAATTCTAAGAACCCGTTTAAAACTTATGTTTACCTCTATGTGTCTTTAGTATTTTTATAATTAATTAATAATAAAATTACTAAATTTATGTTGGTATTACATATATACGTCATAACGGTTGCCCAGCAACCGAAAAACACGCCAAGGCAATGTTACCAACTGTATATTAATTTAATAATTGAAACTTCAAATTAAATTTATTCGATTATGAATTAAACCTACAATCAAATTAAGCCAATTACGAGTATTACCTACTACACTGATAACCTACTTTACTTATAACTTAAAGAAGAGTTTAACTTACTTTACTTATAACTTAAAGATGAGTTTAACCTATATTACTTATAACTTAAAGATGAGTTTAATCTATTTTACTTATAACCTAAAAATGAGTTTAACCTACTATACTGGTTAAACAACCTTTACTATTAATATTCTACTTGCAAACATTATATAAAATTCTATTATATTAATATGTTATATATTATTTATAAAAGAAAAAAATTCTAAGAATCCGTTTAAAATGCATTTTTCTCTCTATGTCTTCACTTTTTTATTATTAATTAAAATACATATTTATTGAATAATCTTAAGTGTAATGTTACCAACTCTATAATAATTTTAGAAATTTACTTTTTCAATTTCTATTATTTCATGTTTATATTATATATAATTGATAAATAATTAACTTATTTATATATTTATATTATTATTATTATTATTTATACGTTAATTATGTATTAAATATGATTATTTTGTGTTTAATTTATGATATTTTTTTCCACTAGCTTGGCAACACTGATCTCCTGATCTCTTACTAAACGTCAGATATTTTTTTAGGTTATTGATTTATATTAGTACAAGATCTTATTTATACATTATTGTATCTTATTATTATTATTAGTAATAATATCTAACAACAATATTATTATTTCTAAACGTAACGCGCATAACATACTACCTATATAAAAGTTGTATGTAGGTATGAAACATAATATTATAGTATAATTAAATAATTATTTTGCAGAGATATTACGGAAAAAGAAGATCAGATCAGGTTGTAAATATGTGTTTTGTATCTGTACAAAATAGTTTAGAAACGTAAGTTGTTGTCGTGTCTATCTAAACATTGGTGGTGAAATGCAAGACGAATGACAACATTTTTTTGTTACTCTTTGACAACACTTTCTTGGTTTTCGTATTGATAATAAAATTTATTAGGTATTTTGTATCAGAGACTAGGTAATTCTTATACTCTTATTGACTTGCTTTTAGATATATACAGAGTAGTTCAAATATATTTGCTGACAGATCTGAATCTCAGACGAGGAGATCTTGACATTATTTGTTTGTAAAACAGCTTCACGATGCGCCGGCTTTTGACAGCGATAATCATATTGGGTTCTTATTTTTTCTTCAGTAACCTAATTAAACTATCAAATCATTTCGCGTTTTCTATATTTATGTTAAAATATCTAAATCTCATACTTAATAATATAAATGTCAATAATATTGACATGTTCTGTATAAAGTGTGTTTCAATAATATTAATATTCATCCATCAGTCTTCTTATGACTGTTTTGTTGGTGGTGGTGGTGTTAAGTTCTGGATTTAGGTTTGACATTTGTATTATTTTAAAAGGTACATTAACACGTAAAATACATTAATATTATTTTGTTTCAGGTAAATAATACAAAATTTTAATGGGATTTTATAGCTGGGATTGATTAATACAAATATATGAACAATGTAATACTAGTGTTATGTATTGTTAGAACAGTATTTCATTGTACCGGTAGAAATAAAGTTGAGGTAGGCAGCATATTATGATGATGGTTTATTTCACAAACGTCAGACATTTATAGGGCAAAAATACGTTGTACAAGATCTTATTTATACATTATTATATCTTATTATTATTAATAATAATATCTAACAAAAATATTATTATTTATAAACTTTACGCATGACATAAATAAAAGTTGTTCGTAGGTATGTACATATTATAATATTATACAATGAAATAATTTTTGCAGAGATATTTTATGGATAAATAATGAACAGATAGTTTGTTGTAAATTAATATGTGTTTGAATCTGTACAAATATGTTTATAAACGTAAATACTGAGGAACTAAAACCTAGATCTTGCGTTAACTGTCACGAGATGGCGCAGTCTACATGGATACAGACGATAACAGGAATTTTTATGGTCTGTGTGGTTAAATTTGATGTAAATATAGCTAAAAATCATATTATTTTTAATTATATAATTTTTTGTATTATTGTTATTATTTCTGTAATAAAGAAGTTTACAAAATGTGGTCATAATTTGATATCAACTCATTTCGTTACTTGCAATTCTTAGCTAATAACCAATTTTCTTTTTCAGCAATTTACAAAATAATTTTAAATTAAACATGTAGACTGATATTGGGTATTGTCGTCTGAGAATGTTCCTGTTCGGTAGGATCTAAACAAATTCTAATCAATATTATATTATATATGAACACGAACAGATATATTAGAATAATAATTTTATAATTTCTGTATTACACTCATGCAATATTGAAGCAACGTGTCAAAAGTTGCACTTGCATCTGCAATATTGCTCAATGTAAATTGGGCTTAATAAAGATGGTTTACAAAATGAGGTCGTAAATTAATATATAACACTCCTTTCGTTATTTGCAAATAATCTTATGTGTGTGTATGTGTTTGTGTGTACATGTTTGTGTGTATGTGTTTGTGTGTATGTGTTTGTGTGTATTTGTTTGTGTGTATGTGTTTGTGTGTACATGTTTGAGTGTATGTGTTTGTGTGTATGTGTTTGTATGTATTTGTTTGTGTGTATGTGTTAGTGTGTTTGTGTGTATGTGTTTGTGTGTATTTGTTTGTGTGTATGTGTTTGTGTGTATGTGTTTGTGGGTATGTGATGGTGTTTGTGTTGGTGTGTGCGTATGTTTGTGTGTATGTGTTTGTGTGTATGTGTGTGTGTGTGTATGTGTTTGTGTGTACGTGATTGTGTGTACGTGTTTGTGTGTATGTGTGTGTGTGTGTGTATGTGTTTGTGTGTATGTGTTTGTGTGTATGTGTTTGTGTGTATGTGTTTGTGTGTACGTGTTTGTGTGTATTTGTTAGAGTGTACGTGTTTGTGTGTATGTGTTTGTGTGTATGTGTTTGTGTGTATGTGTTTGTGTGTGTGTGTGTGTGTGTGTGTGTGTATGTGTTTGAGTTTGTGTTGGTGTGTGCGTATGTTTGTGTGTGCGTGTATTGGTGTGTATGTGTATGTGTTTGTGTGTATGTGTTTGTGTTGGTGTGTGCGTATGTTTGTGTGTATGTGTTTATGTTTGTCTGTGTGTTTGTATGTGTCTGTGGGTGGCTTTAGAAGGAACATCTCCACATGCTTTGGATGGATCACTTCTACAGGCTTTGGATGGAACGTGTTAACAGTATTAAAATGGAACACCTCCACAGGCTTTGGATGGGACATCTCCACAGGCTTTGGATGGGGAAACTCCCACAGGCTTTGAATGGGATATCCATACATGCTTTGGATGGAAAACTTAGATCTATCTAAAGACGAGTTTATCCTAAAGACGAATGTTTTATCTAAAGACGAGTTTAATCTAAAGACGAATTTAACTTAAAAACGAATTTAATTTATAATACAAGTTTAAATTAGAGACAAGTTAAATTATAAGACGAGTTTATTATAAAGACGTGTTCTATCTATAGTCAAGTTTTATGTAAAGACGATTGCTATTAAAAGATGAGTTGTAGGTATTTAAACAAGTTTTATCTAAAGACAAATATTATTTAAAAACCAATTTATTTTAAAGATGAGTTTTATCTAAAGATGAATATAACCTAAAAACGAGCGTCAATATAAGTGATGAGCGTCAATATATAAGTGACGAGCGTAAATATATAAGTGACGAGCGTCAATATATAAGTGACGAGCGTCAATATATAAGTGACGAGCGTCAATATATAAGTGACGAGCGTAAATGTGAAAATTTTATTCTAAAGACGTGCTCTATCTAAAGTCAAGTTTTATGTAAAGACGATTTCTATTTAAAGATGATTTTAACCTACTTTACTTATAACTTAAAGATGAGTTTAACTTACTTAACTTATAACTTAAAGATGATTTTAACCTACTTTACTTATAACTTAAAGATGAGTTTAACCTAATTAACTTATAACTTAAAGACGAGTTTAACCTATTTTATTTATAACCTAAAAATGAGTTCTACCTACTATACTGGTTAAATAACCATTATTATTAGTATTCTACTTACAAACAATACCAATACATTCTAATAAATTAATATGATATATATCATTTATAAGAGAAAAAAATTCTAAGAACCCGTTTCAAACTCATTTTTCTCTTTATAATTATCGTTTTTTTTAATTAAATAAAATACACATTTATCTTATAATCTTAAATGCAATGTTACCAACTCTATAATAATTTTAGAAATTTACTTTTTAAATTTCTATTATTTCATCTTTATATTATATATATAATTGATAAATAATTAACTTATTTATATATTTATATTATTTTTATACAAATTTATACGTTTATTATGTCTTAAATATGATTATTTTGTATTTAATGTATGATATTTTTTTCCACTAGCTTGGCAACACTGATCTCCTGATCTCTTATTAAACGTCAGATATTTTTTTAGGTTATTGATTTATATTAGTACAAGATCTTATTTATACATTATTGTATCTTATTATTATTATTATTATTAGTAATAATATCTAACAACAATATTATTATTTCTAATTGTAACGCGCATAACATACTATATAAAAGTTGTATGTAGGTATGAAACATAATATTATAGTATAATGAAATAATTATTTTGCAGAGATATTACGGAAAAAGAAAATCAGATCAGGTTGTAAATATGTATTTTGTATCTGTACAAAATAGTTTAGAAACGTGTTGTTGTCGTGTCTATCTAAACATTGGTGCGGTGAAATGCAAGACGAATGACAACATTTTTTTGTTACTCTTTGACAACACTTTCTTGGTTTTCGTATTGATAATAAAATTTATTAGGTATTTTGTATCCAGAGACTAGGTAATTCTTATACTCTTATTGACTTGCTTTTAGATATATACAGAGTGGCTCAAATATATTTGCTGACAGATCTGAATCTCAGACGAGAAAACCCTCAGAAGATCTTGACATTATTTTTTGTTTGTAAAACAGCTTCACGATGCGCCGGCTATTTTTTCTTCAGTAACCTAATTAAACCATCAAATCATTTCGCGTTTTCTATATTTATGATAAAATATCTAAATCTCATGCTTAATAATATAAATGTCAATAATATTGACATGTTCTGTACAAAGTGTGTTTCAATAATATTAATATTCATCCATCAGTCTTCTTATGACTGTTTTGTTGGTGGTGGTGTTAAGTTCTGGATTTAGGTTTGACATTTGTATTATATTTTAAAAGGTACATTAACACGTAAAATACATTAATATTATTTTGTTTCAGGTAAATAATACAATTTTAATGGGATATTATAGCTGGGATTGATTAATACAAATATATGAACAATGTAATACTAGTGTTATGTATTGTTAGAACAGTATTTCATTGTACCGGTAGAAATAAAGTTGAGGTAGGCAGCATATTATGATGATGGTTTATTTCACAAACGTCAGATATTTATAGGGTAAAAGTACGTTGTACAAGATCTTATTTATACATTATTATATCTTATTATTATTAATAATAATATCTGACAAAAATATTATTTTTTATAAACTTTACGCATGACATAAATAAAAGTTGTTCGTAGGTATATAGGACATATTATAATATTATACAATGAAATAATTTTTTGCAGAGATATTTTATGAATAAATAATGAACAGATAGTTTTTTGTAAATTAATATGTGTTTGAATCTGTACAAATATGTTTATAAACGTAAATACTGAGGAACTGTAACTGTCACGAGATGGCGCAGTCTACATGGATACAGTCGATAACAGGAATTTTTATGGTCTGTGTGGTTAAATTTGATGTAAATATAGCTAAAAATCATATTATTTTTAATTATATAATTTGTTGTATTATTGTTATTATTTCTGTAATAAAGAAGTTTACAAAATGTGGTCATAATTTAATATCAACTCATTTCGTTACTTGCAATTCTTAGCTAATAACCAATTTTCTTTTTCAGCAATTTACAAAATAATTTTAAATTAAACATGTAGACTGATATTGGGTATTGTCGTCTGAGAATGTTCCTGTTCGGTAGGATCTAAACAAATTCAAATCAATATTATATTATATATGAACACGAACGGATATATTAGAATAATAATTTTATAATTTCTGTATTACACTCATGCAATATTGAAGCAACTTGTCAAAATTTGCACTTGCATCTGCAATATTGCTCAATGTAAAATGGGCTTAATAAAGATGGTTTACAAAATGAGGTCGTAAATTAATATATAACACTCCTTTCATTACTTCCAAATAATCTCAGTTAAAATCTAATGTTAATAATTAGTGTGTGCGTTTCTGGGTATGTGTTTGTGTGTGTATGTTTTTGTGTGTATGTGTTTGTGTGTACGTGTTTGTGTGTATGTGTTTGTGTGTACGTGTTTGTGTGTATGTGTTTGTGTTGGTGTGTGCGTATGTTTGTGTGTGCGCGTGTTGGTGTGTATGTGTTTGTGTTTGTATTGGTGTGTGCGTATTTTTGTGTGTGCATGTGTTGGTGTGTATGTGTTTGTGTGTATGTGATTGTGTGTATGTGTTTGTGTGTACGTGTATGTGTTTGTGTGTATGTGTTTGTGTGTATGTGTGTATGTGTTTGATGTGTTTGTGTGTATGTGTTTGTGTGCATTTGTTTGTGTATGTGTTTGTGTGTATGTGTTAGTGTGTATGTGTTTGTGTGTATGTGTTTGTGTTTGTCTGTATGTGTTTGTGTGTACGTGTTTGTGTGTATGTGTTTGTGTGTACGTGTTTGTGTGTATGTGTTTGTGTGTACGTGTTTGTGTTTTTGTGTATGTGTTAGTGTGTTTGTGTGTATGTGATGGTGTTTGAGTTTTTGTTTGTGTTGGTGTGTGCGTATGTTTGTGTGTATGTGTTTTACGTGTATGTGTGTATGTGTTTGAGTTTATGTTGGTGTGTGCGTATGTTTGTGTGTGCGTGTATTGGTGTGTATGTGTTTGTGTGTATGTGTATGTGTTTGTGTGTATATGTTTGAGTGTATGTGTTTGTGTATGTGTTTGTGTGTATGTGTTTGAGTTTGTGTTGGTGTGTGCGTATGTTTGTGTGTGCGTGTGTTGATGTGTATGTGTAATGTGTATGTGTTTCTGTTTATGTTTGTCTGTGTGTTTGTATGTGTGTGTGGGTGGCTTTAGAAGGAACATCTCCACATGTTTTGGATGGATCACCTGTATAGGCTTTGGATGGGGCGTGTTAACAGTATTAAAATGGAACACCGCCACAGGCTTTGGATGGGATATCTCCACAGACTTTGGATGGAGACACTCTCACAGGCTTTGGATGGGATATCCATACAAGCTTCGGATGGAAAACTTAGATCTATCTAAAGACGAGTTTATCATTAAGACGAATGTTTTATCTAAATACGAGTTTAATCTAAAGACTAATTTAACTTAAAAACGAATTTAATTTATAATACAAGTTTAAATTAGAGACAAGTTAAATTATAAGACGAGTTTATTCTAAAGACGTGTTCTATCTATAGTCAAGTTTTATGTAAAGACGATTTCTATTAAAAGATGAGTTGTATTTAAACAAGTTTTATCTAAAGACAAATATTACTTAAAAACCAATTTATTTTAATGATGAGTTTTATCTAAAGATGAATATAACCTAAAAACGAGTTATTCGATTATGAATTAAATCTAAAATCAAATTAAGCCAATTACGAGTATTACGAGTTTCGTTTGTGGTGAAATACATTAATGTCGTGGACCTGAAAGCAGGTAATAATATTATTGAAATGCTAACATAATCATGACCATAAAGACGAATTTAATTTAAAAACGAATTTAATTTATATCTACAAATTTAAATTAAAGACAAGTTAAATTATAAGACGAGTTTATTCTAAAGACGTGTTCTATATAAAGTTATATAAAGACGATATCTATTTAAAAATTAATTTTATTTAAACAAGTTTTATCTAAAGACAAATATTATTTAAAAACAAAAATTATTTAATCTGAGTTTACATATTATACATCAATTTTAAGAGAAAAGAATTCTAAGAACCCGTTTAAAACTTATGTTTACCTCTATGTGTCTTTAATATTTTTATAATTAATTAATAATAAAATTACTAAATTTATGTTGGTATTACATATATACGTAATAACGGTTGCCCAGCAACCGAAAAACACGCCAAGGCAATGTTACCAACTGTATATTAATTTAATAATTGAAACTTCAAATTAAATTTATTCGATTATGAATTAAACCTACAATCAAATTAAGCCAATTACGAGTATTACCTACTACACTGATAACCTACTTTACTTATAACTTAAAGAAGAGTTTAACTTACTTTACTTATAACTTAAAGATGAGTTTAACCTATATTACTTATAACTTAAAGATGAGTTTAATCTATTTTACTTATAACCTAAAAATGAGTTTAACCTACTATACTGGTTAAACAACCTTTACTATTAATATTCTACTTGCAAAGATTATATAAAATTCTATTATATTTATATGTTATATATTATTTATAAGAGAAAAAAATTCTAAGAACCCGTTTAAAATGCATTTTTCTCTCTATAATTATCGTTTTTTTTAATTAAATAAAATACACATTTATCTTATAATCTTAAATGCAATGTTACCAACTCTATAATAATTTTAGAAATTTACTTTTTCAATTTCTATTATTTCATGTTTATATTATATATAATTGATAAATAATTTACTTATTTATATATTTATATTATTATTATTATTATTTATACGTTAATTATGTCTTAAATATGATTATTTTGTGTTTCATATATGATTATTTTTTTCCACTAAGTTGGCAACACTATAACACTGATCTCTTACTAAACGTCAGATATTTTTTTAGGTTATTGACTTATATTAGTACAAGTTCTTATTTATACATTATTGTACTTTATTATTAGTAATAATATCTAACAACAATATTATTATTTATAAACGTAACGCGCATGACATAATATATAAAAGTTGTATGTAGGTATGAAACATATTATAGTATAATGAAATTATTATTATTTTGCAGAGATATTACGGAAAAAGAAGATCAGATCAAGTTGTAAAATATGTGTTTTGTATCTGTACAAAATAGTTTAGAAATGTAAGTTGTTTTCGTGTCTATCTAAACATTGGTGGTGAAATGCAAGACGAATGACAACATTTTTTTGTTACTCTTTGACAACACTTTCTTGATTTTCGTATTGATAATAAAATTTATTAGGTATTTTGTATCAGAGACTAGGTAATTCTTATACTCTTATTGACCTGCTTTTAGATATAATATACCTATAGAGTGGCTCAAATATATTTGCTGACAGATCTGAATCTCAGACGAGAAAACCCTTAGAAGAAGATCTTGACATTATTTGTTTGTAAAACAGATTCACGATGCGACAAATTAGCAAACGTTGAAAGAGGTGTTTGTAGCATTATTGTGTAGCGCCGGCTTTTGACAGAGATAATGATATTGGGTTCTTCTTATTTCTTTTCTTCAGTAACCTAATTAAACCATCAAATCATTTCGCGTTTTCTATATTTATGATAAAATATCTAAATCTCATATTTAATAATATAAATGTCAATAATATTGACATGTTCTGTACAAAGTGTGTTTCAATAATATTCATATTCATCCAGCAGTCTTCTTATGACTGTTTTGTTGGTGGTGGTGTCAATAGCTATGGATTTAGGTTTGACATTTGTATTATTTTAAAAGGTACATTAACACGTAAAATACATTAATATTATTTTGTTTCAGGTAAATAATACAATTTTAATGGGATATTATAGCTGGGATTGATAATACAAATATAGTTAAGGTAGGCAGCATAAAAATGATGATGACTGATTTCACAAACGTCAGACATTTTTAGGTTATTATAAGTACGTCGTACAAGATCTTATTTATACATTATTATAACTTATTATCATTATTAGTAATAATATCAAACAACAATATTATTATTTATAAACTTTACGCATGACATAAATAAAAGTTGTTCATAGGTATGTATATATTATAATATTATACAACGAAATAATTTTTTGCAGAGATATTTTAAGGATCTTAATCTTAATTTAATATCGCTGTATGTTTCTTTATAGGAATAAATAAACCTTTACACAAAACGTATTGATTGTTAATGAGTACAAAATCCAATATCAATTAACATAAACATCCGCCAGATGATCCAAATATAAAAAGAAATTATAATTATATTTGAAACAGTACACTGTTGTAGGTACATGGTACATGAAACTACACAGAGAGAGAGAGAGGGTGGCGTATTATAAAAACTTAAACAATTTAAAACATTGGTGAAATGCAAGACGAAGAATGACAACATATTTTTTGCCTCTTTGACAACTTGGTTTTCGTATTGAAGTTTCTACATATAAATATTAAGTCTACGTCCTAAATCTACCTACTACAATAATAATTATACTGTCATAATATCTATAGTAAAGCATAATTAATTATTATTATACGACATTAATAATTTACTGTGTATGTGGGTTTCTATTATAATTATGAAAATTAGTATATAACTTTTAAGAAGTGACTAATCACACTTAAAAAACGCGGAATGCGACTTACAGTGTTGACGCTTACTTCGACACTCGAAAAACGCGAGAAACGCGGAAAACGCGAAGAGAACTCGGATGAAAGGCCAATTTCGGGATTACCACACGACCGGCACGCGGTTTCTCGAGGACATTTGTGACATTTTGGGGTTAGGTTAGGTTTTTCGAGTGTCGGGGTAAGCGGCAACACTAAGTCGCGTTCCGCGTTTTTCGAGTTTCGCGATTTTTAAGTATGATTAGGCACTTCCTAACTTTTAATATCTGTATATTTCTTAATAGGTAAAAACATTATATCGTTATACGGTAGGAATACCTTTAGATTTAAAGCGCGTAACAACAGTCAAATAAACCAAATATATGAAAATGATGAAATAAAGTGCGTGCAAAACTTCTCAGTGGGAAAATCCTATAAAACATGAATGTATGTGTGTGTATTGCTTACGAAATGTCATATCAAGTGAACACACGACACTGCATATTAGTGATGTTTCTACAGGCTACAGAAGAACCGCAAATCACAAATAACATCAACTCTTTCTGTCAAACAACGAAGAGGCCAAATATTAGTTAAATTGATTCTCTGTCTCTACCTCTCTGTTACCACCAAGATACTTGAAAAATGCCCGGCCCGGATGTCAACAAATACTATTTCAACTGACAGCCGAATCTGTTAAATTTTAACACGTTATTAATATTTTTGGCTAAATATTTGTGTTTTCTTTGTAAGTAATATAATTATTGGAGCAAATGTTATAAATAATTATTGTAGAAAATGTATATTTATAGAGGTTTAGTAAAAAATTAACTTAATCTAATTTGAAATACCAGTCCTATTAATTCCTTTTATATTCGTTCCACGTAATAAGTGCGATTCCCATACAAAGATGACACTGTAAACAGTATCAAATCGTAGCATTACAGATACCACTGTCTGAACTCTATGCGATCAATTTTATGAGAGATGTTATTGTTATGTTAGACATTTTTGTATTATATTAAAAGGTAAAGTAAACATAAAATACATTAATATTATTATTATATTGTTTCAGGTAATCATATAATATTTTATACTATAAAACGTTAGATAGCACTCTGACATTAGGTACAGATTAAACAAAGTCAGATATTTGTATGTCAAAGCATTTCCATGGTTATCGTAATATTAACATTTGGTTGCATTATTGTTATTATTTTCGTAATAAAGATGTTTACAAAATGTAGTCGTACACTCCTTTCATTATTTATTGCAAAACTCAATTAAATATTCTGTTTATAATTTTTTTTATAGATAATAGGGTAGTTGCGCATTTTCCAATAAATTTTTTTTTCTGAAATAATGCATTAAGTAACTAATTTTAATAAATGTTTCATAAGTGAAAAGTGTATTATTTTTAAGATACAATTTTTTTTAAATATCTTCTAATTTCAAATTTTTTAGTCTGACGTACATTGTGAAAACCAATCACAGAGCTCGGCCCTCTGGCGAGTGATCTCAGAACTCAACTGACATTTCTCTGTACAGTCCTTGAAGTGTACAAGCTGACATAAAATTTGTAGTGTTTCAAGAACTATGCGACTTATCGAGTAAATAAGTAATATTTTTTAACAATAAATTACTTTTAAATATTATTTAGATATCTGTTAATTTAATATTTGAAATAAGTTTAAAATTATGTTCTAATAAAATATAAAGATATGTAGACTACTTCGCTTTGTTGAGGTATTACAACGAGTCTGTCGGAGTCGCCAAGACTTAGAAGGACTGTATCATTCTGCACAATCTACGTCACAATGTTTGTACGTCGAACTTTATTTATGGAAATTATGAATGAAAAGTTGTAAATTTAGAAATGATTTTTATGGAAACATGTTCAGAATTGGCCAAAGTTTAATAATTTATCAAAAAATCAACTACTTTTTTTTCCGCAACTATCCCATTAAAATATACATTAATTTATTATGTTATTAATAAAATTACTAAATTTATGTTGGTATTACATATATACGTCATTACGGTTACTAAGCAACCAAAAAACACACGAAGTCAATGTTACCAACTGTATATTAATTTAATAATCGAAACCTAAAATTGAATTTAGCCGATTACGAATTGGACCTAAAACCGAATTCTACCTACTACACTTTGGTTGTATTATTGTTATTATTTTCGTAATAAGGAAGTTTACAAAATGTAGTCGTACACTTCTTTCATTAACTATTATTGCAAAACTCAATTAAATATTATATGTCTTTAGTTTTTTATAATTAACTAAAATATACATTAATTTTGTTATGTATACTAATAAAATTACTAAATTTATGTTGGTATTACATATGTACGTTATTATAGTTACTAACTAACTGAAAAACATACAAAGTCAATGTTACCAACTGTATATTAATTTAATAATTGAAACCTAAAATTAAATTTATCCAATTATTATTATCCATCTTATTTTGCGACTACTCTAACAGGTGTCAGTTTTTGACGTCTCTGGATATGAATGTGAAAGTGACGTGCGTCAATATATAAGTGACGAGCGTCACAATATAAGTGACGAGCGTCAATATATAAGTGACGAGCGTCAATATATAAGTGACGAGCGTCAATATATAAGTGACGAGCGTCAATATATAAGTGACGAGCGTGAATATATAAGTGACGAGCGTCAATATATAAGTGACGAGCGTTCATATATAAGTGACGAGCGTCAATATATAAGTGACGAGCGTCAATATATAAGTGACGAGCGTCAATATATAAGTAACGAGCGTCAATATATAAGTGACAAGCGTGAATATATAAGTGACGAGCGTCAATATATAAGTGACGAGCATCAATATATAAGTGACGAGCGTCAATGTGAAAATTTTATTCTAAAGACGTGTTCTATCTAAAGTCAAGTTTTATGTAAAGACGATTTCTATTTAAAGATGAGTTCAACCTACTTTACTTATAACTTAAAGATGAGTTTAACCTAATTAACTTATAACTTAAAGACGAGTTTAACCTATTTTATTTATAACCTAAAAATGAGTTCTACCTACTATACTGGTTAAATAACCATTATTATTAGTATTCTACTTACAAACAATACCAATACATTCTAATAAATTAATATGATATATATCATTTATAAGAGAAAAAAATTCTAAGAACCCGTTTCAAACTCATTTTTCTCTTTATAATTATCGTTTTTTTTAATTAAATAAAATACACATTTATCTTATAATCTTAAATGCAATGTTACCAACTCTATAATAATTTTAGAAATTTACTTTTTAAATTTCTATTATTTCATGTTTATATTATATATAATTGATAAATAATTAACTTATTTATATATTTATATTATTTTTATACAAATTTATACGTTAATTATGTATTAAATATGATTATTTTGTGTTTAATGTATTATATTTTTTTCCACTAGCTTGGCAACACTGATCTTCTTATCTCTTACAAAACATCAGATATTTTTTTAGGTTATTGATTTATATTAGTACAAGATCTTATTTATACATTATTGTATCTTATTATTATTATTATTATTAATAATATCTAACAACAATATTATTATTTCTAAACGAAACGCGCATAACATACTATATAAAAGTTGTATGTAGGTATGAAACATATTATAGTATAATGAAATAATTATTTTGCAGAGATATTACGGAAAAAGAAGATAAGATCAGGTTGTAAATATGTGTTTTGTATCTGTACAAAATAGTTTAGAAACGTAAGTTGTTGACGTGTCTATCTAAACATTGGTGGTGAAATGCAAGACGAATGACAACATTTTTTTGTTACTCTTTGACAACACTTTCTTGGTTTTCGTATTTATAATAAAATTTATTAGGTATTTTGTATCAGAGACTAGGTAATTCTTATACTCTTATTGACTTGCTTTTAGATATATACAGAGTAGTTCAAATATATTTGCTGACAGATCTGAATCTCAGACGAGGAAACCCTCAGAAGATCTTGACATTATTTGTTTGTAAAACAGCTTCACGATGCGCCGGCTTTTGACAGCGATAATCATATTGGGTTCTTATTTTTTCTTCAGTAACAGTAACCTAATTAAACTATCAAATCATTTCGCGTTTTCTATATTTATGTTAAAATATCTAAATCTCATACTTAATAATATAAATGTCAATAATATTGACATGTTCTGTATAAAGTGTGTTTCAATAATATTAATATTCATCCATCAGTCTTCTTATGACTGTTTTGTTGGTGGTGGTGTTAAGTTCTGGATTTAGGTTTGACATTTGTATTATTTTAAAAGGTACATTAACACGTAAAATACATTAATATTATTTTGTTTCAGGTAAATAATACAATTTTAATGGGATATTATAGCTGGGATTGATTAATACAAATATATGAACAATGTAATACTAGTGTTATGTATTGTTAGAACAGTATTTTATTGTACCGGTAGAAATAAAGTTGAGGTAGACAGCATATTATGATGATGGTTTATTTCACAAACGTCAGACATTTATAGGGTAAAAATACGTTGTACAAGATCTTATTTATACATTATTATATCTTATTATTATTAATAATAATATCTAACAAAAATATTATTATTTATAAACTTTACGCATGACATAAATAAAAGTTGTTCGTAGGTATGTACATATTATAATATTATACAATGAAATAATTTTTGCAGAGATATTTTATGGATAAATAATGAACAGATAGTTTGTTGTAAATTAATATGTGTTTGAATCTGTACAAATATGTTTATAAACGTAAATACTGAGGAACTAAAACCTAGATCTTGCGTTAACTGTCACGAGATGGCGCAGTCTACATGGATACAGACGATAACAGGAATTTTTATGGTCTGTGTGGTTAAATTTAATGTAAATATAGCTAAAAATCATATTATTTTTAATTATATAATTTTTTTATTATTGTTATTATTTCTGTAATAAAGAAGTCAACATAATGTGGTCATAATTTGATATGAACTCATTTCGTTACTTGCAATTCTTAGCTAATAACCAATTTTCTTTTTCAGCAATTTACAAAATAATTTTAAATTAAACATGTAGACTGATATTGGGTATTGTCGTCTGAGAATGTTCCTGTTCGGTAGGATCTAAACAAATTCTAATCAATATTATATTATATATGAACACGAACAGATATATTAGAATAATAATTTTATAATTTCTGTATTACACTCATGCAATATTGAAGCAACGTGTCAAAAGTTGCACTTGCATCTGCAATATTGCTCAATGTAAATTGGGTTTACAAAATGAGGTCGTAAATTAATATATAACACTCCTTTCGTTATTTGCAAATAATCTTATGTATGTGTTTGTGTGTATTTGTTTGTGTGTATGTGTTTGTGTGTACATGTTTGTGTGTATGTGTTTTTGTGTACATGTTTGTGTGTATGTGTTTGTGTGTATGTGTTTGTGTGTATTTGTTTGTGTGTACATGTTTGTGTGTATGTGTTTGTGTGTATGTGTTTGTATGTATTTGTTTGTGTGTATGTGTTAGTGTGTTTGTGTGTATGTGTTTGTGTGTATGTGTTAGTGTGTTTGTGTGTTTGTGTTTGTGGGTATGTGATGGTGTTTGTGTTGGTGTGTGCGTATGTTTGTGTGTATGTGTTTGTGTGTATGTGTGTGTGTATGTGTTTGTGTGTACGTGATTGTGTGTACGTGTTTGTGTATGTGTGTGTGTGTGTGTGTATGTGTTTGTGTGTATGTGTTTGTGTGTATGTGTTTGTGTGTATGTGTTTGTGTGTACGTGTTTGAGTGTATTTGTTTGAGTGTATTTGTTTATGTGTACGTGTTTGTGTGTATGTGTTTGTGTGTATGTGTTTGTGTGTGTGTGTGTGTGTATGTGTTTGAGTTTGTGTTGGTGTGTGCGTATGTTTGTGTGTGCGTGTATTGGTGTGTATGTGTATGTGTTTGTGTGTTTGTGTTGGTGTGTGCGTATGTTTGTGTGTATGTGTTTATGTTTGTCTGTGTGTTTGTATGTGTCTGTGGGTGGCTTTAGAAGGAACATCTCCACATGCTTTGGATGGATCACCTCTACAGGCTTTGGATGGAACGTGTTAACAGTATTAAAATGGAACACCTCCACAGGCTTTGGATGGGGAAACTCCCACAGGCTTTGAATGGGATATCCATACAAGCTTTGGATGGAAAACTTAAATCTATCTAAAGACGAGTTTATCCTAAAGACGAATGTTTTATCTAAAGACGAGTTTAATCTAAAGACGAATTTAACTTAAAAACAAATTTAATTTATAATACAAGTTTAAATTAGAGACAAGTTAAATTATAAGACGAGTTTATTATAAAGACGTGTTCTATCTATAGTCAAGTTTTATGTAAAGACGATTGCTAATAAAAGATGAGTTGTAGGTATTTAAACAAGTTTTATCTAAAGACAAATATTATTTAAAAACCAATTTATTTTAAAGACGAGTTTTATCTAAAGATGAATATAACCTAAAAACGAGCGTCAATATAAGTGATGAGCGTCAATATATAAGTGACGAGCGTCAATATATAAGTGACGAGCGTCAATATATAAGTGACGAGCGTAAATGTGAAAATTTTATTCTAAAGACGTGCTCTATCTAAAGTCAAGTTTTATGTAAAGACGATTTCTATTTAAAGATGAGTTTAACCTACTTTACTTATAACTTAAAGATGAGTTTAACTTACTTAACTTATAACTTAAAGATGATTTTAACCTACTTTACTTATAACTTAAAGATGAGTTTAACCTAATTAACTTATAACTTAAAGACGAGTTTAACCTATTTTATTTATAACCTAAAAATGAGTTCTACCTACTATACTGGTTAAATAACCATTATTATTAGTATTCTACTTACAAACAATACCAATACATTCTAATAAATTAATATGATATATATCATTTATAAGAGAAAAAAATTTTAAGAACCCGTTTCAAACTCATTTTTCTCTCTATAATTAACGTTTTTTTTAATTAAATAAAATACACATTTATCTTATAATTTTAAATGCAATGTTACCAACTCTATAATAATTTTAGAAATTTACTTTTTAAATTTCTATTATTTCATGTTTATATTATATATAATTGATAAATAATTAACTTATTTATATATTTATATTATTTTTATACAAATTTATACGTTAATTATGTATTAAATATGATTATTTTGTGTTTAATGTATTATATTTTTTTCCACTAGCTTGGCAACACTGATCTCCTTATCTCTTACTAAACGTCAGATATTTTTTTAGGTTATTGATTTATATTAGTACAAGATCTTATTTTTATACATTATTGTATCTTATTATTATTATTAATAATATCTAACAACAATATTATTATTTCTAAACGAAACGCGCATAACATACTATATAAAAGTTGTATGTAGGTATGAAACATATTATAGTATAATGAAATAATTATTTTGCAGAGATATTACGGAAAAAGAAGATCAGATCAGGTTGTAAATATGTGTTTTGTATCTGTACAAAATAGTTTAGAAACGTAAGTTGTTGTCGTGTCTATCTAAACATTGGTGGTGAAATGCAAGACGAATGACAACATTTTTTTGTTACTCTTTGACAACACTTTCTTGGTTTTCGTATTGATAATAAAATTTATTAGGTATTTTGTATCAGAGACTAGGTAATTCTTATACTCTTATTGACTTGCTTTTAGATATATACAGAGTAGTTCAAATATATTTGCTGACAGATCTGAATCTCAGACGAGGAGATCTTGACATTATTTGTTTGTAAAACAGCTTCACGATGCGCCGGCTTTTGACAGCGATAATCATATTGGGTTCTTATTTTTTCTTCAGTAACCTAATTAAACTATCAAATCATTTCGCGTTTTCTATATTTATGTTAAAATATCTAAATCTCATACTTAATAATATAAATGTCAATAATATTGACATGTTCTGTATAAAGTGTGTTTCAATAATATTAATATTCATCCATCAGTCTTCTTATGACTGTTTTGTTGGTGGTGGTGTTAAGTTCTGGATTTAGGTTTGACATTTGTATTATTTTAAAAGGTACATTAACACGTAAAATACATTAATATTATTTTGTTTCAGGTAAATAATACAATTTTAATGGGATATTATAGCTGGGATTGATTAATACAAATATATGAACAATGTAATACTAGTGTTATGTATTGTTAGAACAGTATTTTATTGTATCGGTAGAAATAAAGTTGAGGTAGACAGCATATTATGATGATGGTTTATTTCACAAACGTCAGACATTTATAGGGTAAAAATACGTTGTACAAGATCTTATTTATACATTATTATATCTTATTATTATTAATAATAATATCTAACAAAAATATTATTTATAAACTTTACGCATGACATAAATAAAAGTTGTTCGTAGGTATGTACATATTATAATATTATACAATGAAATAATTTTTGCAGAGATATTTTATGGATAAATAATGAACAGATAGTTTGTTGTAAATTAATATGTGTTTGAATCTGTACAAATATGTTTATAAACGTAAATACTGAGGAACTAAAACCTAGATCTTGCGTTAACTGTCACGAGATGGCGCAGTCTACATGGATACAGACGATAACAGGAATTTTTATGGTCTGTGTGGTTAAATTTGATGTAAATATAGCTAAAAATCATATTATTTTTAATTATATAATTTTTTGTATTTTTGTTATTATTTCTGTAATAAAGAAGTTTACAAAATGTGGTCATAATTTGATATCAACTCATTTCGTTACTTGCAATTCTTAGCTAATAACCAATTTTCTTTTTCAGCAATTTACAAAATAATTTTAAATTAAACATGTAGACTGATATTGGGTATTGTCGTCTGAGAATGTTCCTGTTCGGTAGGATCTAAACAAATTCTAATCAATATTATATTATATATGAACACGAACAGATATATTAGAATAATAATTTTATAATTTCTGTATTACACTCATGCAATATTGAAGCAACGTGTCAAAAGTTGCACTTGCATCTGCAATATTGCTCAATGTAAATTGGGCTTAATAAAGATGGTTTACAAAATGAGGTCGTAAATTAATATATAACACTCCTTTCGTTATTTGCAAATAATCTTATGTATGTGTTTGTGTGTATTTGTTTGTGTGTATGTGTTTGTGTGTACATGTTTGTGTGTATGTGTTTGTGTGTACATGTTTGTGTGTATGTGTTTGTGTGTATGTGTTTGTGTGTATTTGTTTGTGTGTATGTGTTTGTGTGTACATGTTTGTGTGTATGTGTTTGTATGTATTTGTTTGTGTGTATGTGTTAGTGTGTTTGTGTGTATGTGTTTGTGTGTATTTGTTTGTGTGTATGTGTTTGTGTGTATGTATTTGTGGGTATGTGATGGTGTTTGTGTTGGTGTGTGCGTATGTTTGTGTGTATGTGTTTGTGTGTATATGTGTGTGTGTGTATATGTTTGTGTGTACGTGATTGTGTGTACGTGTTTGTGTGTATGTGTTGGTGTGTATGTGTTTGTGTGTACGTGTTTGTGTGTATTTGTTTGAGTGTACGTGTTTGTGTGTGTGTGTGTGTGTGTGTGTGTGTATGTGTTTGTGTGTATGTGTTTGTGTGTATGTGTTTGTGTGTGTGTATGTGTTTGAGTTTGTGTTGGTGTGTGCGTATGTTTGTGTGTGCGTGTATTGGTGTGTATGTGTTTGTGTGTATGTGTTTGTGTTGGTGTGTGCGTATGTTTGTGTGTATGTGTTTATGTTTGTCTGTGTGTTTGTATGTGTCTGTGGGTGGCTTTAGAAGGAACATCTCCACATGCTTTGGATGGATCACCTCTACAGGCTTTGGATGGAACGTGTTAACAGTATTAAAATGGAACACCTCCACAGGCTTTGGATAGGACATCTCCACAGGCTTTGGATGGGGAAACTCCCACAGGCTTTGAATGGGATATCCATACAAGCTTTGGATGGAAAACTTAGATCTATCTAAAGACGAGTTTATCCTAAAGACGAATGTTTTATCTAAAGACGAGTTTAATCTAAAGACGAATTTAACTTAAAAACGAATTTAATTTATAATAAAAGTTTTAATTAGAGACAAGTTAAATTATAAGACGAGTTTATTATAAAGACGTGTTCCATCTATAGTCAAGTTTTATGTAAAGACGATTGCTATTAAAAGATGAGTTGTAGGTATTTAAACAAGTTTTATCTAAAGACAAATATTATTTAAAAACCAATTTATTTTAAAGATGAGTTTTATCTAAAGATGAATATAACCTAAAAACGAGCGTCAATATAAGTGATGAGCGTCAATATATAAGTGACGAGCGTCAATATATAAGTGACGAGCGTCAATATATAAGTGACGAGCGTCAATATATAAGTGACGAGCGTCAATATATAAGTGACGAGCGTAAATGTGAAAATTTTATTCTAAAGACGTGCTCTATCTAAAGTCAAGTTTTATGTAAAGACGATTTCTATTTAAAGATGAGTTTAACCTACTTTACTTATAACTTAAAGATGAGTTTAACTTACTTAACTTATAACTTAAAGATGATTTTAACCTACTTTACTTATAACTTAAAGATGAGTTTAACCTAATTAACTTATAACTTAAAGACGAGTTTAACCTATTTTATTTATAACCTAAAAATGAGTTCTACCTACTATACTGGTTAAAACTTTTATTCTTATATTATACTTGCAAACATTATGTAAAATCAATCTGAGTTCATATATTATATATCATTTTAAAGAGAAAAAAATTCTAAGAACCCGTTTAAAACGACTTTTTATCTCTATGTCTTCACTTTTTTATAATTAATTAAAATACATATTTATTGAATAATCTTAAGTGCAATGTTACCAACTCTATAATAATTTTAGAAATTTACTTTTTCAATTTCTATTATTTTATGTTTATATTATATATAATTGATAAATAATTAACTAATTTATATATTTATATTATTTTTATACAAATTTATACGTTTATTATTTCTTAAATATGATTATTTTGTATTTAATGTATGATATTTTTTTCCACTAGCTTGGCAACAGTGATCTTCTGATCTCTTATTAAACGTCAGATATTTTTTTAGGTTATTGATTTATATTAGTACAAGATCTTATTTATACATTATTGTATCTTATTATTATTATTATTATTATTATTAGTAATAATATCTAACAACAATATTATTATTTCTAAACGTAACGCGCATAACATACTATATAAAAGTTGTATGTAGGTATGAAACATAATATTATAGTATAATGAAATAATTATTTTGCAGAGATATTACGGAAAAAGAAAATCAGATCAGGTTGTAAATATGTATTTTGTATCTGTACAAAATAGTTTAGAAACGTAAGTTGTTGTCGTGTCTATCTAAACATTGGTGGTGAAATGCAAGACGAAGGACAACATTTTTTTGTTACTCTTTGACAACACTTTCTTGGTTTTCGTATTGATAATAAAATTTATTATTTATTTTGTATCAGAGACTAGGTAATTCTTATACTCTTATTGACTTGCTTTTAGATATATACAGAGTGGCTCAAATATATTTGCTGACAGATCTGAATCTCAGACGAGGAAACCCTCAGAAGAATATCTTGACATAATTTGTTTGTAAAACAGCTTCACGATGCGCCGGCTATTTTTTCTTCAGTAACCTAATTAAACCATCAAATCATTTCGCGTTTTCTATATTTATGATAAAATATCTAAATCTCATACTTAATAATATAAATGTCAATAATATTGACATGTTCTGTACAAAGTGTGTTTCAATAATATTAATATTCATCCATCAGTCTTCTTATGACTGTTTTGTTGGTGGTGGTGTTAAGTTCTGGATTTAGGTTTGACATTTGTATTATATTTTAAAAGGTACATTAACACGTAAAATACATTAATATTATTTTGTTTCAGGTAAATAATACAATTTTAATGGGATATTATAGCTGGGATTGATTAATACAAATATATGAACAATGTAATACTAGTGTTATGTATTGTTAGAACAGTATTTCATTGTACCGGTAGAAATAAAGTTGAGGTAGGCAGCATATTATGATGATGGTTTATTTCACAAACGTCAGATATTTATAGGGTAAAAGTACGTTGTACAAGATCTTATTTATACATTATTATATCTTATTATTATTAATAATAATATCTGACAAAAATATTATTATTTATAAACTTTACGCATGACATAAATAAAAGTTGTTCGTAGGTATATAGGACATATTATAATATTATACAATGAAATAATTTTTTGCAGAGATATTTTATGAATAAATAATGAACAGATAGTTTTTTGTAAATTAATATGTGTTTGAATCTGTACAAATATGTTTATAAACGTAAATACTGAGGAACTGTAACTGTCACGAGATGGCGCAGTCTACATGGATACAGTCGATAACAGGAATTTTTATGGTCTGTGTGGTTAAATTTGATGTAAATATAGCTAAAAATCATATTATTTTTAATTATATAATTTGTTGTATTATTGTTATTATTTCTGTAATAAAGAAGTTTACAAAATGTGGTCATAATTTAATATCAACTCATTTCGTTACTTGCAATTCTTAGCTAATAACCAATTTTCTTTTTCAGCAATTTACAAAATAATTTTAAATCAAACATGTCGACTGATATTGGGTATTGTCGTCTGAGAATGTTCCTATTTAGTTCGGTAGGATCTAAACAAATTCTAATCAATATTATATTATATATGAACACGAACAGATATATTAGAATAATAATATAATTTCTGTATTACACTCATGCAATATTGAAGCAACTTGTCAAAAGATGCACTTGCATCTGCAATATTGCCCAATGTAAAATGGGCTTAATAAAGATGGTTTACAAAATGAGGTCGTAAATTAATATATAACACTCCTTTCGTTACTTGCAAATAATCTCAGTTAAAATGTAATGTTAAAAATTAGTTTGTGTGTATGTGTTTGCGTGTACGTGTTTGTGTGTATGTGTTTGGGTGTGTGTGTTTGTGTGTATGTGTTTGTGTGTACGTGTTTGTGTGTATGTGTTTGTGTGTATATGTGTTTGTGTGCACGTGTTTGTGTGTATGTGTTTGTGTGTATGTATGTGTTGGTGTGTGCGTATGTTTGTGTGTGCGTGTGTTGGTGTGTATGTGTACGTGTGTTTGTGTTTGAGTTTGTGTTGGTGTGTGCGTATGTTTGTGCGTGCGTGTGTTGGTGTGTTTGTGTGTATGTGTTTGTGTGTATGTGTTTGTGTGTATGTGATGGTGTGTATGTGTTTGTGTGTATGTGTTTGTGTGTATGTGTTTGTGTGTACGTGTTTGTGTGTGTGTACGTGTTTGTGTGTATGTGTTTTTTGTATACGTGTTTGTGTGTACGTGTTTGTGTGTATGTGTTTGTGTATACGTGTTTGTGTGTATGTGTTTGTGTGTATGTGTGTATGTATGTGTTTGTGTGTATGTGTTTGTGTGTAGGTACGTGTTTGTGTTGGTGCGTATGTTTGTGTGTGCGTGTGTTTGTCTGTATGTGTTTGTGTGTGCGTGTGTGTTTGTGTGTATGTGTTTGTGTGTACGTGTTTGTGTGTATGTGTTTGTGTGTATGTGTTTGTGTGTATGTGTTTGTGTGTATGTGTTTGTATGTATGTGTTTGTGTGTATATGTTTGTGTGTATGTGTTTGTGTGTATGTGTTTGTGTTGGTGTGTTTGTGTGTATGTGAAGATGCACTTGCATCTGCCATATTGCCCAATGTAAAATGGGCTTAATAAAGATGGTTTACAAAATGAGGTCGTAAATTAATATATAACACTCCTTTCGTTACTTGCAAATAATCTCAGTTAAAATGTAATGTTAAAAATTAGTGTGTGTATGTGTTTGTGTGTACGTGTTTGTGTGTATGTGTTTTTTGTATACGTGTTTGTGTGTACGTGTTTGTGTGTATGTGTTTGTGTATACGTGTTTGTGTGTATGTGTTTGTGTGTATGTGTGTATGTATGTGTTTGTGTGTATGTGTTTGTGTGTATGTGTTTGTTTGTAGGTACGTGTTTGTGTTGGTGCGTATGTTTGTGTGTGCGTGTGTTTGTCTGTATGTGTTTGTGTGTATGTGTTTGTGTGTGCGTGTGTGTTTGTGTGTATGTGTTTGTGTGTACGTGTTTGTGTGTATGTGTTTGTGTGTATGTGTTAGTGTGTATGTGTTTGTGTGTATGTGTTTGTATGTATGTGTTTGTGTGTATGTGTTTGTGTGTATGTGTTTGTGTGTATGTGTTTGTGTGTAGGTACGTGTTTGTGTTGGTGCGTATGTTTGTGTGTGCGTGTGTTTGTCTGTATGTGTTTGTGTGTGCGTGTGTGTTTGTGTGTATGTGTTTGTGTGTACGTGTTTGTGTGTATGTGTTTGTGTGTATGTGTTAGTGTGTATGTGTTTGTGTGTATGTGTTTGTGTGTAGGTACGTGTTTGTGTGTATGTGATGGTGTTTGAGTTTGTGTTTGTGTTGTGCGTATGTTTGTGTGTATATTTTTGTGTGTATGTGTTTGTGTGTATGTATGTAATTGTGTGTATGTGTTTAAGTGTGTGTGTATGTATGTGTATGTGTTTGTGTTTGTGTTGGTGTTGGTGTGTGCGTATGTTTGTGTGTGCGTGTGTTGGTGTGTATGTGTTTGTCTGTGTGTTTGTATGTGTATGTGTTTGTGTTTATGTTTGTGTGTGTGTTCACCTCTACAGGCTTTGGATGGGACATCTCCACAGGCTTTGGATGGGGACATTCCCACAGGCTTTGGATGGGGACACTCCCACAGGCTCTGCATGGGATATCCATACAAGCTTTGGATGGAAAACTTAGATCTATCTAACGGCGAGTTTATCCTAAAGACAAATGTTTTATCTAAAGACGAGTTTAATCTAAAGACGAATTTAACTTAAAAACGAATTTAATTTATAATACAAGTTTAAATTAGAGACAAGTTAAATCATAAAATGAGTTTATTCTAAGGACGTGTTCTATCTAAAGTCAAGTTTTATGAAAAGATGATTTCAATTTAAAGACGAGTTTTATTTAGACAAGTTCTATATAAAAACCTTTTTTTTTAAAGATGAGTTTTATCTAAAGATGAATATAACCTAAAGACGAGTTCTACCTACTATACTGGTTAAACAACCTTTACTATTAATATTCTACTTGCAAAGATTATATAAAATTCTATTATATTTATATGTTATATATTATTTATAAGAGAAAAAAATTCTAAGAACCCGTTTAAAATGCATTTTTCTCTCTATAATTATCGTTTTTTACCTCTCGCCTCATATTCTATAAGAGAGGTATTGTAATGGGTCAAAATTTTCGAGTATGAGTTTTTGGTGGATAAGCACGTTTCAAGGTCTCTACAATACGAATTTACTATTTTCACGATGATGTCTGTGTGTGTGTATGTGTGTGCGTGTGTGTGTGCGTGTGTGTGTTTGTATGAATGTATGGACTGACGATTTTTCGTCCACGATAACTGAAAAAGTATCAAACCTTTAATAACCAAATTTCATATTTAAGGTTTTAATAAGTATCTTAACACCGGATAACATTTTGGAAGAAATCCGCAAACCGGAAGTAGTACTTTTTGAAGCTTGATTAAGTTTTCTTTAAATATATTGGTACATTATTTATTTATGACAATTTCTGCAATTAAAAATAAAAGAAAATATAATTATCTATGGGTACAGTTAATTATAAATACAATTTGCTGAATCTGGTAGTATTTAACAATAAAATAAAGTACAATTAATATTCTATCTTGTTGTCCATGATATGAAATTTGTTTCTACATAAAATTTGAATGATTATGACAGTGACAGTACAGTTGACATCTTTTGCTTGCATCTTGGTTTACATTATCGTTTACATCTTACATGAACATAAAACTATTAAAATGTAAGTAAAACTATTTATTAGATTAGTCTCGAGATTAGTAGAATAAGCAGAATTAGGCGAGAGGTCGTGTACTGGCCACAGCAGATTTTTTTAATTAAATAAAATACACATTTATCTTATAATCTTAAATGCAATGTTACCAACTCTATAATAATTTTAGAAATTTACTTTTTCAATTTCTATTATTTCATGTTTATATTATATATAATTGATAAATAATTTACTTATTTATATATTTATATTATTATTATTATTATTTATACGTTAATTATGTCTTAAATATGATTATTTTGTGTTTCATATATGATTATTTTTTTCCACTAAGTTGGCAACACTATAACACTGATCTCTTACTAAACGTCAGATATTTTTTTAGGTTATTGACTTATATTAGTACAAGTTCTTATTTATACATTATTGTACTTTATTATTAGTAATAATATCTAACAACAATATTATTATTTATAAACGTAACGCGCATGACATAATATATAAAAGTTGTATGTAGGTATGAAACATATTATAGTATAATGAAATAATTATTATTTTGCAGAGATATTACGGAAAAAGAAGATCAGATCAAGTTGTAAAATATGTGTTTTGTATCTGTACAAAATAGTTTAGAAATGTAAGTTGTTTTCGTGTCTATCTAAACATTGGTGGTGAAATGCAAGACGAATGACAACATTTTTTTGTTACTCTTTGACAACACTTTCTTGATTTTCGTATTGATAATAAAATTTATTAGGTATTTTGTATCAGAGACTAGGTAATTCTTATACTCTTATTGACCTGCTTTTAGATATAATATACCTATAGAGTGGCTCAAATATATTTGCTGACAGATCTGAATCTCAGACGAGAAAACCCTTAGAAGAAGATCTTGACATTATTTGTTTGTAAAACAGATTCACGATGCGACGAATTAGCAAACGTTGAAAGAGGTGTTTGTAGCATTATTGTGTAGCGCCGGCTTTTGACAGAGATAATGATATTGGGTTCTTCTTATTTCTTTTCTTCAGTAACCTAATTAAACCATCAAATCATTTCGCGTTTTCTATATTTATGATAAAATATCTAAATCTCATATTTAATAATATAAATGTCAATAATATTGACATGTTCTGTACAAAGTGTGTTTCAATAATATTAATATTCATCCAGCAGTCTTCTTATGACTGTTTTGTTGGTGGTGGTGTCAATAGCTATGGATTTAGGTTTGACATTTGTATTATTTTAAAAGGTACATTAACACGTAAAATACATTAATATTATTTTGTTTCAGGTAAATAATACAATTTTAATGGGATATTATAGCTGGGATTGATAATACAAATATAGTTAAGGTAGGCAGCATAAAAATGATGATGACTGATTTCACAAACGTCAGACATTTTTAGGTTATTATAAGTACGTCGTACAAGATCTTATTTATACATTATTATAACTTATTATCATTATTAGTAATAATATCAAACAACAATATTATTATTTATAAACTTTACGCATGACATAAATAAAAGTTGTTCATAGGTATGTATATATTATAATATTATACAACGAAATAATTTTTTGCAGAGATATTTTAAGGATCTTAATCTTAATTTAATATCGCTGTATGTTTCTTTATAGGAATAAATAAACCTTTACACAAAACGTATTGATTGTTAATGAGTACAAAATCCAATATCAATTAACATAAACATCCGCCAGATGATCCAAATATAAAAAGAAATTATAATTATATTTGAAACAGTACACTGTTGTAGGTACATGGTACATGAAACTACACAGAGAGAGAGAGAGGGTGGCGTATTATAAAAACTTAAACAATTTAAAACATTGGTGAAATGCAAGACGAAGAATGACAACATATTTTTTGCCTCTTTGACAACTTGGTTTTCGTATTGAAGTTTCTACATATAAATATTAAGTCTACGTCCTAAATCTACCTACTACAATAATAATTATACTGTCATAATATCTATAGTAAAGCATAATTAATTATTATTATACGACATTAATAATTTACTGTGTATGTGGGTTTCTATTATAATTATGAAAATTAGTATATAACTTTTAAGAAGTGACTAATCACACTTAAAAAACGCGGAATGCGACTTACAGTGTTGACGCTTACTTCGACACTCGAAAAACGCGAGAAACGCGGAAAACGCGAAGAGAACTCGGATGAAAGGCCAATTTCGGGATTACCACACGACCGGCACGCGGTTTCTCGAGGACATTTGTGACATTTTGGGGTTAGGTTAGGTTTTTCGAGTGTCGGGGTAAGCGGCAACACTAAGTCGCGTTCCGCGTTTTTCGAGTTTCGCGATTTTTAAGTATGATTAGGCACTTCCTAACTTTTAATATCTGTATATTTCTTAATAGGTAAAAACATTATATCGTTATACGGTAGGAATACCTTTAGATTTAAAGCGCGTAACAACAGTCAAATAAACCAAATATATGAAAATGATGAAATAAAGTGCGTGCAAAACTTCTCAGTGGGAAAATCCTATAAAACATGAATGTATGTGTGTGTATTGCTTACGAAATGTCATATCAAGTGAACACACGACACTGCATATTAGTGATGTTTCTACAGGCTACAGAAGAACCGCAAATCACAAATAACATCAACTCTTTCTGTCAAACAACGAAGAGGCCAAATATTAGTTAAATTGATTCTCTGTCTCTACCTCTCTGTTACCACCAAGATACTTGAAAAATGCCCGGCCCGGATGTCAACAAATACTATTTCAACTGACAGCCGAATCTGTTAAATTTTAACACGTTATTAATATTTTTGGCTAAATATTTGTGTTTTCTTTGTAAGTAATATAATTATTGGAGCAAATGTTATAAATAATTATTGTAGAAAATGTATATTAATAGAGGTTTAGTAAAAAATTAACTTAATCTAATTTGAAATACCAGTCCTATTAATTCCTTTTATATTCGTTCCACGTAATAAGTGCGATTCCCATACAAAGATGACACTGTAAACAGTATCAAATCGTAGCATTACAGATACCACTGTCTGAACTCTATGCGATCAATTTTATGAGAGATGTTATTGTTATGTTAGACATTTTTGTATTATATTAAAAGGTAAAGTAAACATAAAATACATTAATATTATTATTATATTGTTTCAGGTAATCATATAATATTTTATACTATAAAACGTTAGATAGCACTCTGACATTAGGTACAGATTAAACAAAGTCAGATATTTGTATGTCAAAGCATTTCCATGGTTATCGTAATATTAACATTTGGTTGCATTATTGTTATTATTTTCGTAATAAAGATGTTTACAAAATGTAGTCGTACACTCCTTTCATTATTTATTGCAAAACTCAATTAAATATTCTGTTTATAATTTTTTTTATAGATAATAGGGTAGTTGCGCATTTTCCAATAAATTTTTTTTTCTGAAATAATGCATTAAGTAACTAATTTTAATAAATGTTTCATAAGTGAAAAGTGTATTATTTTTAAGATACAATTTTTTTTAAATATCTTCTAATTTCAAATTTTTTAGTCTGACGTACATTGTGAAAACCAATCACAGAGCTCGGCCCTCTGGCGAGTGATCTCAGAACTCAACTGACATTTCTCTGTACAGTCCTTGAAGTGTACAAGCTGACATAAAATTTGTAGTGTTTCAAGAACTATGCGACTTATCGAGTAAATAAGTAATATTTTTTAACAATAAATTACTTTTAAATATTATTTAGATATCTGTTAATTTAATATTTGAAATAAGTTTAAAATTATGTTCTAATAAAATATAAAGATATGTAGACTACTTCGCTTTGTTGAGGTATTACAACGAGTCTGTCGGAGTCGCCAAGACTTAGAAGGACTGTATCATTCTGCACAATCTACGTCACAATGTTTGTACGTCGAACTTTATTTATGGAAATTATGAATGAAAAGTTGTAAATTTAGAAATGATTTTTATGGAAACATGTTCAGAATTGGCCAAAGTTTAATAATTTATCAAAAAATCAACTACTTTTTTTTCCGCAACTATCCCATTAAAATATACATTAATTTATTATGTTATTAATAAAATTACTAAATTTATGTTGGTATTACATATATACGTCATTACGGTTACTAAGCAACCAAAAAACACACGAAGTCAATGTTACCAACTGTATATTAATTTAATAATCGAAACCTAAAATTGAATTTAGCCGATTACGAATTGGACCTAAAACCGAATTCTACCTACTACACTTTGGTTGTATTATTGTTATTATTTTCGTAATAAGGAAGTTTACAAAATGTAGTCGTACACTTCTTTCATTAACTATTATTGCAAAACTCAATTAAATATTATATGTCTTTAGTTTTTTATAATTAACTAAAATATACATTAATTTTGTTATGTATACTAATAAAATTACTAAATTTATGTTGGTATTACATATGTACGTTATTATAGTTACTAACTAACTGAAAAACATACAAAGTCAATGTTACGAACTGTATATTAATTTAATAATTGAAACCTAAAATTAAATTTATCCAATTATTATTATCCATCTTATTTTGCGACTACTCTAACAGGTGTCAGTTTTTGACGTCTCTGGATATGAATGTGAAAGTGACGTGCGTCAATATATAAGTGACGAGCGTCACAATATAAGTGACGAGCGTCAATATATAAGTGACGAGCGTCAATATATAAGTGACGAGCGTCAATATATAAGTGACGAGCGTCAATATATAAGTGACGAGCGTGAATATATAAGTGACGAGCGTCAATATATAAGTGACGAGCGTTCATATATAAGTGACGAGCGTCAATATATAAGTGACGAGCGTCAATATATAAGTGACGAGCGTCAATATATAAGTAACGAGCGTCAATATATAAGTGACAAGCGTGAATATATAAGTGACGAGCGTCAATATATAAGTGACGAGCATCAATATATAAGTGACGAGCGTCAATGTGAAAATTTTATTCTAAAGACGTGTTCTATCTAAAGTCAAGTTTTATGTAAAGACGATTTCTATTTAAAGATGAGTTCAACCTACTTTACTTATAACGTAAAGATGAGTTTAACCTAATTAACTTATAACTTAAAGACGAGTTTAACCTATTTTATTTATAACCTAAAAATGAGTTCTACCTACTATACTGGTTAAACAACCTTTACTATTAAAATTCTACTTGCAAACATTATATAAAATTCTATTATATTAATATGTTATATATTATTTATAAGAGAAAAAAATTCTAAGAACCCGTTTAAAATGCATTTTTCTCTCTATAATTATAGTTTTTTTTAATTAGATAAAATTAACATTTATCTTATAGTCTTAAATGCAATGTTAACAACTCTATAATAATTTTAGAAATTTACTTTTTAAATTTCTATTATTTCATGTTTATATTATATATAATTGATAAATAATTAACTTATTTATATTATTTTTATACAAATTTATACGTTAATTATGTATTAAATATGATTATTTTGTGTTTAATGTATTATATTTTTTTCCACTAGCTTGGCAACACTGATCTCCTTATCTCTTACTAAACGTCAGATATTTTTTAGGTTATTGATTTATATTAGTACAAGATCTTATTTATACATTATTGTATCTTATTATTATTATTATTATTATTAATAATATATAACAACAATATTATTATTTCTAAACGTAACGCGCATAACATACTATATAAAAGTTGTATGTAGGTATGAAACATATTATAGTATAATGAAATAATTATTTTGCAGAGATATTACGGAAAAAGAAGATCAGATCAGGTTGTAAATATGTGTTTTGTATCTGTACAAAATAGTTTAGAAACGTAAGTTGTTGTCGTGTCTATCTAAACATTGGTGGTGAAATGCAAGACGAATGACAACATTTTTTTGTTACTCTTTGACAACTCTTTCTTGGTTTTCGTATTGATAATAAAATTTATTAGGTATTTTGTATCAGAGACTAGGTAATTCTTATACTCTTATTGACTTGCTTTTAGATATATACAGAGTAGTTCAAATATATTTGCTGACAGATCTGAATCTCAGACGAGGAAACCCTCAGAAGAAGATCTTGACATTATTTGTTTGTAAAACAGCTTCAAGATGCGCCGGCTTTTGACAGCGATAATCATATTGGGTTCTTATTTTTTCTTCAGTAACCTAATTAAACTATCAAATCATTTCGCGTTTTCTATATTTATGTTAAAATATCTAAATCTCATACTTAATAATATAAATGTCAATAATATTGACATGTTCTGTATAAAGTGTGTTTCAATAATATTAATATTCATCCATCAGTCTTCTTATGACTGTTTTGTTGGTGGTGGTGTTAAGTTCTGGATTTAGGTTTGACATTTGTATTATTTTAAAAGGTACATTAATACGTAAAATACATTAATATTATTTTGTTTCAGGTAAATAATACAATTTTAATGGGATATTATAGCTGGGATTGATTAATACAAATATATGAACAATGTAATACTAGTGTTATGTATTGTTAGAACAGTATTTTATTGTACCGGTAGAAATAAAGTTGAGGTAGACAGCATATTATGATGATGGTTTATTTCACAAACGTCAGACATTTATAGGGCAAAAATACGTTGTACAAGATCTTATTTATACATTATTATATCTTATTATTATTAATAATAATATCTAACAAAAATATTATTATTTATAAACTTTACGCATGACATAAATAAAAGTTGTTCGTAGGTATGTACATATTATAATATTATACAATGAAATAATTTTTGCAGAGATATTTTATGGATAAATAATGAACAGATAGTTTGTTGTAAATTAATATGTGTTTGAATCTGTACAAATATGTTTATAAACGTAAATACTGAGGAACTAAAACCTAGATCTTGCGTTAACTGTCACGAGATGGCGCAGTCTACATGGATACAGACGATAACAGGAATTTTTATGGTCTGTGTGGTTAAATTTGATGTAAATATAGCTAAAAATCATATTATTTTTAATTATATAATTTTTTGTATTTTTGTTATTATTTCTGTAATAAAGAAGTTTACAAAATGTGGTCATAATTTGATATCAACTCATTTCGTTACTTGCAATTCTTAGCTAATAACCAATTTTCTTTTTCAGCAATTTACAAAATAATTTTAAATTAAACATGTAGACTGATATTGGGTATTGTCGTCTGAGAATGTTCCTGTTCGGTAGGATCTAAACAAATTCTAATCAATATTATATTATATATGAACACGAACAGATATATTAGAATAATAATTTTATAATTTCTGTATTACACTCATGCAATATTGAAGCAACGTGTCAAAAAATGCACTTGCATCTGCAATATTGCTCAATGTAAATTGGGCTTAATAAAGATGGTTTACAAAATGAGGTCGTAAATTAATATATAACACTCCTTTCGTTATTTGCAAATAATCTTATGTATGTGTTTGTGTGTATTTGTTTGTGTGTATGTGTTTGTGTGTATGTGTTTTTGTGTACATGTTTGTGTGTATGTGTTTGTGAGTATTTGTTTGTGTGTACATGTTTGTGTGTATGTGTTTGTGTGTATGTGTTTGTATGTATTTGTTTGTGTGTATGTGTTAGTGTGTTTGTGTGTATGTGTTTGTGTGTATGTGTTAGTGTGTTTGTGTGTATGTGTTTGTGGGTATGTGATGGTGTTTGTGTTGGTGTGTGCGTATGTTTGTGTGTATGTGTTTGTGTGTATGTGTGTGTATGTGTTTGTGTGTACGTGATTGTGTGTACGTGTTTGTGTGTATGTGTGTGTGTATGTGTTTGTGTGTATGTGTTTGTGTGTACGTGTTTGAGTGTATTTGTTTGAGTGTATTTGTTTAAGTGTACGTGTTTGTGTGTACGTGTTTGTGTGTATGTGTTTGTGTGTATGTGTTTGTGTGTGTGTGTGTGTGTGTATGTGTTTGAGTTTGTGTTGGTGTGTGCGTATGTTTGTGTGTGCGTGTATTGGTGTTTATGTGTATGTGTTTGTGTTGGTGTGTGCGTATGTTTGTGTGTATGTGTTTATGTTTGTCTGTGTGTTTGTATGTGTCTGTGGGTGGCTTTAGAAGGAACATCTCCACATGCTTTGGATGGATCACCTCTACAGGCTTTGGATGGAACGTGTTAACAGTATTAAAATGGAACACCTCCACAGGCTTTGGATGGGGAAACTCCCACAGGCTTTGAATGGGATATCCATACAAGCTTTGGATGGAAAACTTAAATCTATCTAAAGACGAGTTTATCCTAAAGACGAATGTTTTATCTAAAGACGAGTTTAATCTAAAGACGAATTTAACTTAAAAACGAATTTAATTTATAATACAAGTTTAAATTAGAGACAAGTTAAATTATAAGACGAGTTTATTATAAAGACGTGTTCTATCTATAGTCAAGTATTATGTAAAGACGATTGCTAATAAAAGATGAGTTGTAGGTATTTAAACAAGTTTTATCTAAAGACAAATATTATTTAAAAACCAATTTATTTTAAAGACGAGTTTTATCTAAAGATGAATATAACCTAAAAACGAGCGTCAATATAAGTGATGAGCGTCAATATATAAGTGACGAGCGTCAATATATAAGTGATGAGCGTCAATATATAAGTGACGAGCGTAAATGTGAAAATTTTATTCTAAAGACGTGCTCTATCTAAAGTCAAGTTTTGTGTAAAGACGATTTCTATTTAAAGATGAGTTTAACCTACTTTACTTATAACTTAAAGATGAGTTTAACTTACTTAACTTATAACTTAAAGATGATTTTAACCTACTTTACCTATAACTTAAAGATGAGTTTAACCTAATTAACTTATAACTTAAGGCTTTTCGACCCTCAACAAAAATTTCGCATCTGGGTTTTCAAATAATCTCCTTTTGGTATACAACCAGAACAACACAGTCGGTATGTTCTTCATAGAAGGATCATAAATCATAACATTTACAACTTAATCCCTCTGGGTAGAATTCTAACATTCAATGTTTTGAAACGAAAACTCCTCAAGAATAAAATCTTTTACTTATGATATGAACAACGCGACTGACGAATATTGAATATGAATGTAAAATTAAAATAAGCCACCTATATGAAATTATTAAATATATTAATAAGGATAGTATATCTATACCATAACCTAGTCAAAAACACCAGTTATTTTTTGTTTATACTTATTTTAATAAATTGTGTGTTAGATATTTTATAACTATTTTGATAACACATAATATCAAATTTAAGATCATAATATATTTTTACTTCTCGTCATATACCTAGAAGGAAGGTATTTGAGAATTGCTAAAAATCAAGTTGTATAAAAAAATGTATATATTTAGCAGTATTTTTAATTAACAAAAAACACTTTTAACACAAATGGCTATCATCTTCGCAAAAATCATAGTCAAACAATAGTAATATCAAGCTTCAAAAATGTATAATATCAAGATTAACATAATTGTACAATTGGGCTTACGAAGCTTATATTTTTGTAACTGTAACCTAATACTTAATCCACAAATTTTTCCAAGTTCTAAGAATTGACTGTTAAATTCCTATAAATTGCAACTGTACTTTGGCAGTAATTACACAGTTATACCTAATTACTTAATCCACAAATTTTTCCAAATTCTGAGAATTGACTGTTAAATTCGTATATATTCGTGCCCTAAGGTATTTTTTGTTACTCTATTGCTTGTCTTATTATAGTAAAGTGATATTGGTTGTCGTTCTTGATATAAAACGTTTTTGCGAATATTCTTTATTTTATATTCATTATCATTATATTAGTGTTGTGAACAGTTAACATGGTTCAAACAAAATCATGGAGAAGACGAATGAGCAAACTGCGAGAAATTAAGAGCTTCAAAAAATGGTAAGTTTATATAATTATTATTATGATATATGTGTAACACCATATCTAGTACAGTATAGTTTGCAGTTACTTTTTAAAAGCTGACTACTTTTTGATTCGAGACTTTCGATTCTAGATCGAGATTTTCGACCTGAGATCGAGATCAAGACTAGAGTTTTTAAATTATGAAATATATTGGTGTTGAAATAACAACAATTTATAGCAAAAATGATCAAGTATTTTAGCAAATTTTTAAAACTGAACTATAATGGCGTGTGATATCAATAACAAAAGAAAAAAATTATTTCAATATGTTGTAGTTGAGAGCTTTTTCAAGACGTTTATTAACGTGAGACTTTATATTTTGTTTAATCTAATTAAATAATACAAATTTAATAAATGTACCTACCATAATGAGTCATACAAATTTATATTGTGTTTGCATATATTTCGACATTTCTACATTTCTGTGATTTTATTTTATTACAGCTCTCATCCAAATATCATCCGAGATTCAACTACGCCTGAAGATGTTGTTCAAATTGCCGAATCAAATGATGTTGATTCGGAACATATTTTGAGCCACCAAATAGACGTAGAAAGTAACAACAGTGGAGATTATAGTGACATTGATCTGAATACTACTGATTCAACGATATCATCTATCGAGGAATATGAACTACTTATAGAGCCAGAAGTTCAGCGAAATGATGTTGAATCCTCAGTTATAACCGGTAGAAGAATTGTGGACATAAATTATTTTATCTCTTCATTGAAATCTATGAAACATGATGGTTTTGGTTGTTCATTTTTCGATGTAAATCTAAAAAACGTATGGGGGCAAAAAGCGTATTTTTCTTTAAATGTCTGATGTGCAATAAAGAAGAAACAGTGCATTCCGAAGATCCTGAATCAGACGTCGACGTAAACACTTTGGTTGTAACTGCAATGTTGATAACAGGGGGTGGGTACAGTCAATATCAAGAAATAAATGCAACAATGGACATTTCTTCAATGACACAGAAAACATATTCGAAACATCACGATACTGTATCCTCGTGTTTGCAACATGCAGCTTGGGAGGAAATGCAGAAAGCCGGAGAGGAAGAGGCTAGACTTGCAATAGAAGCTGGTGAAGTTGATGTTGACGGTATACCCATAATATCAATTATTGCAGATGGAGCGTGGAGCAAGCGAAGTTACAGATCAAATTATAATGCGTTATCTGGAGTGGCATGTATAATTGGGGCACGAACTAAAAAAGTATTGTTTGTAGGCGTAAAAAACAAATATTGTTCCGTTTGCGCACGAATAAGTTTCAAGCAGGAAGAACAGAAAAATGGCCACAAATGCTACATGAATTGGAAAGGTTCATCAACAGGCATGGAAGCACAAATAATATTAGAAGGTTTTAAGACGAGCATTGAGATGCATAAAGTAGCATAATTTTCTTTTTGTTATATGTAGCTGACCCTGAACTTGATACATATAATTATGGTTGTCCTTGAGTGTTATCTCCCCGTTGTATATTTTCAAAAAGTTTATTTCTTTTTGTTCAATTGCACTTTTTATTGTTTGGGCTTTTAGTTTTGCTGGACATTTAATTTCGATTATTTTATCGAGGTCAATCAAGCCATCTGGAGAAGCAGCTAAAAATGGTAATTTTTCATCTATTACCAATCCACTTGGTTCAACTTTCAAATGAAATTTTTCTTCAAATTCATTAATAGCAACTTTTTCATTTTGAACACCGTACATTGTATTTACATTGCCTCTAAAATTGCTATACAACAAACCAAATACTTTTTTCCCCATCGGCGTCGTAGCCTTCTTCTTGCAAATACTTCCAAAGTTTGAAGCAGTTAATCTTTTTCTTCTTTCTTGATGCCAAATATCAGAGTGCCGCTGCTCTAGAGTTTTCGCAAAAATTTCGTTTCTGTCGGTTTCCATCAGTGATTGAAGGTATACTTTTTTTTCTTTTTCTAATTCTTCTGGTCCATATTCCAAGTCGGCATCTCCACCGTGGCCCGTTTTTCTTCTTTTATTACTGCTTCTCTTTCTGTTTCCTTTAATTTGTTGAATTTTTCTTGCATATTTCTTTGTATATACACCCGTGTTTTTGTTACCTAAATAATTTTGTATATTTTCATGAAAATTCGTAGAATTTTGAGAAAGTACAGCTGCATCACATCGCGCATTGTATCCATTTCTTAGAGAATAATTAACTCTTTTGCCTCCAACAAATTTAGCAACAACACTGTTAAATGATTCTACAGAATTGTTATTTTGACCTTCTATTAAACTCTCTGCATTGTTAGCTAGTCTTTCAACTGCAGTCATTATTTTTTCGTATATTTCTTTCTTCTCCAGAGCATTAAAAATCTGGAGTTCATTTGATTTTGTACAAAAATAATTTCTATCTTCGCAATTTTTATGATCTCCAAATATGTGAGATGGGCCATTTAAATATCCTTCTTCAATTCTCGAATTTGTTCAGTTTTTGAAACTGGCGTGTTTTGCCTGTAATCGACTGCTTTAGTTACAGCTGTTCGAAATCGTAACAAATTTTCCGCTACATACTTTCGCACGTTAATATTTGTTCGGGGTGTTTTACTGATATCTTTCAACTTATTTATGTAGCACCGTAAAAGATGATTAGTACACTCAATTTTTTTAACAATTAAATTTTGACCATAAGGTGCACAATCTCTAATTCTTCTATAAACACTACTGTCTCCATCGGCAATAATGCACCCATATTTCGTCCACACGACATATTTGTGCAAGAAATTAAACAAATTTTATCACGATGGAATTTTGCCGGAATTAATAGATTCCAGGTATATACGGGACTTACCTCCCCGAGAAACATATTGATTATATTTTATTGTTTTAAGATTTTAGTTTTAACAAATAATCAAATATAATAATTATAATTTTTAAAATTTTTTAATTATATTGAACATACTTCAATATGTGTTTTATTTCATGTACTTATGCATGGCCGAATTATTTATAGTGGATTTATTTGTTAAACAAGGAAAATTAATTTATAGTATCTAATTATTAATAAAAATGTAAATGATATGATTTATGCAAAACAATAAATTGTGTTAAATGTAACACATTGACAATTACTCACTTATATTAATTTTCATTCCATTTACAAAACTCCAATCCAATACTTTTATGTTTTGTAGATACTCGTAATAATAATCAAGGTTTGTACTTCATTCACAACTCATATGTGTTTTTATGGTTTACAGATATTAATTTGCTCGGTAAGTACAAAAATTTAAGTATCAATTTAATATCAGCTTTATTGAGTTAAATAATTGAATGTTATATTGTAACTGCAACAAATTTTTGTAATTACAAATCTATTACAATTTAAATTAAACAATAATGTTTTGAAATTTTTCTGTTATTATATTACACGAAACAGTATCACACAAATTTATATTTGAAACAAGAAGCTGGAGGTTTCAACTTTATACCTGAGCCCTATCCTACCCCCTACCGAGTTTATTGCTTTGAGGTTCTCGAACCTGGGAGCAGAAAACAAGGATGTGAAATAAGTTGTCTAAATATTGGCGCAACGCGCAAAAACACGAACGAATATTATTTGAAAAATTCGCATTTGCGCATCACATAATTCCTTTTTTTTCAAGAACGGGTTATTGGATTTTTTATTTTTTGAGCATCCTCAGCATAATTTTACTAATGCTATTAAATAGCAGAGAGCAATTTTAAATAAAAAATTTATTACAGAAAATATGAGCATCTTTACACCTTCACTAATAGTACCGATATCTTATTAACAATAACATTATTTAAAATTCTGAGTCTGCCATTTAGTTTATAAAGTATTCAATAATATGCACATTTTTTCTGAAAAGAAACAAAACGTACAGTAACAAGAAAAATCATCTTAAAGTTGTGCAAAATAACAGTTTTCTGAGGCCAGGGTCGAACAGCCTTAAAGACGAGTTTAACCTATTTTATTTATAACCTAAAAATGAGTTCTACCTACTATACTGGTTAAATAACCATTATTATTAGTATTCTACTTACAAACAATACCAATACATTCTAATAAATTAATATGATATATATCATTTATAAGAGAAAAAAATTCTAAGAACCCGTATCAAACTCATTTTTCTCTTTATAATTATCGTTTTTTTTAATTAAATAAAATACACATTTATCTTATAATCTTAAATGCAATGTTACCAACTCTATAATAATTTTAGAAATTTACTTTTTAAATTTCTATTATTTCATGTTTATATTATATATAATTGATAAATAATTAACTTATTTATATATTTATATTATTTTTATACAAATTTATACGTTAATTATGTATTAAATATGATTATTTTGTGTTTAATGTATTATATTTTTTTCCACTAGCTTGGCAACACTGATCTTCTTATCTCTTACAAAACATCAGATATTTTTTTAGGTTATTGATTTATATTAGTACAAGATCTTATTTATACATTATTGTATCTTATTATTATTATTATTATTAATAATATCTAACAACAATATTATTATTTCTAAACGAAACGCGCATAACATACTATATAAAAGTTGTATGTAGGTATGAAACATATTATAGTATAATGAAATAATTATTTTGCAGAGATATTACGGAAAAAGAAGATAAGATCAGGTTGTAAATATGTGTTTTGTATCTGTACAAAATAGTTTAGAAACGTAAGTTGTTGACGTGTCTATCTAAACATTGGTGGTGAAATGCAAGACGAATGACAACATTTTTTTGTTACTCTTTGACAACACTTTCTTGGTTTTCGTATTTATAATAAAATTTATTAGGTATTTTGTATCAGAGACTAGGTAATTCTTATACTCTTATTGACTTGCTTTTAGATATATACAGAGTAGTTCAAATATATTTGCTGACAGATCTGAATCTCAGACGAGGAAACCCTCAGAAGATCTTGACATTATTTGTTTGTAAAACAGCTTCACGATGCGCCGGCTTTTGACAGCGATAATCATATTGGGTTCTTATTTTTTCTTCAGTAACCTAATTAAACTATCAAATCATTTCGCGTTTTCTATATTTATGTTAAAATATCTAAATCTCAAACTTAATAATATAAATGTCAATAATATTGACATGTTCTGTATAAAGTGTGTTTCAATAATATTAATATTCATCCATCAGTCTTCTTATGACTGTTTTGTTGGTGGTGGTGTTAAGTTCTGGATTTAGGTTTGACATTTGTATTATTTTAAAAGGTACATTAACACGTAAAATACATTAATATTATTTTGTTTCAGGTAAATAATACAATTTTAATGGGATATTATAGCTGGGATTGATTAATACAAATATATGAACAATGTAATACTAGTGTTATGTATTGTTAGAACAGTATTTTATTGTACCGGTAGAAATTAAGTTGAGGTAGACAGCATATTATGATGATGGTTTATTTCACAAACGTCAGACATTTATAGGATAAAAATACGTTGTACAAGATCTTATTTATACATTATTATATCTTATTATTATTAATAATAATATCTAACAAAAATATTATTATTTATAAACTTTACGCATGACATAAATAAAAGTTGTTCGTAGGTATGTACATATTATAATATTATACAATGAAATAATTTTTGCAGAGATATTTTATGGATAAATAATGAACAGATAGTTTGTTGTAAATTAATATGTGTTTGAATCTGTACAAATATGTTTATAAACGTAAATACTGAGGAACTAAAACCTAGATCTTGCGTTAACTGTCACGAGATGGCGCAGTCTACATGGATACAGACGATAACAGGAATTTTTATGGTCTGTGTGGTTAAATTTGATGTAAATATAGCTAAAAATCATATTATTTTTAATTATATAATTTTTTTATTATTGTTATTATTTCTGTAATAAAGAAGTCAACATAATGTGGTCATAATTTGATATGAACTCATTTCGTTACTTGCAATTCTTAGCTAATAACCAATTTTCTTTTTCAGCAATTTACAAAATAATTTTAAATTAAACATGTAGACTGATATTGGGTATTGTCGTCTGAGAATGTTCCTGTTCGGTAGGATCTAAACAAATTCTAATCAATATTATATTATATATGAACACGAACAGATATATTAGAATAATAATTTTATAATTTCTGTATTACACTCATGCAATATTGAAGCAACGTGTCAAAAGTTGCACTTGCATCTGCAATATTGCTCAATGTAAATTGGGTTTACAAAATGAGGTCGTAAATTAATATATAACACTCCTTTCGTTATTTGCAAATAATCTTATGTATGTGTTTGTGTGTATTTGTTTGTGTGTATGTGTTTGTGTGTACATGTTTGTGTGTATGTGTTTGTGTGTATGTGTTTGTGTGTATGTGTTTGTGTGTATTTGTTTGTGTGTACATGTTTGTGTGTATGTGTTTGTGTGTATGTGTTTGTATGTATTTGTTTGTGTGTATGTGTTAGTGTGTTTGTGTGTATGTGTTAGTGTGTTTGTGTGTATGTGTTTGTGGGTATGTGATGGTGTTTGTGTTGGTGTGTGCGTATGTTTGTGTGTATGTGTTTGTGTGTATGTGTGTGTGTATGTGTTTGTGTGTACGTGATTGTGTGTACGTGTTTGTGTGTATGTGTGTGTGTATGTGTTTGTGTGTATGTGTTTGTGTGTATGTGTTTGTGTGTACGTGTTTGAGTGTATTTGTTTGAGTGTATTTGTTTGAGTGTACGTGTTTGTGTGTATGTGTTTGTGTGTGTGTGTGTATGTGTTTGAGTTTGTGTTGGTGTGTGCGTATGTTTGTGTGTATGTGTTTATGTTTGTCTGTGTGTTTGTATGTGTCTGTGGGTGGCTTTAGAAGGAACATCTCCACATGCTTTGGATGGATCACCTCTACAGGCTTTGGATGGAACGTGTTAACAGTATTAAAATGGAACACCTCCACAGGCTTTAGATGGGGAAACTCCCACAGGCTTTGAATTGGATATCCATACAAGCTTTGGATGGAAAACTTAAATCTATCTAAAGACGAGTTTATCCTAAAGACGAATGTTTTATCTAAAGACGAGTTTAATCTAAAGACGAATTTAACTTAAAAACGAATTTAATTTATAATACAAGTTTAAATTAGAGACAAGTTAAATTATAAGACGAGTTTATTATAAAGACGTGTTCTATCTATAGTCAAGTTTTATGTAAAGACGATTGCTAATAAAAGATGAGTTGTAGGTATTTAAACAAGTTTTATCTAAAGACAAATATTATTTAAAAACCAATTTATTTTAAAGACGAGTTTTATCTAAAGATGAATATAACCTAAAAACGAGCGTCAATATAAGTGATGAGCGTCAATATATAAGTGACGAGCGTCAATATATAAGTGACGAGCGTCAATATATAAGTGACGAGCGTAAATGTGAAAATTTTATTCTAAAGACGTGCTCTATCTAAAGTCAAGTTTTATGTAAAGACGATTTCTATTTAAAGATGAGTTTAACCTACTTTACTTATAACTTAAAGATGAGTTTAACTTACTTAACCTATAACTTAAAGATGATTTTAACCTACTTTACTTATAACTTAAAGATGAGTTTAACCTAATGAACTTATAACTTAAAGACGAGTTTAATCTATTTTATTTATAACCTAAAAATGAGTTTTATATAAGTAGTAGTATTTGGAACGAAAGTGTTCTACTTAAAGACGAGTTTAAATATAAACGGGTTTTATCTAAAGACACATGTTTTATCTAAAGACGACTTTAACTTAAAAACGAATTAAATTTATATACAGGTTTAAATTAGAGACAAGTTAAATCATAAGACATATGGCAAAGTGATAGGTGTCAAAATGACATATGGCAAAGGAACAGGTGTCAAACAGACATGGCAAAGTAACAGGTGTCACTTTTTGACGTCTCTGGATGTGAATGTGAAAGCGACGAGTGTCAATATATAAGTGACAAGCGTCAATATATAAGTGACGAGCGTAAATATATAAGTGACGAGCGTAAATATATGTGACGAGCGTAAATATATAAGTGACGAGCGTCAATATATAAGTGACGAGCGTCAATATATAAGTGACGAGCGTCAATATATAAGTGACGAGCGTCAATATATAAGTGACAAACTTCAATATATAAGTTAATAGCGTGAATATATAAGTGACGAGAGTTAATATACAAGTGACGAGCGTGAATATATAAGTGACGAGCGTTAATGTGAAAATAATATTATAAAGACGTGTTATATCTAAAGTCAAGTTTTATGTAACGACGATTTCTATTTAAAGATGAGTTTAACTTACTTTACTTATAATTTAAAGATGAGTTTAATCTATTTTACATATAACCTAAAAATGAGTTCTACCTACTATACTACTATAACTTAAAAATGAGTTTAACCTACAGACTTATAACTTAAAGATGAGTTTAACTTATTTTACTTATAACCTAAAAATGCGTTCTACCTACTATACTGGTTAAACAACCTTTACTATTAATATTCTACTTGCAAACATTATATAAAATTCTATTATATTAATATGTTATATATTATTTATAAGAGAAAAAAATTCTAAGAACCCGTTTAAAATGCATTTCTCTCTCTATAATTATCGTTTTTTTAAATTAAATAAAATACACATTTATCTTATAATCTTAAATGCAATGTTACCAACTCTATAATAATTTTAGAAATTTACTTTTTCAATTTCTATTATTTCATGTTTATATTATATATAATTTATAAATAATTAACTTATTTATATATTTATATTATTATTATTATTATTTATACGTTAATTATGTCTTAAATATGATTATTTTGTGTTTCATATATGATTATTTTTTTCCACTAAGTTGGCAACACTATGACACTGATCTCTTACTAAACGTCAGATATTTTTTTAGGTTATTGACTTATATTAGTACAAGTTCTTATTTATACATTATTGTACTTTATTATTATTATTATTATTAGTAATAATATCTAACAACAATATTATTATTTATAAACGTAACGCGCATGACATAATATATAAAAGTTGTATGTAGGTATGAAACATATTATAGTATAATGAAATAATAATTATTTTGCAGAGATATTACGGAAAAAGAAGATCAGATCAAGTTGTAAATATGTGTTTTGTATCTGTACAAAATAGTTTAGAAATGTAAGTTGTTGTCGTGTCTATCTAAACATTGGTGGTGAAATGAAAGACGAATGACAACATTTTTTTGTTACTCTTTGACAACACTTTCTTGATTTTCGTATTGATAATAAAATTTATTAGGTATTTTGTATCAGAGACTAGGTAATTCTTATACTCTTATTGACCTGCTTTTAGATATAATATACCTATAGAGTGGCTCAAATATATTTGCTGACAGATCTGAATCTCAGACGAGAAAACCCTTAGAAGAAGATCTTGACATTATTTCTTTGTAAAACAGATTCACGATGCGACGAATTAGCAAACGTTGGAAGAGGTGTTTGTAGCATTATTGTGTAGCGCCGGCTTTTGACAGAGATAATGATATTGGGTTCTTCTTATTTCTTTTCTTCAGTAACAATAATAATAATAATAATAATAACTTTATTGCCCAACAGGAACCAATTACAGGGCAAAATAAACATAAGCAAAGTATATACAAATATAGTATAAATATACAAAAAAAATATAATTTCAACAAAAAAAAAATAAAGAACATAAAAAATATATGTATCAATAATGATTTATGCAAAAATATCTACATACAAGACATCAGCATACGAACACATCAAATAAATTGGCGAACGCCGAAGAACGTCAGTACGTGCAGTTGGCAGGTGAAATGTCCGACCCTGTCTCGATGCCAGCCTAGGTACATGGAAATTAACTCTTGCTAGAAGGAAAGGTGCATCAATGTGGTTGTGAAGGAGCATCCAGAGGAATCTAGCGCTAGATATTTCTCGCCTGGAACTTAAAGACGGTAGAGAATGACGTTCAAGGAGAGAGTTTAAATTAACATCTCTATCCGGATAGACATTATCTAGTATGAAAGAAATATATTTTAAGAATCTTCGGTGGATGCGATCCAGATGCAAACATTGACTGGCGTAGAATGGATACCAGATTAAGTTGGCGTATTCTAATTTACTCACAACATAAGCAAAATATAGAGATTTAGGAACAGATATATCACAAAACTTTTTACATATTCTAATAATGAAACCTAATGTTCTACTGGCCAATCTACAGATATTGATTATATGCTCATTGAAATAAAAGTTAAATGTAAACGTAACACCTAAGTCTTTTATAGATAAAGTGCGAGTAAGAGTGACACCATCCATAGCGTAGGGATGTACAATGTACTTTTGTTTGCGTGTGTAAGTAATTGAAAAACATTTATCAGTATTAATAATAAGTTTATTATCTCTACACCAGGAAACTAGCTTACATATATTCATTTGAAGTACATTTACGTCTGATATCGATGAGATTTTGCAGTAGAGTTTTATGTCATCAGCATAAGCGAGAACTGGACAAGTGAAAGAACACAACAATTCATTAATGAATAAAATAAAGAGTAATGGGCCCAAATTAGAGCCTTGGGGTACTCCAGAAGTGGCTACGAAATTAGGAGAGGAGAAGCCATTATAGAAGACATAACAACTTCTACCAGAAAGATAGGAATTTAACAGTTTTAATAAGGCAGGAGAAGCACCAAAGGAGCTGATCTTAGAGAGCAACAAGCCATGATCAATAGAGTCAAAAGCACGGGAGAAATCACTATATATTGCATCAACTTGTCCACGATCATCAATAATTTCAGAGACATATTGAGAAAAGCAAGCTAGGTTAGTTATCGTCGACCGCCCACGCATGAAGCCATGCTGATTAGCTGAAATCAAAGATCTTGTATTTATAAAAATGGAATTGTAAATCACCATCTCAAATAATTTTGCGAAGTTATTTAAGATTGATATAGGTCGATAATTAGTTAAATGCGACTTGTCACCTTTTTTGTGTACTGGTGTAATTCGTGTTAACTTCCACCGTTCAGGAAAAGTACAGGATGTAATTGCCTTATTAATTATAAGTGATAAAGGTGCAGCAAAGATGAATCTACAATCTTTGATCAGGAAGGCAGGTATTTGATCTTCGCCACTAGATGTTTTGTTAGGTAGTTTAGCCATGAAAGTAATTAAGTCATTTTCAGTAACAGTATCAATAGTAAAAGACAAATTGTTACTAAATTCAACATCACTAACAAACGATGAACTAGTATTGAAAAAACCAGCAAAAAGTTTAGCGAAACCATTAACAATATCTTGTGGATTATTATACTCAACGTTGTTATCAGTAACAATGCCAGGAATAGTAACCTAATTAAACCATCAAATCATTTCGCGTTTTCTATATTTATGATAAAATATCTAAATCTCATATTTAATAATAGAAATGTCAATAATATTGACATGTTCTGTACAAAGTGTGTTTCAATAATATTAATATTCATCCAGCAGTCTTCTTATGACTGTTTTGTTGGTGGTGGTGTCAATAGCTATGGATTTAGGTTTGACATTTGTATTATTTTAAAAAGTACATTAACACGTAAAATACATTAATATTATTTTGTTTCAGGTAAATAATACAATTTTAATGGGATATTATAGCTGGGATTGATTAATACAAATATAGTTAAGGTAGGCAGCATAAAAATGATGATGACTGATTTCACAAACGTCAGACATTTTTAGGTTATTATAAGTACGTCGTACAAGATCTTATTTATACATTATTATAACTTATTATCATTATTAGTAATAATATCAAACAACAATATTATTATTTATAAACTTTACGCATGACATAAATAAAAGTTGTTCATAGGTACCTATGTATATTTTATAATATTATACAATGAAATAATTTTTTGCAGAGATATTTTAAGGATCTTAATTTAATATCGCTGTATTTTTCTTTATAGGAATAAATAAACCTTTACACAAAATGTATTGATTGTCAATGAGTACAAAATCCAATATCAATTAACATAAACATCCGCCAGATGATCCAAATATAAAAAGAAATTATAGAGCTAAGTGCGGCGCTAAATATAGCTAAAAATCATTTTATTTTTAATTATATAATTTGTTGTATTATTGTTACTATTTCTGTAATAAAGAAGTTTACAAAATGTGGTCATAAATTAATATCAACTCATTTCGAAACTTGCAATTCTTAACTAATAACCAATTTTCTTTTTCAGCAATTTACAAAATAATTTTAAATTAAACATGCAGACTGATATTGAGTAATGTCATCTGAGAATGTTCCTGTTTAGTTCGGTAGGATCTAAACAAATTCTAATCAATATTATATTATATATGAACACGAACAGATATATTAGAATAATAATTTTATAATTTCTGTATTACACTCATGCAATATTGAAGCAACGTGTCAAAAGTTTGAACTTGCATCTGCAATATTGCTCAATGTAAAATGAGCTTAATAAAGATGGTTTACAAAATGAGGTCGTAAATTAATATATAACACTCCATTCGTTACTTGCAAATAATCTTAGTTAAAATCTAATGTTAAAAATTAGTGTGTTGGTGTGTGCGTGTGTGTATGTGTTTGTCTGTATGTGTTTGTGTGTTTGTGTTGGTGTGTGCGTATGTTTGTGTGTGCGTGTGTTGGTGTGTATGTGTTTGAGTTTGTGTTGGTGTGTGCGTATGTTTGTGTGTGCATGTGTTGATGTGTATGTGTTTGCGTGTATGTGTTTGTGTGTATGTGTTTGTGTGTACGTGTTTGTGTGTATGTGTTTGTGTGTACGTGTTTGTGTGTATTTGTTTGTGTGTTTGTGTTAGTGTGTTTGTGTATGTGTTTGTGGGTATGTGATGGTGTTTGTGTTTGTGTTGGTGTGTGCGTATGTTTGTGTGTATGTGTTTGTGTGTACGTGATTGTGTGTACGTGTTTGTGTGTATGTGTTTGTGTGTATGTGTTTGTGTGTATGTGTTTGTGTGTATTTGTTTGTGTGTACGTGTTTGTGTGTATGTGTTTGTGTATAATGTGTTTGTGTGTATGTGTTAGTGTGTATGTGTTTGTGTGTATGTGTTTGTGTGTATGTGTTAGTGTGTATGTGTTTGTGTGTATGTGTTTGTGTGTATGTGTTTGTGTGTATGTGTTTGTGTGTATGTGTTTGTGTGTACGTGTTTGTGTGTACGTGTTTGTGTGTACGTGTTTGTGTGTACGTGATTGTATGTGTGTGTGTGTGTGTGTGTGTGTGTGTGTGTGTGTGTGTGTGTGTGTGTGTGTGTGTGTGTGTGTGTGTGTGTTTGTGTGTATGTGTTTGAGTTTGTGTTGGTGTTGGTTTGTGTTGGTGTTGGTGTGTGCGTATGTTTGTGTGTGCGTGTATTGGTGCGTATGTGTTTGTGTGTATATGTGTATGTGTTTGAGTTTGTGTTGGTGTGTGCGTATGTTTGTGTGTATGTGTTTATGTTTGTCTGTGTGTTTGTATGTGTCTGTGGGTGGATTTAGAAGGAACATCTCCACATGCTTTGGATGGATCATCTCTACAGGCTTTGGATTGGAGCGTGTTAACAGTATTAAAATGGAAAACCTCCACAGGCTTTGGATGGGATATCTCCACAGGCTTTGGATGGGGACACTCCCACAGGCTTTGAATGGGATATCCATACAAGCTTTGGATGGAAAACTGAGATCTATCTAAAGACGAGTTTATCCTAAAGACGAATGTTTTATCTAAAGACGAATTTAACTTAAAAACGAATTTAATTTATAATACAAGTTTAAATTAGAGACAAGTTAAATTATAAGACGAGTTTATTCTAAAGACGTGTTCTATCTATAGTCAAGTATTATGTAAAGACGATTGCTATTAAAAGATGAGTTGTATTTAAACAAGTTTTATCTAAAGACAAATATTATTTAAAAACCAATTTATTTTAAAGATTAGTTTTATCTAAAGATGAATATAACCTAAAAACGAGCGTCAATATAAGTGACGAGCGTCAATATATAAGTGACGAGCGTCAATATAGAAGGGAAGAGCGTCAATATATAAGTGACGAGCGTCAATATATAAGTGACGAGCGTAAATGTGAAAATTTTATTCTAAAGACGTGCTCTATCTAAAGTCAAGGTTTATGTAAAGGCGATTTCTATTTAAAGATGAGTTTAACCTACTTTACTTATAACTTAAAGATGAGTTTAACCTACTTTACTTATAACTTAAAGATGAGTTTAACCTACTTTACTTATAACTTAAAGATGAGTTTAACCTACTTTACTTATAACTTAAAGATGAGTTTAACTTACTTAACTTATAACTTAAAGATGAGTTTAACCTACTTTACTTATAACTTAAAGATGAGTTTAATCTAATTTACTTATAACTTAAAGACGAGTTTAACCTATTTTATTTATAACCTAAAAATGAGTTCTACCTACTATACTGGTTAAACAACCTTTACTATTAATATTCTACTTGCAAACATTATATAAAATTCTATTATATTAATATGTTATATAATATTTATAAGAGAAAAAAATTCTAAGAACTCGTTTAAAATGCATTTTTCTCTCTATAATTATCGTTTTTTTTAATTAAATAAAATTAACATTTATCTTATAATCTTAAATGCAATATTACCAACTCTATAATAATTTTAGAAATTTACTTTTTAATTTCTATTATTTCATGTTTATATTATATATAATTGATAAATAATTAACTTATTTATATATTTATATTATTTTTATACAAATTTATACGTTAATTATGTATTAAATATGATTATTTTGTGTTTAATGTATTATATTTTTTTCCACTAGCTTGGCAACACTGATCTCCTTATCTCTTACTAAACGTCAGATATTTTTTTAGGTTATTGATTTATATTAGTACAAGATCTTATTTATACATTATTGTATCTTATTATTATTATTATTATTAATAATATCTAACAACAATATTATTATTTCTAAACGTAACGCGCATAACATACTATATAAAAGTTGTATGTAGGTATGAAACATATTATAGTATAATGAAATAATTATTTTGCAGAGATATTACGGAAAAAGAAGATCAGATCAGGTTGTAAATATGTGTTTTGTATCTGTACAAAATAGTTTAGAAACGTAAGTTGTTGTCGTGTCTATCTAAACATTGGTGGTGAAATGCAAGACGAATGACAACATTTTTTTGTTACTCTTTGACAACACTTTCTTGGTTTTCGTATTGATAATAAAATTTATTAGGTATTTTGTATCAGAGACTAGGTAATTCTTATACTCTTATTGACTTGCTTTTAGATATATACAGAGTAGTTCAAATATATTTGCTGACAGATCTGAATCTCAGACGAGGAGATCTTGACATTATTTGTTTGTAAAACAGCTTCACGATGCGCCGGCTTTTGACAGCGATAATCATATTGGGTTCTTATTTTTTCTTCAGTAACCTAATTAAACTATCAAATCATTTCGCGTTTTCTATATTTATGTTAAAATATCTAAATCTCATACTTAATAATATTAATGTCAATAATATTGACATGTTCTGTATAAAGTGTGTTTCAATAATATTAATATTCATCCATCAGTCTTCTTATGACTGTTTTGTTGGTGGTGGTGGTGTTAAGTTCTGGATTTAGGTTTGACATTTGTATTATTTTAAAAGGTACATTAACACGTAAAATACATTCATATTATTTTGTTTCAGGTAAATAATACAAAATTTTAATGGGATATTATAGCTGGGATTGATTAATACAAATATATGAACAATGTAATACTAGTGTTATGTATTGTTAGAACAGTATTTCATTCTACCGGTAGAAATAAAGTTGAGGTAGGCAGCATATTATGATGATGGTTTATTTCACAAACGTCAGACATTTATAGGGTAAAAATACGTTGTACAAGATCTTATTTATACATTATTATATCTTATTATTATTAATAATAATATCTAACAAAAATATTATTATTTATAAACTTTACGCATGACATAAATAAAAGTTGTTCGTAGGTATGTACATATTATAATATTATACAATGAAATAATTTTTGCAGAGATATATTATGGATAAATAATGAACAGATAGTTTGTTGTAAATTAATATGTGTTTGAATCTGTACAAATATGTTTATAAACGTAAATACTGAGGAACTAAAACCTAGATCTTGCGTTAACTGTCACGAGATGGCGCAGTCTACATGGATACAGACGATAACAGGAATTTTTATGGTTTGTGTGGTTAAATTTGATGTAAATATAGCTAAAAATCATATTATTTTTAATTATATAATTTTTTGTATTATTGTTATTATTTCTGTAATAAAGAAGTTTACAAAATGTGGTCATAATTTGATATCAACTCATTTCGTTACTTGCAATTCTTAGCTAATAACCAATTTTCTTTTTCAGCAATTTACAAAATAATTTTAAATTAAACATGTAGACTGATATTGGGTATTGTCGTCTGAGAATGTTCCTGTTCGGTAGGATCTAAACAAATTCTAATCAATATTATATTATATATGAACACGAACGGTTAAATTAGAATAATAATTTTATAATTTCTGTATTACACTCATGCAATATTGAAGCAACTTGTCAAAATTTGCACTTGCATCTGCAATATTGCTCAATGTGAAATGGGCTTAATAAAGATGGTTTACAAAATGAGGTCGTAAATTAATATATAACACTGCTTTCGTAACTTGCAAATAATCTCAGTTAAAATCTAATGTTAATAATTAGTGTGTGCGTGTGTTGGTGTGTGCGTTTCTGTGTATGTGTTTGTGTGTAGGTACGTGTTTGTGTGTATGTGTTTGTGTGTACGTGTTTGTGTGTACGTGTTTGTGTGTATGTGTTTGTGTTGGTGTGTGCGTATGTTTGTGTGTGCGCGTGTTGGTGTATATGTGATTGTGTTTGTATTGGTGTGTGCGTATATTTGTGTGTGTATGTGTTTGTGTGTATGTGATTGTGTGTATGTGTTTGTGTGTACGTGTATGTGTTTGTGTGTACGTGTTTGTGTGTATGTGTTTGATGTGTTTGTGTGTGTGTGTTTAAGTGTATGTGTTTGTGTGTACGTGTTTGTGTGTATGTGTTTGTGTGTATGTGTTAGTGTGTATGTGTTTGTGTGTATGTGTTTGTCTGTATGTGTTTGTATGTACGTGTTTGTGTGTATGTGTTTGTGTGTACGTGTTTGTGTGTATTTGTTTGAGTGTACGTGTTTGTGTGTATGTGTATGTGTTTTTGTGTATGTGTTAGTGTGTTTGTGTGTATGTGATGGTGTTTGAGTTTTTGTTTGTGTTGGTGTGTGCGTATGTCTGTGAGTATGTGTTTGTGTGTATGTGTTTGTGTGTATGTGTTTGTGTGTATGTGTTTGTGTGTATGTGTTTGTGTATATGTGTTTGTGTTTGAGTTTATGTTGGAGTGTGCGTATGTTTGTGTGTGCGTGTATTGGTGTGTTTGTGTGTATATGTTTGAGTGTATGTGTTTGTGTATGTGTTTGTGTGTATGTGTTTGAGTTTGTGTTTGTGTTGGTGTGTGTGCGTATGTTTGTGTGTGCGTGTGTTGGTGTGTATGTGTTTATGTTTGTCTGTGTGTTTGTATGTGTGTGTGGGTGGCTTTAGAAGGAACATCTCCACATGTTTTGGATGGATCACCTCTACAGGCTTTGGATGGGGCGTGTTAACAGTATTAAAATGGAACACCGCCACAGGCTTTGGATGGGATATCTCCACAGACTTTGGATGGAGACACTCCCACAGGCTTTGGATGGGATATCCATACAAGCTTTGGATGGAAATCTTAGATTTATCTAAAGACGAGTTTATCCTAAAGACGAATGTTTTATCTAAAGACGAGTTTAATCTAAAGACGAATTTAACTTAAAAATAATTTAATTTATAATACAAGTTTAAATTAAAGACAAGTTAAATTATAAGACGAGTTTATTCTAAAGACGTGTTCTATCTATAGTCAAGTTTTATGTAAAGACGATTTCTATTAAAAGATGAGTTGTATTTAAACAAGTTTTATCTAAAGACAAATATTATTTAAAAACCAATTTATTTTAATGATGAGTTTTATCTAAAGATGAATATAACCTAAAAACGAGTTATTCGATTATGAATTAAATCTAAAATCAAATTAAGCCAATTACGAGTATTACGAGTTTTGTTTGTGGTGAAATACATTAATGTCGTGGACCTGAAAGCAGGTAATAATATTATTGAAATGCTAACATAATCATGACCATAAAGACGAATTTAATTTAAAAACTAATTTAATTTATATACAAGTTTAAATTAGAGACAAGTTAAATTATAAGACGAGTTTATTCTAAAGACGTGTTCTATATAAAGTTATATAAAGACGATATCTATTAAAAAATTAATTTTATTTAAACAAGTTTTATCTAAAAACAAATATTATTTAAAAACAAAAATTATTTAATCTGAGTTTACATATTATACATCAATTTTAAGAGAAAAGAATTCTAAGAACCCGTTTAAAACTTATGTTTACCTCTATGTGTCTTTAGTATTTTTATAATTAATTAATAATAAAATTACTAAATTTATGTTGGTATTACATATATACGTCATAACGTTTGCCCAGCAATCGAAAAACACGCCAAATCAATGTTACCAACTGTATATTAATTTAGTAATTGAAACTTCAAATTAAATTTATTCGATTATGAATTAAACCTACAATCAAATTAAGCCAATTACGAGTATTACCTACTACACTGATAACCTACTTTACTTATAACTTAAAGAAGAGTTTAACTTACTTTACTTATAACTTAAAGATGAGTTTAACCAATATTACTTATAACCTAAAAATGAGTTTAATATATTTTACTTATAACCTAAAAATGAGTTTAACCTACTATACTGGTTAAACAACCTTTACTATTAATATTCTACTTGCAAACATTATATAAAATTCTATTATATTAATATGTTATATATTATTTATAAGAGAAAAAAATTCTAAGAACCCGTTTAAAATGCATTTCTCTCTCTATAATTATCGTTTTTTTAAATTAAATAAAATACACATTTATCTTATAATCTTAAATGCAATGTTACCAACTCTATAATAATTTTAGAAATTTACTTTTTCAATTTCTATTATTTCATGTTTATATTATATATAATTTATAAATAATTAACTTATTTATATATTTATATTATTATTATTATTATTTATACGTTAATTATGTCTTAAATATGATTATTTTGTGTTTCATATATGATTATTTTTTTCCACTAAGTTGGCAACACTATAACACTGATCTCTTACTAAACGTCAGATATTTTTTTAGGTTATTGACTTATATTAGTACAAGTTCTTATTTATACATTATTGTACTTTATTATTATTATTATTAGTAATAATATCTAACAACAATATTATTATTTATAAACGTAACGCGCATGACATAATATATAAAAGTTGTATGTAGGTATGAAACATATTATAGTATAATGAAATAATTATTATTTTGCAGAGATATTACGGAAAAAGAAGATCAGATCAAGTTGTAAATATGTGTTTTGTATCTGTACAAAATAGTTTAGAAATGTAAGTTGTTGTCGTGTCTATCTAAACATTGGTGGTGAAATGCAAGACGAATGACAACATTTTTTTGTTACTCTTTGACAACACTTTCTTGATTTTCGTATTGATAATAAAATTTATTAGGTATTTTGTATCAGAGACTAGGTAATTCTTATACTCTTATTGACCTGCTTTTAGATATAATATACCTATAGAGTGGCTCAAATATATTTGCTGACAGATCTGAATCTCAGACGAGAAAACCCTTAGAAGAAGATCTTGACATTATTTGTTTGTAAAACAGATTCACGATGCAACGAATTAGCAAACGTTGGAAGAGGTGTTTGTAGCATTATTGTGTAGCGCCGGCTTTTGACAGATATAATGATATTGGGTTCTTCTTATTTTTTCTTCAGTAACCTAATTAAACCATCAAATCATTTCGCGTTTTCTATATTTATGATAAAATATCTAAATCTCATACTTAATAATATAAATGTCAATAATATTGACATGTTCTGTACAAAGTGTGTTTCAATAATATTAATTTATTCATCCAGCAGTCTTCTTATGACTGTTTTGTTGGTGGTGGTGTCAATAGTTTCCATAACTATTGACATTTAGGTTTGACATTATTTGTATTATTTTAAAAGGTACATTAACACGTAAATTACATTAATATTATTTTGTTTCAGGTAAATAATACAATTTTAATGGGATATTATAGCTGGGATTGACTAATACAAATATAGTTGAGGTAGGCAGCATAAAAATGATGATGACTGATTTCACAAACGTCAGACATTTTTAGGTTATTATAAGTACGTCGTACAAGATCTTATTTATACATTATTATAACTTATTATCATTATTAGTAATAATATCAAACAACAATATTATTATTTATAAACTTTACGCATGACATAAATAAAAGTTGTTCATAGGTACCTATGTATATATTATAATATTATACAATGAAATAATTTTTTGCAGAGATATTTTAAGGATCTTAATTTAATATCGCTGTATTTTTCTTTATAGGAATAAATAAACCTTTACACAAAATGTATTGATTGTCATAGAGTACAAAATCCAATATCAATTAACATAAACATCCGCCAGATGATCCAAATATAAAAAGAAATTATAAAGCTAAGTGCGGCGCTAAATATAGCTAAAAATCATTTTATTTTTAATTATATAATTTGTTGCATTATTGTTACTATTTCTGTAATAAAGAATTTTACAAAATGTGGTCATAAATTACAATCAACTCATTTCGATACTTGCAATTCTTAACTAATAACCAATTTTCTTTTTCAGCAATTTACAAAATAATTTTAAATTAAACATGTAGACTGATATTGGGTATTGTCGTCTGAGAATGTTCCTGTATAGTTCGGTAGGATCTAAACAAATTCTAATCAATATTATATTATATATGAACATGAACAGATATATTACAATAATAATTTTATAATTTCTGTATTACACTCATGCAATATTGAAGCAACTTGTCAAAAGTTGCACTTGCATCTGCAATATTGCTCAATATAAAATGGGCTTAATAAAGATGGTTTACAAAATGAGGTCGTAAATTAATATATAACACTCCTTTCGTTATTTGCAAATAATCTTAGTTAAAATCTAATGTTAAAAATTAGTGTGTTGGTGTGTGCGTTTGTGTGTTTGTATGTATGTGTTTGTCTGTATGTGTTTGTGTGTACGTGTTTGTTTGTTTGTGTATTTGTGTTGGTGTGTGCGTATGTTTGTGTGTGCGTGTGTTGGTGTGTTTGAGTTTGTGTTGGTGTGTGCGTATGTTTGTGTGTGCGTGTGTTGGTGTGTATGTGTTTGTGTGTATGTGTTTGTGGGTACGTGTTTGTGTGTATGTGTTTGTGTGTACATGTTTGTGTGTATGTGTGTATGTGTTTGTGTGTACGTGTTTGTGTGTATTTGTTTGTGTGTATGTGTTTGTGGGTATGTGATGGTGTTTGAGTTTGTGTTTGTGTTGGTGTGTGCGTATGTTTGTGTGTATGTGTTTGTGTGTACGTGATTGTGTGTACGTGTTTGTGTGTGTGTGTATGTGTTTGTGTGTATGTGTTTGTGTGTATGTGTTTGAGTGTATGTGTTAGTGTGTATGTGTTTGTGTGTATGTGTTGTTGTTTGAGTTTGTGTTGGTGTGTGCGTATGTGTTTGTGTGTATGTGTTTGTGTGTATGTGTTTGTGTGTATGTGTTTGTGTGTATGTGTTTGTGTGTACGTGTTTGTGTGTAATTGTTTGTGTGTACGTGTTTGTGTGTATGTGTTTGTGTGTTCGTGTTTGTGTGTATGTGTGTATGTGTTTGTGTGTATGTGATGGTGTTTGAGTTTGTGTTTGTGTTGGTGCGTGCGTATGTTTGTGTGTATGTGTTTGTGTGTATGTGTTTGTGTGTATGTGTTTGTGTGTACGTGTTTGTGTGTATGTGTTTGTGTGTATGTGTTTGTATTTGTGTTTGTGTGTATGTGTTTGTGTGTATTTGTTTGTGTGTACGTGTTTGTGTGTATGTGATGGTGTTTGTGTTTGTGTTGGTGTGTGTGTATGTTTGTGTGTGTGTATGTGTTTGTGTGTATGTGTTTGTGTGTATGTGTTTGTGTGTATGTGTTTGTGTGTATGTGTTTGTGTGTATGTGATGGTGTTTGAGTTTGTGTTGGTGTGTGCGTATGTTTGTGTGTATGTGTTTGTGTGTATGTGTTTGTGTTTGTTGGTATGTGTTTGTGTGTATGTGTTTGTGTGTATGTGTTAGTGTGTATGTGTTTGTGTGTATGTGTGTGCGTATGTTTGTGTGTGCGTATGTTTGTGTGTGCGTGTGTTGGTGTGTATGTGTTTGTGTTTATGTTTGTCTGTGTGTATGTATGTGTGTGTTTGTGGCTTTACAAGGAACATCTCCACATGCTTTGGATGTATGTGTTTGTGTGTATGTGATGGTGATTGAGTTTGTGTTGGTGTGTGCGTATGTTTGTGTGTATGTGTTTGTGTGTATGTGTTTGTGTGTATGTGTTTGTGTGTATGTGTTTGTGTGTATGTGTTTGTGTGTATGTGTTTGTGTGTATGTGTTTGTGTGTATGTGTTTGTGTGTATGTGTTTGTATGTATGTGTTTGTGTGTATGTGTTTGTGTGTATGTGTTTGTGTGTATGTGTTTGTGTGTATTTGTTTGTGTGTACGTGTTTGTGTGTATGTGTTTGTGTGTATGTGTTTGTGTGTATGTGTTTGAGTTTGTGTTGTTGTGTGCGTATGTTTGTGTGTGCGTGTGTTGGTGTGTATGTGTTTATGTTTGTCTGTGTGTATGTATGTGTGTGTGTGGGTGGCTTTAGAAGGAACATCTCCACATGCTTTGGATGGATCACCTCTACAGTCTTTGGATGGGGCGTGTTAACAGTATTAAAATGGAACACCTCCACATGCTTTGGATGGGATATCTCCACAGGCTTTGGATGGGGTCACTCCCACAGGCTTTGGATAGGATATCCATACAAGCTTTGGATGGAAATCTTAGATTTATCTAAAGACGAGTTTATCCTAAAGACGAATGTTTTATCTAAAGACGAGTTTAATCTAAAGACGAATTTAACTTAAAACTAATTTAATTTATAATACAAGTTTAAATTAAAGACAAGTTAAATTATAAGACGAGTTTATTGTAAAGACGTGTTCTATCTATAGTGAAGTTTTATATAAAGACGATTGCTATTAAAAGATGAGTTGTATTTAAACAAGTTATATCTAAAGACAAATATTATATAAAAACCAATTTATTTTAAAGATGAGTTTTATCTAAAGATGAATATAAGCTAAAAACGAGTTATTCGATTATGAATTAAATCTAAAATCAAATTAAGCCAATTACGAGTATAACATATTTTACTTATAACCTAAAGATGAGTTCTACCTACTATACTGGTTAAATAACCATTATTATTAGTATTCTACTTACAAACAATACCAATACATTCTAATAAATTAATATGATATATATCATTTATAAGAGAAAAAAATTCTAAGAACCCTTTTCAAACTCATTTTTATCTTTATAATTATCGTTTTTTTTAATTAAATAAAATACACATTTATCTTATAATCTTAAATGCAATGTTACCAACTCTATAATAATTTTAGAAATTTACTTTTTAAATTTCTATTATTTCATGTTTATATTATATATAATTGATAAATAATTAACTTATTTATATATTTATATTATTTTTATACAAATTTATACGTTAATTATGTATTAAATATGATTATTTTGTGTTTAATGTATTATATTTTTTTCCACTAGCTTGGCAACACTGATCTTCTTATCTCTTACAAAACATCAGATATTTTTTTAGGTTATTGATTTATATTAGTACAAGATCTTATTTATACATTATTTTATCTTATTATTATTATTATTATTAATAATATCTAACAACAATATTATTATTTCTAAACGAAACGCGCATAACATACTATATAAAAGTTGTATGTAGGTATGAAACATATTATAGTATAATGAAATAATTATTTTGCAGAGATATTACGGAAAAAGAAGATCAGATCAGGTTGTAAATATGTGTTTTGTATCTGTACAAAATAGTTTAGAAACGTAAGTTGTTGTCGTGTCTATCTAAACATTGGTGGTGAAATGCAAGACGAATGACAACATTTTTTTGTTACTCTTTGACAACACTTTCTTGGTTTTCGTATTGATAATAAAATTTATTAGGTATTTTGTATCAGAAACTAGGTAATTCTTATACTCTTATTGACTTGCTTTTAGATATATATACAGAGTAGTTCAAATATATTTGCTGACAGATCTGAATCTCAGACGAGGAAACCCTCAGAAGATCTTGACATTATTTGTTTGTAAAACAGCTTCACGATGCGCCGGCTTTTCACAGCGATAATCATATTGGGTTCTTATTTTTTCTTCAGTAACCTAATTAAACTATCAAATCATTTCGCGTTTTCTATATTTATGTTAAAATATCTAAATCTCATACTTAATAATATAAATGTCAATAATATTGACATGTTCTGTATAAAGTGTGTTTCAATAATATTAATATTCATCCATCAGTCTTCTTATGACTGTTTTGTTGGTGGTGGTGTTAAGTTCTGGATTTAGGTTTGACATTTGTATTATTTTAAAAGGTACATTAACACGTAAAATACATTAATATTATTTTGTTTCAGGTAAATAATACAATTTTAATGGGATATTATAGCTGGGATTGATTAATACAAATATATGAACAATGTAATACTAGTGTTATGTATTGTTAGAACAGTATTTTATTGTACCGGTAGAAATAAAGTTGAGGTAGACAGCATATTATGATGATGGTTTATTTCACAAACGTCAGACATTTATAGGGTAAAAATACGTTGTACAAGATCTTATTTATACATTATTATATCTTATTATTATTAATAATAATATCTAACAAAAATATTATTATTTATAAACTTTACGCATGACATAAATAAAAGTTGTTCGTAGGTATGTACATATTATAATATTATACAATGAAATAATTTTTGCAGAGATATTTTATGGATAAATAATGAACAGATAGTTTATTGTAAATTAATATGTGTTTGAATCTGTACAAATATGTTTATAAACGTAAATACTGAGGAACTAAAACCTAGATCTTGCGTTAACTGTCACGAGATGGCGCAGTCTACATGGATACAGACGATAACAGGAATTTTTATGGTCTGTGTGGTTAAATTTGATGTAAATATAGCTAAAAATCATATTATTTTTAATTATATAATTTTTTGTATTATTGTTATTATTTCTGTAATAAAGAAGTTTACAAAATGTGGTCATAATTTGATATGAACTCATTTCGTTACTTGCAATTCTTAGCTAATAACCAATTTTCTTTTTCAGCAATTTACAAAATAATTTTAAATTAAACATGTAGACTGATATTGGGTATTGTCGTCTGAGAATGTTCCTGTTCGGTAGGATCTAAACAAATTCTAATCAATATTATATTATATATGAACACGAACGGATATATTAGAATAATAATTTTATAATTTCTGTATTACACTCATGCAATATTGAAGCAACTTGTCAAAATTTGCACTTGCATCTGCAATATTGCTCAATGTAAAATGGGCTTAATAAAGATGGTTTACAAAATGAGGTCGTAAATTAATATATAACACTCCTTTCGTTACTTGCAAATAATCTTAGTTAAAATCTAATAGTAGAGTAGTAGGGTCATTACTGCCTCATTTTGAGGCAGAAACTGCAAGGTGATAAGAATACTGATTAGGAGTGATGATAAGGGACTTGTCGAATTTTGAGCTAGAAACTACATACGGTAATAAGAGTAGTGATAAGGAGTGAAGATAATGAACTTGAGGGAAAAAAATAGTCGGTGGCGGGGTTATAGGTTATCCGTGTGCGTATATAAATAATAGTGATAAATAATTTGGGTAAATAAAATAAGTAATTATAGATAGGGCGTGAAAGAGTGTGTTTAACCTTTAACCGCGCATAGTGTCATGTCGCAATGTCACGGGGTGTGTATGATGTAAGTTAAGGCGGATCTGTCTCAATAATTGAGTATAGAAATAACAAAATAATTAGGCTGACGACCTGTCTGAAGCGATGGCGGCGGCGGCGGTGGCGGCGGCGGCATGATATAATATCTATTTAAATGAGAAATGTTGAATAATTATTAGTATTACTTGTCAAAATGAGTTGTAAAATTGTAGCTACCTTAAGCGACAAAGTCATTGAAAACATAACAAACGCGTTAAAACTAATTAACACACGTGAAGAAGTTGATTCGTGGTCAAAGCATATTAATAAAATAATAATAATAGTTAATAAGTGTGTGCAAAACCAGAAGTTTAAGATAAGTCAAACTTTGTTTAAACTTGAAGCAAATTTAGCATTACTTAAAGTGTATAGAGAAAAGTTAAAGAAACTTAAAATTAAAACAGGTGCTGGTGTAACGTTGAAAAGAAAAGTTGGTGCGGGAGAAGCAAAGCATAAAAATCAATTGCATTGGCAAGATATTAAATCTGTGTTTGCCAGTAGAATTAAAACCGGTGCTATAATTAATAAATGTGGATATAAAGACCCAAAATTATTTTTAAAACATGCATTTACAATTTTTAAAAATAGAATTACTCAATCTTTAAAAACATCTTTATTAAAAGTTAATGTGGTATTAAATGCGGAGTTTATATTACCATCGACGGGAAAAATTGATGTAAAAGCAATGAACACTAGAAATAAAATTATTGATAATGTGACCAATTTGCAAGAATGGTATAAGGAAAATGTAATTGATGAGATTTTAACGCAATTAGAAGAATTCCAAGAACGTGACTCGGGATGGGCGCTGCGAGAAATTCTCCATTTAAAAGTGAATATAAACTTTTATACACCGTTAGAAGGGGGTGCATTTATTGATTTACCACTTGAAATTAAAATGAAAAAGGCAGTGATAAATATTAAGAATCAAGACAGGTATTGTTTCTTATACTCTGTTGTCTCAGCTTTGTATCCTGTAAACAAAAATTCTGACCGCATATCATCGTATCCACATTTTTCGAACGTATTAAAATATGATGGTATTGAGTTTCCAATGCGTTTAAAAGATGTATCCAGCTTTGAGGATCAAAATGAAATATCAATAAATATTTATACGTTGGAATATAGAAGTAAAAAAGAAAAAAATGTAGTTGTTCCAGTGGTTTTGTCTCGAAAAGAATATGACAAAAAAATTAATTTACTCATGATATATTCGACAAGTAGTGAAAATGAAATTAACAATGACAATGATAATAGTGATAGTGGAATTATAGATAAAATAAAATTAAGTACAAACTATCATTTTATGTGGATTAAGAGTATGTCGCGGCTATTAAACAGTCAAATTAAAATATCAAACAGACACCAGGTGTATTTCTGCCACAGATGTTTTAACCATTTTAAAACTGAAACATCGTTATCTAAACATGAGATAATATGTAAAATGCAGAATGAATGCCGAATTGATGTACCGGATGATCAAAATAACATATTAAAATTCAAAAACTATAAGAATCAAAACGAAATACCATTTATAATTTATGCAGATTTAGAATCGATTTTAGAGAAAGTAAATGATACAAATATAGATGAAAATACTGAAAAAATGCAAAAACACACTGCATTCAGTATTGGATATTATTTAAAATGCGCATACAACGATTTGTTGTCAACATTTTGCATGAATCGTGATAAAGACTGCATTAAATGGTTTTGTAGAGAATTAGAAACTATTGCGAAGCATGTGAATAATATAATGGATAATATAATACCAATTGAATTGAATGCACTGCAAGAAAATGAATTTAGAAATGCCACTGTATGTCATATATGTCAACAAACAATTGGAAATGATGACATCAAAGTACGTGACCATTGCCATTTAAGTGGTATTTTTAGAGGACCAGCACACCAAGTATGTAATTTAAATTATCACGCATCACAAACGATTCCAGTGGTATTTCACAATTTATCTGGGTACGATGGTCACTTTATCATAAAACACATTGCGAAAGAAATTGAAGGTAGAATTTCCTTGTTGCCACTCAATAAAGATAAATATATTTCATTCACAAAATATGTGAAAAATTGTCGGATTAATTTTAAATTTATTGACTCCTACCGATTTATGGCGTCCAGTGTGGAAAAATTGGCATCATATTTGAACGAGTCCGAATTGAACATAACAAGAAATTATTGCGGCAGTGAAGAGGAGTTTCAATTGTTAAGAAGAAAAGGTATATTCCCCTATGAATATATAAATAGCTGGGATAAATTGAATGAAGAGAAGCTTCCATCTAAAAATAATTTCTTTAGTTCACTAAAAAATGAAGGTGTAAGTGATAGTGAATATGAACACGCGTTAAATGTATGGCATACATTTAAACATAAAAATCTTGGTGAATATTCGGATTTATATTTGAAAACTGATATATTGTTATTGGCAGACATTTGTGAAAATTTTCGTAGTACATGTTTTAAAACTTATGGTTTAGATGCGTTTCATTATTATACAGCACCGGGCCTAGCATTCGATGCAATGCTGAAAATTAGTAAAATAGAATTGGAATTGTTGACAGACATTGATAAAATAATGTTTATCGAGAAAGGAATACGCGGTGGTGTATCACAATGTTCGAACAGGTATGCCAAAGCGAATAATAAATATATGAAAGAGGAAAATTATAATCCGTTAATTGACGACAGTTATTTAATGTATTATGATATAAATAATTTATATGGACATGCTATGAGACAATTTTTACCATTTTCAAAATTTGAATGGGTTAACGAATCGGAAATTAACAGTGTTAATGTAATGGACATAAGTGATGAATCGCCGACTGGTTATATTTTTGAAGTTGATTTAGAGTATCCGAAAGCACTTTTCGATAAACATAAAGATTTCCCATTTTGTCCTGAACATTTTACACCTCCCACCGCGAAACACAGTAAATTAGTAACAAACTTATATTCGAAAAAAAATTACATTATACATTATAAGAATTTGAAACAATGTTTGGAGAATGGTTTGGTCCTCACTCATATTCACAGAATATTAAAATTTAAGCAATCCCCATGGCTACGAGTTTACATTGATTTGAATACAGAATTACGACAAAATTCAACAAACGAGTTTGAGAAAAATTTTTATAAGCTTATGAACAACTCTGTTTTTGGTAAAACGATGGAGAACGTACGCCGTTATCGAGATGTTAAGTTGGTTACGCAATGGGAAGGTAGATTTGGTGCAAAATCGTACATAGCTCACCCAAATTTCAACAATTGTACTATTTTAGACGATGACATGGTTATTATTGAAATGACAAAAAAACATATAATATTTAATAAACCAATATATGTAGGATTTTCGATTTTAGACATATCGAAAACTTACACTTATGACTTTCATTATAATTATATTAAAAAATGTTTTGGAAACGACAACGCTAAATTACTATACACCGATACAGACAGTTTAATTTACGATTTTAAAAATTTAGACATATATGAAGTTATGAAACGTGATATTCATCGTTTTGACACATCTGATTATGAAAAAAATAATATATTTAATATGCCTCAAGTAAATAAAAAAGTAATTGGTTTGATGAAAGATGAAAATAATGGAAAAATCATGACTGAATTTATTGGTTTACGTTCAAAAATGTACTCATATAATGTCGAAGGAAAAGGATTAAGTAAGCGGGCGAAAGGTGTCACAGGAGCTTCGTTAAAAACTATTAATTTTGAAGATTTTTATAATTGTCTATTTAATAATGAACCAGTGTTTCGTGAGCAATGTACGATTCAATCAAAAAAACATGAAGTGTTTACTGTAAAGCAGAAAAAATTATCTTTGAGCCCATACGATGACAAAAGAATAATAAATTTTTTAAACACCGATACTTTACCTTGGGGATATTATGTTTAAGAATTGAGAATAATTTGTATTAATCTAATTATTGTTGTGAAATGTGATTATATTTTTTGTTGATAATGTTTCGTTTGTAAAAATAATGAAGTTTTATTTGTAAATAATATGTGTATCTAATAAAAAAGATAACTTTTGAACTTTGAAATAAAAATAATAATTAACACACACACACACACACACACACATTATGATTTTAACTAACTTATTTCATCACCCTATGGAAAATTTTATTTACAGAACACTATACGTAAGTAAGAAAAAACAAAACAAGTAAGTATTTAAAGTCACAGTTTTTGAATAAGCAAGCACACAAACATCATGTCAAAAGTTGAGAACATGATTGTTTTAGATTATACGAGACATGTGCACTTCATATCGAAACAAATATCTACGGTTGATCTTGCAACTGATTTCGATTTGAATGTGTACAAACTTGTGTCTCAACTATTAATAGAATTGACATTTTTAAAGTTTAGAGTTTGTGTTGCAGGCGGTTATGTAAGTTGGTTTGCAAAACACACAAACGAATACCACGACATTGATGTGTATATTGAAAATAATCGGTTTGTTGACATTGATTATTTAACATTCTGCATTAGACGCTTTCTATCCAAATCCGATTGGAAGTTGTGGAATGTGAGAGTAAAAGATGAAGACATAATAGACGAATATTTCGATGAAGTGGAGGAGTTAAACATCCACTATATATTTGAATTTCTTCTAGAAAGTAAGAAGTACAAACCTGCGGAATTAAATCTCCAATTTATATTTGTTAAGCCATTTAATGAATTCTTTCGCTTCTATACAAATGAATATTTTACAAGTAGAGTAATAAAAACTTTTGATTTAAACATTTGTAAATGTGCACTGTATGTAAGCAATTGTAATACAAATACAATATATTTAATTTGTAACAATATACCAAGGATCACAGATCGTACAGGTTATGAAAGAGAAGAGGTAGATTCTGTCAGAATAAGAAAATATTGTTGTAGAGCTGTTTCTTTTAAAGGTTACAACCCCAATACATTGGCTTATTTAGCGTATAATGTTGTAAATAATTTTTAAACAATTATAGCTTGTTATTTCTCTAATGTTATGTATAAGTGTTATATATTTACAAATAAATGTTACTATTATTCTTGTAAATGTTTTTCTGTAATTTATGTAATTTCAACTAATATATATATTTGTGGTAAAATAAATAAAATAATAACAGTTTTAAATAATTTATTTCATTATTACCTCCTATGCAAAAATTTTATATCAGTAAAAAAATGCACATTAATAATTAAATAATATTTTTCAATATGACAACGCGAAATTTTTGCTGAGTTATTTATCAGTTATCTATTTTTTTTTTTTAAAAAAGGTTATGCGCGTGCACAAAAAAATTTGCAATTAATAATAACAAATAATAATAATTTTTAGTAAGACAAAGCGAAATTTTTGCTGAATTCAAGAACATTCATGTGCACATGGCGTGTGCACATTTTTTTTAATATATAAATTGCTGTATTAACATATTGTTAGCATAAAAGAGAAATGAATTTAAATTATTATTATTAGACAGAGTACAAGAACAATAATAACAACGACACATTAATCAAAAAAAAATCATCATGAGTATATTGAAAAATGTATTTGTGGTAATACTAGTGTGTGTTATTTATTCGGTATTTGTAAATGGTAACAAAGAAAGTGATAATTTTCTAGAGTCAGTGGAGTTTTTGGAAAATTATGAGTATTTAAAAAGTGATAGTGGTAGTGATGGTGAAATGACAATGGAGTTGTCAACAATTACTGAATCCGATGAAATATATATTCAAGCTCTCAAAAAATACCAAGAGTTCTATAATTTAAATGTATCGGGTGTGTTGAATGAAGAAACAATAAGGTTAATGAGAACTAAACGATGTGGTGTACCGGATAATAATGTCAAGTCTGGTAAAATAAATTCTTGGAAAAACCCTATTATAACATGGGATTTCGTCTACGGATATTCAGATCAAATTAGTGTCGCAAAAGAAGCATTTAAAATATGGGAAAAATATATAAATGTTACATTCTCATATACGCCATACAATCCTACGCAATATAAGAATTATAATTTTCTGCAAAATTCAAATTCTCCAAACATTTTAATTTCTATGGGTGCGACACGACATTATTCATATTTTAAACACGATCAATGTGACTGGAATTTCGATGGACGTGGAGAGATTTTAGCTCATGCAGTTCTACCTCGACCATATTTAACTACCATTGATATTCATATGGATGCCCTCGAAAGATGGAATTATGGTTTTTCGCATTATGAACATGAGGACAAAATAAGTTTTTTTGAGGTTTTAGTTCATGAAATTGGGCATGCTTTAGGTTTAGAACATGTACGAAATAAGAATGCTGTTATGTTTGCGTATAATAGAAATTCTGTTTTTCACAATTTATCAGAGTTCAAGTTACATGTCGACGATATTCAAGAAATTCAAAATTTATATGGAAAAAAAATTCGCACTGAAACTCCAAAAATAGTTCCAACAACAACAACCTTTAAACCTACACAATTAACGCCCCCGCAGCCACCACAATCGTCACCGCTGCCACCATTATCACGTCCAGAAATAACAGTAACAACTTCTGAACCTGAATTATGCACAATAAAAAATGTTACAAAGTTTTTAGTTATAAATGACAAGTTGTTAATATTTTATAATAACTGGGTGTGGATAAAACATCTTTTAGATGAGGGTTATACGAAACCACATTTTATACCACATTCGTTACAACTACCACATGGAAGCTTTGAAAAATTGTCAGCTGTCTATCTTAAATCAAACAATAACATAGTGTTAATAATTGATAATAAATTTTATAATATCAAGTGGCCCGTGTTACAAATTACAAGTGTTGATTCTATTTCAAAAGAATTAAAAATCGTTACTGGCGCTGTCCATACTAACACAGGTCAAACATATATATTTTATAATGATATTTACGTATTACAACTGAACAGTTGTAATAATTCTGAAATTTTAAATCGTGGCACAATTCATTCAATGTTCCCCGGTATACCGTCAAACATTGACGGTGTATTTCAGTATATAAATGGATATATTTACTTTTTAAAAAATAATATAATGTATGAGTACAGTGAATATTTAAAGTCTGTAACAAAAGCAATTCCGTTTGATTTATCTTTTTTCAACATTTATTGTCCTAACGAATCTATTTTAAAACAGATAAGAAATCTCTTGTCTAAATTAAAAAATTAATTAAACTGAAATCATAATAAGACATATGGTAGTACTATTAACCTTGAACTGTGACAAAAAATCTCATGATATAATATCAAAAATGAACTTTAACTTAACATTAAGATAACGCACTTGTATATAAATATCGATGTTGTGCGTGTGTGTAAAAGAGAATATTAATTGTTTTCAATTGATTACCATATTATTATTATTATCAAACTTGTAAAATATATATGTTAATTCAAAAATTTTATTTACTATGCCAGTACCTGTAAAGCTTAAGTGTTCATTGTGTAAAGGTGAAACTGATATTAATAATCAACTTTGTATACATTGCAGTTTTAAATTACTTATCAATTCATTTGGACGAAAACGTTAATAACTATTTTATTGTGTGTGTGTGAAAAAACATTAAAAATTAAAAGTGTAAAAAATGGAATGTGCATGGCAGGGTGTAGAAAACTGTTTAAGTGTTGACGAAATATTTTTAAAATGGTGTCGTCAACCCATAACCGACATGGAATTATCCGAGTACGACAATGACTGGAAAAAATTCGATGAATTCAACGCAAATGCAGGATGGCATGAAATAGTTGCGGACTACAACACTATGCTAAACCTAAATGACGAATATATAGAGGCATATGAAGAATATTTAAATGTCTACTAGGTAATTAATATTAGTGTAGTGTTGGAGAAAGCTATGTGTGTTATTTTTTGTTTGTTTGTTTATAGTTCCAACAAATGCAAAACTGCCACGACTTTTTTGTCTACTGCCACCTCCAGCACCGCCACCACCACCACCAGAACTCTACCAATAACATAGCAACACGTACTAACAAAAAATAATGATGTAATAATTTGAATTATTCTTTATCATTTTTAAGATAATATTACTGTATAAATACTCTGTTTTAATTTCTTTACTTATTCAATAAAGTTATAACTTTTGTATATCAAACAGCAGTAGCAGCAGAATTATTATTATTATCAACATCATGTCGTACGCAGCAATCAATCAATTGTGTAAAGTGAAACCTATTGTTGGCTTAAAAACGCTAACAATAGACCATACATATAAAGTGGTAGTTATTCAACGGTTGAACACAAAATTCGGTGAGAGATTACGAGTGGAATTGGAAGAATTTGCCGTATTTCTCGGCGAACGATTTAATAAAATTGCCGACGAATACCTGGACGAGATGAATGCAGATGCAGATAACGGACATTTGTATTTGGTGTCCAAAGGGTTTGTTGGAGCTGCTACCGTCACCGCCGCCACCGCCACTGGTGCTTATTCTTTGCCGTCTTCTTCTACGTCTACATTCAGGAATAGTATAGACATAGAATTTCGAAAAATTGAATAAACAAAATGTAGCAAAAAAAATTTTTGTTTAAAGTTTTCAATTATATATTGTAGTAGTAGTAGTAGTAAACAAAATGTAATATAAAAAATATATTTTGAAATTTATGTAGCTGTAGTAATGGTAGTGTGTGTGTGTGTGTTAGTAATATTTTGTAAATTAAAACAAACATATTAATAAAAAAATAAAAATATATATTCAAATATTATATTACAATATTATTTATTAATAATAATAATAATTAAAGAAACACACTTACAAATAAAAACAAATACATATATTTACTTATTAATAAATGTTCTACAAATTACGCAATCTTTAATGAGGGGATATTGCTCATACGCAATATCCCCCCAAACACTTTCTTCCTCTTCCCCACCCTCTTGACTATCACAATCAACATCACCAGCGCCATCAACACCGTTATTATTATCGTGAGAAGGTGGATAATGGTGCAACCAGCAAATTTTGTATGTCTGGAATGCTTCATCGTAGCACCAAGACAACGGGAACTTACTCCAATTTTGCTCGATTTGCTTTGGTGCATACACCATTACGAGCTCCATCGGTAATAAGTGCACGTCCTCATTATGCATTAAATGAAGCATTCCACCCAAATTATGAAAAATTTTGACAGAGTTAAATTTTGTGAATCTCACCCGATACCAATTTGCTAGATTGTACACATTTTGCATCGCACATTTATCATGTGTATGAAAATGGCAATCCTGCAGCAAATTGATTTCTGTTGAGATTTGGAATTTTTCCAAATTAACAACTTCTAAATCCAAAAGTTTTTGCATCCATTCTTTTACCTCCTCACCGTATACGTAAATTTTTCGGTAATTGATGGCGTTCAGTAGCACCTCCTTCCTTTTGCAATACGGTATATCGCCGGATGTCCACAGGATGCCACCATTTTCTTTTTCCCGCGCCTGGACTGCTTTTCGACTCGCATTGTTGTTGGCGCGGAACGCAGAAAATGGTGGCTGGAAAACACCTCCAACGCACTTTCCTGTACTCAGGCTCAACACCGCGAACTGCTTCACGATGAAAATGATAGTTCGGATGTAAAAGCCTTGAACATCCACGATTACCGAATCACGATCCATATTGTTGTTGTTGTTGTTGTTGTTGTTGTTGTTGTTGTTGTTGGTGGTGGTGGCGGTGCTGCTGCTGCTGCTGCTGCTGCTGCTGCTGATGGTGGTGGTGGTGGTGGTTTTGGAGAGAGAGAGAGACTTGCAAGTTTTAACAGAAGTGTTTAAACTGAATTTACTCCTAAACAGAATGCCGTATATATAGGTCCAGTAGTTTTTTTTGCTACGTAATCTGTTTTTTATCTATCCAACTATTGAAGGACTTATCAAAGCCCAACCATTGCACATAAATTTTGTTATTTTTACGTTTTAAAATTTTCTCTACAAGATAAACATTTGGATGTTTTACTTTTTGTAATTCTTGTTCGTAAAAACCGCCATCAATTAGCTTATTTAATTTATCATGTAATATGTAGGTAAATGGATTTGTTAAATTCACTTTAGTTATAACAAATATTTCATTTGACCAATTCGGATGGTAACCCTTTGAAAAAATTCCCCTGTTTTTACTAATTCGTACATTATCATTTACTTGAAATTTCGGTTTTTTATTAGAAATGGTCTTAATTCTATTATATGCATTGTTTAGCACTTCTTTTTCATTTTTTCTAGTTACTTCAACGGGTTTCATACCAATAGTACGATGTTTTTTGTTATTATATTGTTTGACTACAACAGGTAACAATTTTAACCATTTATACGAATTTTGCATGCTAAATTTTTTATACATAATACTTTTTAATGTACGATTTACCCGTTCAACAATTGACGCTTTCGTTGTCTGTTTAGCAAAATAATGATTTATTTCATATTTTTCTGTTAACTTTTTAAACATTTCATTGTTAAATTCTCTCCCTAAATCGGTTTGTAGGTTTTTCGGAATACGTTTGCTTGATTCTAAAATTTTCTGCATTGCATCACTTATCTCGACCGCTGATTTTTTCTTCACAGGTTTTGCCCACACATACTTTGAAAATATGTCAATTACTACAAGTATGTAATTATAATTTTTATTTATAGTTGAATAATTTCTCATTTCAACTAAATCTGCTTCAAACGTTTCATCCAAACCCCTAACTATAACACGTCTTCGTGGGAAGTTTTTTCGTGCAGGCCTGTGAAGTTCATTTACAATATCTTCTTTAATTTTCGACATTTTGTTTTTTTACTCGGTAGAATCGTGAATTTTTAACTCCTTAAATATTATTTTTAAATCAGTTTTTACACTCTCTATTACAACCCTAGTTTTTTTAACATTATTTTCAGCAATTACCGTATGATCATGAAGTCTTTTGTTTAGAATTAAAATTTCATTTTTCAAACTAGTAACAACAGTATTTAAATTTTCCTCGAAGTATTTTTTATTTATTGCATGCAAATCTAGCTCAGGAGTTCCCACTTTAATTAAAATTTCATTTTCACTACTATCACTATCACTGCTGCTATTTTCACTGTTACAACAATATTTGTGTTTTCTCGAGGGTTGATGAGCAGATTGTGTGCTGTGATGTCCAAACTTGTCAACAGACATTTTAATACTAATTATTATTTAATTATATTTACTTGTTTTAATTCTTGAATAATGGAAACTATTTCATTATCATGATTATTATTTCCGGCTTGTTTAGATGCGATGAATTTTTTTAACTTTTCAACTAATTCATTTGGATCATCCCAATATTCATACTCAACAGGTTTATTATTATAATTTTTCAATAAAAGTTTTAAACCAAGACCAGTTCTTTTTCGTAATTCTCGTCCCCTTTGTGTTGCAGTCACCGGACTAAGAGAAAATGAGGAGTGTCTTTCGGGTCTTAGTAACGGTCTAATAATATCTATATATTTATTTGATGAACTACCTTTAAGTTGTTCTGATGGTTTATTATAACGTCGTGCTGCATTAGTTAAATTTAAAATTTCTTTGTAATTATGACTATCCTCTTCAGTGTATATATGTTTAGGATTTTTTTTAAAAATGAGTTCATATAATCCAGGTGTTCCGGAAAATGTTTTCTTATCAACAACTATGTCGTTTCCCACAAAATTAATTTTCTTACTTCCCATTTGAAAAAATTCACCTTCATTTGTGTCAGAATAATAAGTAACACCGTACACTTCATCTACATCTTTTAAATTTTTTCTAACAACGTTTTGTACATATGCTTTAGGTAATTCATTGAATTGCTCCAAATATGATTTCACAACAGGTTCACTGTACTTAATTTTAGACGTTTCTGCAACAGCAGCAGCAGCAGCAGCAGCAGCAGGATCATTTTTATTAGTACTTGTAGTAGCACTAGTAAAATATGGGTTTAATAAATGATCAATATTTATTTCATTTTTAATTTCTGATTCTTCTGCATCACTTTCTTCATTATCCCTGTCCCGCTCTATATCTACACCATTTTTTCTTTTAACTTGAGCTTGATATTTTTTTATTTTTCCATTGCTTTTTAAATGTGTTAAATTTGGTATGTTTTGCAAATTTTCACTAATTTCAGATAATTTTTTTGTTATTGGAGTATAAGTTTTTTCCAAGTTAACTTGTGTTTCTATTTCGCCACTTTTAAGTATATCCAGTTTTTGCTTTACATTTCGTCGGGCCGCTATTAATTGTTTTTTTAAATTTTTATTTATGTTCATGTTTAAACAGCAGCAGCAACAGCTCTGTACACACACAGGTCTCTAAGCAGGTGTGTGTAGACTGCTATGTATGTTCACTATACCGGTCGGTATACGGGTTGATATACAGGTGTGTAGACTGCTATGTTTGTTCACTATACCGGTCGGTATACAGGTCGGTATACAGGTGTGTAGACTGCTATGTATGTTCACTATATCGGTCGGTATACAGGTATGATTTTTTTTACAAACGTAAACCTGTTTATATACTTATAAAGTGGTCGAAACCTTTTCGATATCGTCCCTCATTTATATTACATTCTTTGTTAATTACCAAAAATCCATAATTATCACACCAACAAATTGCACACAAATTCTTGAATTCATCAAAAGTCATGTCTGTCCCCACGTGATCACTATATACATGTTTTAAATTTAGCTCGTCTTGTTTAAACAGTATTAACATATTTGCATTATCACGTATTAACTGTTTTGGCATACGTGCGTATGTTTAACACAAATAAAAACAATCCACCAATTTATGGCGTCCCATTGAAAAGTAATCCCTAATTATATCCTGTTTTTCGCACGCAATATCGTCAAATATAAATACAGAGTTATATCTCACTTCATTAGGTTTAATTATATTTTCACTATTGTTATACGGATAATATCCAATGTCGGAAATAGGTTTTAATAACTTTTCTAAGTACACATATTTCGGTTGAAAAAGTGAATTTGAATATATATAAACATTTTCAAAATGCAATCCATTTGGGTGTTCAAGTAGACTAATTATTATGTTTGTTTTTCCACAACCGGATGGACCACTTATAAGACATCGAATTGTAGAAGGGAGTAATACACTATGACGTGATTTTATTTTTGTTTTCTTTGTTAAATCATAATTTTTTACACTAAGTGTATCTTTTTGCTTCAAAATCTTCATTGTTACTAAAGATAAAAAATATATAAACAACTTTATATATAAATATATATTAGTTGTTGCTGAAACTTAAATGCCGAAACATCGTAAAAATAGTAATAACAAACGCAAACGCAGTGTCGTTAGCGGTAGCAGTATATTAAACACAGCTATAAATAAACTGCCAGTTGAGCTTCATATACCTGGGTATAATTATTGCGGTCCTGGAACAAAATTAGAGAAACGGCTTTCACGTGGTGACAAAGGTGTCAATTTATTAGATGAGGCTTGCAAGCTTCATGATATTGCATATTCTAACAATAATTCAGTACAAGATCGTCATAAAGCCGATATAATATTAGCCGACAAAGCATATCAACGGTTTCGATCAAAAAACGCTTCTGTTGGTGAAAAAATAGCAGCTCTAGGTGTTTCGGGCGCAATGAGAGCAAAAGTTAAAATGGGAGCTGGACATAAAATTAAACGTGTGAAAAAAGTTAAAAACAAAAAGAAACACGTGAAAAAAGTTAAAGGTGCAGGTAACAAGAAAGGAAAGCCTTCTTTTAAAAATGAAATTAAACGTATAAGTTCAATATTGCGTAATAAAAATAAAAATAATTCACTTGATAAGAATATTTTAATTGCAGAAAGAGAATTTAAAAAAAAAAATTATCAAGTGTACCAAGAATAATTCGTATACCTAAAACAGGTGGTATACTACCACTCATACCAATATTTGCAGGATTAAGTGCATTGGGTACATTGGCAGGAGGAGCTGCAGGAATTGCGAAAGCGGTAAACGATGCAAGTGCAGCAAATAAACAATTAAAGGAAAACCAACGTCATAATAAGACAATGGAAAATATAGCTATAGGTAAAGGTTTATATTTAAAACCATATAAAACAGGATTAGGAATATTCTGTCCACAAAAACAACAACAACAACAACACCAAAAAAACTATTAAAAACGCTACCAAAACATGCCCTCAGTAATGTTGAATTATTAAAATATGTAAAGGTTCTTAAAATACCAAATTTTAGAGGAGTTTTTATGCGAAATAATCTACCCAAACATATTGATTTTAATGAGTGTGGAATAATTAATTTAGATGATTATCGAAATGCAGGAACACACTGGGTAGCGTACAGAAAATGTGGAAAAAAAGTTATATATTTCGATAGTTTTGGTAATTTAAAACCTCCAAAAGAAGTTGTAAAATATTTTGGTAGCTGTAATATTAAATATAATTATAATCAATGTCAAATGTTTAACACTGTTAATTGTGGACACCTTTGTTTAGAATTTTTGTATAATACATGTTGTTTATGAATAAATAATTTAGTAATACACCAACAACAATGTCGTACACATTTAGTTTCTCTGGTAACAGTTCAGAATTATCCACAACCATATATCCAGCCATTCAACTTGATCCTAATAGTGAATATGTAATTGGACTTATCAATTTTGAAGCATATAATTCAATTCCAAACATCGATAACAGAAATAATAAATTTCATTTTGGTAAAGAAACAATTGTTATACCAGATGGATCATACGAACTTAAAGATATAAATGCATTTTTAAAGAAAAAAATCAAGGATCCTAATAAACCGGGAAATAAAATATCTGTGGCAGCAAACAATAACACTTTAAAATGTGAAATGAGTGCTACTGAAAGTGTGGATTTCAGTAAACCAAATACGATAAGAGAATTATTAGGTTTTAATAGTGCGTTATATGACGCTAACATGCTACACAAATCTGAAAATCCTGTTAACATAATTAGAGTTAATGTAATTTGTATAGAATGTAATATAGTCACAGGTTCATACGATAATTCAAAACAAGTTCATAGAATTCATGAATTTTTTCCAAATGTTGCGTCGGGATTTAAAATTATTGAAAATCCTTTGAATGTTATCTATTTACCAATCAATACTAATATTATTGATAACATTGTGCTTAAAATAGTCGATCAAAGTGGTGACTTGGTCAATTTTAGAAAAGAACTTGTCACAGTAAGACTACATTTAAAGAAGGTAAAAACATAAAAATGGGAATCGTATTTGATACACATCATAAATCGTATATAAAGAAAAAATATAACGATACAAACATTAGTGTAAAAGAAAAAGTGCAACAGTTAACACGTGAAAATAAGGAATACTTGAAAGCTCTAGGCTTTAAAGTGTTACCAGTAAATTCTATTGCTAAAAAACGGCAATAGAGAAAAAGAAAACAAATAAAAAATCAAAAAACAAATTCTCCCGTTTATTTATTTATATATATTTTAAAATTCATACTTCTCTTTGCAAGTGCTCGAGTTATATTTATTGTAAACATCAAAATCAGCAACAGTAAGAGAGAGAGAGAGAGAGAAAAATGGAAGATATTTTAAATGTAAACGAGAGTGTGTATATTTCGATGAAAAAATTGAAAGTATTGAAACCCATTCTTATCAATCCTTCACATCTTCAACCCTAGGAAACAATGACGAAATTCGAATATCAATACAAAGGCAAGATTTATATATACACCCATCGAATAGTTATATTTATATTGAAGGGAAATTAGTCACCGAAGAAAATACAGCAACTACAACGGGACATTTTGTAAACAATGGAATTATGTTTCTTTTTGATGAAATTCGTTATGAAATTGGTGGAACTGTAATAGAACGTGTTCGTAATCCTGGAATTACCACAACATTAAAAGGCTATTGTTCATACTCTCGAAATGAAAGTGTTGCCTTAGAAAACGCTTGTTGGTCAACAACAAACAATTATGTTACCCCCGACGATTACAATAGCAATTTTAGTTATTGCATACCGCTCAATAAAATATTGGGTTTTTGTGAAGATTTTAAAAGAATTATTTTAAATGCACGTCATGATCTAGTTCTTTTACGGAGCAGTACTGACATTAACGCCTTAACATCAACATTTGTTACTTCTGCTACTACTACTACTACTGCAGAAAAATTAAAAGTTAATCTTACAAAAGTAGAATGGCGTGTACCACATGTAAAAGTTGCAGATGGGGAAAAACTGAAATTAATAAAACATATGGACAGTACACTCTCAGTTCCATTTCGCACCTGGGAACTTCATGAATATCCAATTTTACCTGCAACTCAAGATCATAATTGGGTTATAAGAACTGTTGCACAATTGGAAAAACCTCGATATATTATTTTCGGATTTCAAACTGATCGGAAAAATAGTCTTAAGAAAAATATGAGTGAATTTGACCATTGCCATTTAACCGATATAAGAGCAGAACTAAATTCTGAAGTATACCCATACGATAGTTTAAAATTAGATTTTGATAATAACCAATGGTCTATTTTATATCACATGTTTACGCAATTTCAATTTGCATATTACAAGAAAGAGAATGAACCAATTTACTCGCCTAAAGATTTTAAAAATAAATGCCCAATTGTTGTAATAAATACAAATTATCAAAATGAATCCATCAAAAATGGGGCTATAGATTTAAAATTAAAATTTACAACAAAAAATAATATTCCCGACAACACTTCTGCCTACTGCTTAATATTGCACGAGAAAATTATCAAATACTCGCCATTAACAAATATTGTACGAGTAATGTAATGTTAGTAATAATGTGAATTGTAATAAAAAAACAAATAAATAATATTATTTTAGCAAATAGTGATTTTATTGTTATTTATATTGACACTATACACACATACAAATACAACAGTAACTCTCTCTCTCTCTCTCTCTCTCTCTCTACTCTGATAATATTTCAACACTTATATTTTTTAAGAAAAAATCTGTAACAACATTTGGATAGTAGAATAAAACTTCTCTTACAGCTATATTATGTGCACCATCAAAATTATTAATTAAATCATAAATATTTTTATACACATCTCCGTCACTTTGAATAGCCTGTTTTAAAATATTACTATAATAGTTTGTAAAATTCAAGGAATTTAAATAATTCAAAATTCTATCTATTACATGTGATAATTTAAACAGATTACAAATACAATTATATCCTAAATAAATCTCATTGTTTTTCGAGGCAATTAATAAAATTTTATTGTTCTCAATACTATCGAAAACTAATTTATGGTCTCTAAAATTATACGATTCTATATTTGAATTACCGTTCAAATGTAAAATTATTATATTATAACATAAAAGAAATTCTTTCCATTCATCTACATTAAAACTAACTATTTTACGTGATTTCTGATTACACAAATTTACTGTTATATCAAAATTTTTCAACGGATTAATACCAACAATTATTGTAGTATTGTTACTTAAAAAATATCGATATTCCATTATTAACTTGCTCTTATTGAAACTGTTATTGTTGTTGCTGTTGTTTTGAATATTTTCCATTGTTTCTAAGTCATCTTTTTCAAGTATTGTAATATGCGTTGGTTCTTCTTCTTCTTCTTTTCTCCCCACGTCTTCTTTATTATTTTTTCGTTTCACTTCTTCTCCTTTCCCATCCGCTCTTGTTAATATTGGTAATTTATTATTACTGTTATTGTTGCTAGATTTTTCAGTTTTTAACAAATTACTTAAATTTTGTTTTCTTATTGTCTCTAACTTTAGAGAATTTTTCTTCAAACATTTTTGCTGAATTTGCTACAAATTAACATTAACATTAATTAACAATAAAAATATGAATTTGCATAATTTTTATTACCTTCATTGCGGCTTCAAATCTTTTCTCTTCTCGCAAACTGAAAATAACTAAAATACTAAATATATTATAAGTTTTTCTACTTTATATAGGTATTAAAACATGCCTCCGCCGCCGCCGCCGCCGCCGCCATCGCTTCAGACAGGTGGTCAGCCTAATTATTTTGTTATTTCTATACTCAATTATTGAGACAGATCCGCCTTAACTTACATCATACACACCCCGTGACATTGCGACATGACACTATGCGCGGTTAAAGGTTAAACACACTCTTTCACGCCCTATCTATAATTACTTATTTTATTTACCCAAATTATTTATCACTATTATTTATATACGCACACGGATAACCTATAACCCCGCCACCGACTATTTTTTTCCCTCAAGTTCATTATCTTCACTCCTTATCACTACTCTTATTACCGTATGTAGTTTCTAGCTCAAAATTCGACAAGTCCCTTATCATCACTCCTAATCAGTATTCTTATCACCTTGCAGTTTCTGCCTCAAAATGAGGCAGTAATGACCCTACTACTCTACTGCTTACCCGTGAAACCTTGACCCGTGAAACTTACCAGTGAAACCTAGACCCGTGAAACGTCACCCGTGAAACATACCCGTGAAACTTACCCGTGAAACCTTGACCCGTGAAACTTACCAGTGAAACCTAGACCCGTGAAACGTCACCCGTGAAACTTACGCGTAAAACTTACCCGTGAAACGTCACCCGTGAAACATACCCGTGAAACTTACCCGTGAAACCTTGACCCGTGAAACTTACCAGTGAAACCTAGACCCGTGAAACATCACCCATGAAACATACCCGTGAAACTTACCCGTGAAACTTACCCGTAAAACCTTGACCCGTGAAACTTACCAGTGAAACCTAGACCCGTGAAACG